>CM035433.1:151289974-151847474 GCA_020310875.1 Ceratopteris richardii | reverse complement strand
CGTCTACAAGAGCAAAATCATGAGAATTTTGAAGTTGCCATGGACAAACTAGATGAACCACTTAGCCCAAGCATATTTAAAGCTATCCCATCTGACACCATGCAACTACTCGTCGATAACCACACACATCTATTAGAAGATTACGACTGGTTAAACGAAGACTATCAATGAATAAAGAATGAGAACAGCACCCTACACCTACAGACACCTATGTAGCAACAATGTGCTCAAGAAGTCATGCTGCTAGAGATCATGGAAGAATTAGTCACATTACGGGCACATGTACTAGATCTACAAACACAAGTTGCAGCTCATATAGAACCTCCCAAACCTAACTCCCCATCGGAGATCCCAACAGATGAAGAGACAATTTCAATCCTACTCAAGGCTACATATGAAGAAGAATACAAACCACAACCAGCCCTAGGTAGATGAGTCACGGTCGAAGGGCAAGATACATTTGAACTTCCCACTCTAGCATGGCTAAAGTCTGTAGAAGAGCTTTGACAAACCCACCCAACAAGGGTAGAACAACGAATCCTACAATCACCTTATTTCACATAACTAGCACCATGAAGGTACATTTGATCAATGAACTCCAATATAAACCCTACTTCATATACATGGTGGAATCTCATATGGTGATCAAAAAGCAAACCGGAAAGAAGCCCACACATCCCACACAATTTGAACCCAAAGACTTACCCGCGGAGGCAAAACAAGGTAAAATCTTTCAGCCCAATTGGCACAAGGAACTACTTCAAGAATATCTTGAGATGAGGCATACTTGGACCAAGGCTCCCTTACATCTAAACTACAATATGTGCTATGGTCCAGTATCACGTCATCGCTCCTAGAATGCCTTCGCCATTAAAGTTCAAAACAATAAGCAATGCCAAGATTGGCTGAATTATCCTATCTCACACAACCATGCGGTCCACCTACCATAGGTTACATGATGGCAACAATTCAACACTTGCTCCCATGATTGCACAGAATGACCAACATCGCAGCATAGATGACCATCAAAATCTTTGACATGATGCGAATAGTGTTTAAAATCTTTCATCGTGTCAAAGCACCTCATGTTAACACGCCTGGCTTCGAGCATGGTAATGGAGCCATCACTCTTATGCATGGCATTTTCGGATCAAGTATTTTCCTACCTATTTCAAATCGACATTTGAAGACATGTTCACCACTGGGGTCTGGGAGTATCATTCAGAGGTATTCATCAATCGATGTACATATCTACTATAGTTGTTCATGTGCGAACAACTCATGTATTCTACAGATTATCAGCTCCCACCATCAGATGAACCTCAGGCTATCAACTTAGAGAAATTAGAAGCCAATCTAGCACAAGGTATTCACATAGCAGAACACACCCTAGCCTAGGATCTCTTGCAAACTTATATCACACAGACCATACAACAAGGATCTGTCAGGGACGAGAGATGTGATAGGGAGGGGGTGTTGATAATGCATTCTGGGGATAGCCACAAGCACTGACACAGAGGTGGCATGTAAAGATGGGAATGCAGTGAGTTGTGGGGGCCAAACACTTCATATTTTTCAAGAAATATACTTAATGATATTCTCTTCAAGCTTCAAACAGTGATTATTACCACTCTTGAAACATATGTACCATAAAACACCCAATTTTGTATTTTTTTGCTCTGTTTTTTGGAAGCCAAGGAGTCCTTGAGCTTAAGGAGCCTAGGTAGAATGATCATACTGATCTTGCTTATTTTTAGACCTCATTTGGACCCCCAAATGACCCTAAGAACCTATCTTTTAACTATGCAAGACACTAGATATGAAATTGATCACAACTAGTCTAGAAACTATAAAAAGAGCTAGAGAGCTCATTTTTGAGGTTGGTAAGTTAGAGATTCGAGCTATTTTTGAGCTTTTAATAATGTTCTTGAGTAATTGAGCTAGTTCATGACCTTCCATTGCTTCTCTCTTGTCTCTAATGTGTTTGTGTGTGTATGTGTGTGCATTCATATGCTTCTCACCATCATCTTCACTCACTTCATCCATTCATAATCTTCATATTACTACCAGAGTTTTTCTTCTACTCTTCGTTTGATGATGAAAGGAAATCCAAATGCCTTGACATTTCAGAAGTTAGTCTCTGTTCTATTACAGGAAGATAAGTCTAGGCAGAACAAGTCCATTATGCATGTTGTACATCAAGATTTCTTGGCTAGTTAGAAGGCCAAAGGTAAATGGAGCTCTTCTATTAGTAGGCAAAAATCTACTAGTTTTGCCCAATCAAAGAAGGATGACAGAGAAGACAAGAAAACATAAAAGCAAAAATTGTTTTGCAAGTACTGTAAAGCAAATGATCATGTCATAAAGAATTTTCCAAAACTAGGTGCAAAAGAGGCAAAGAAAAAAGAGCTTGGAATGGTTGTTGCAGAGGCCTTTACACCAAAAACAGAGTCTGTTAATCTAGTTCAGAATGAAGAATTGGTGTTTACTACTGTTTGCAGTTTCGACCCATCTTCTCCTAAACAGTGTATGTTGGCAGTAGACTCAGATGTTTGGCACTTTGATGGTGTGGAAACCAAACATGCATAGTTTCTTCACCACTCGAACCTACCCATACACCAACACCTCCTCTTATCCTATCATGGGACTTGGTAAGATCATTCTGACTATTGTTGATGGTAGTTCTTTTACATCATCAGATGCTTTATTTGTGTCCTGCATCAAGAAGAATATGTTATCAGTTTTAGCTTTAGCCAAGATTGGCTTAGTTGTGAAATTTGTTGATGATAGATGTACAGTTCATGATCTATCAAATGGCAACATGATTATTGCTTCTAGCATTTTATGTCGTGGCCTATATAAGCTCATAGGCTATCAAAAATCTATGAATGATTCGGCATGTGTAGTACATGATTCTCGGGCTATGTCAGATGCAAAGCTATGGCATGCATGCTTTCGTCATCTAAATTTTGCTAGTTTGCTATGCCTGTAGAAATCTAAAATGGTGTCCTCTCTACCCAAACTTGAGGCACCTCGTAAACATGTTTGTGAAGGTTGTATTTTGGGAAAAATGCAGCATTCTTCATTCACAAAAGATGGTTCAGTGCGAGCTACTCAAAAATTGCAACGTATTCACAATGATGTCTGTGGTCTTGTGCAGACAACCCAAACTATCTTTACTTCGTGACTTTCATCGATGTTTTTTCTAGGCATGCATGGATATATCCATTGAAAGCAAAATTCGAAGTGTTTATGTGCTTAAAACAGTTTCTGGTTTTGGCTAAAAATATGTCAGCATGTAAAATGGGCACCCTCCATTCTAATCTAGGGGGGAATATATGTCTTCAGATTTTAATGCATTCTTTATTGAACGTGGGACAAAACATCAGTGTAGAGTGCCATATACACCTCAACAGAATGGAGTTGTTGAAAGGAAGAACAGGTCACTCATGGAGATGGCGAGGTGTATGGTCACGAGTCAGGCTTTACCACATAGTTTCTCACTTGAGGTTGTCATGTATGTAGCATATGTACTTAAGAGGTGTCCCACTAAAGCACTACAATGTAGCACTCCATATGAGGCTTGGCATGGTCCCATGCCATTTGTTGCTCATCTATGTATTTTTTGTTGTCTCGCATATGATGCATTAGTGCCTAAACAACATCACAGGAAATTGGATGATAAAGTAGTGAAATGTATTTTTCTTGGCTACAGTTCGGAAAGTAAAGGCTATCCTCTATAATATCCACAAAGTAAACGCATTTTGGTTAGCCATGATATTGTTTTTGTGGAAGATGCTATCCAACCATTACTTTCATGTACTAAGGAGACATCAGTTAGACATGTATGACACCCTACTGCCTCTTTTTACAGGTGGATAGTCTAATGTTGGCCCTAATGAGGAAAGATCTCAGCCTTTACAGGTTTCATGTGATGATGCAGATCATTCCATTTCTAATGCAGATTTACAAGATGCAATTATTGATGAGAGGGCTAATATTGAGGAGGCAAAAACTATGGTGAAATATTGGGTGTAGACTTTGCATGACAAAAAATTAGATGCACCTCTATCATATTGTACTCATTCAGGCTCTCATAGTGCCTCTTTTGCATCAGATTGCTATGTTATGGCTGCCTCTAGTCTTTGTGCTGAGAATGAGCCTATTTCATTTGATAAAGCACAAAATTCTAAAAATTGGATGGACGTTATGCAATCTAAATATGATGCTATAATGAAGAATGGTACCTGGTCTTTATGTGAATTACCTCCTAGCAAGAAGGCCATTGGCACTAAGTGGGTATACAAGCTGAAGCATAAGCCTGATGGAATAGTTGACAAGTATAAGGCTAGGCTTGTTGCAAAGGGTTATGCATAGGAAAGAGGCATTGATTTGGATGTGACCTTTGCACGTACATGCCAAATGACTACTGTTCATACAATATGTGCACTTGCAGCTCATTATGGTTGGAATGTGCATTAGTTGGACATTAAAACTGCATTTCTGAATGGTGACTTGCATGAAGAAGTGTATGTTTTTCAGCCTCGTGGCTTTGTGCAGAAAGGGCATGAAAACCAAGTGTGCAGGTTAAAGAAGGCATAATATGGTTTAAAGCAAGCACCACATGCTTGGTATGAAAAGAACATGCCTATCTGATTTCACATGGTTTTCATAACAATCCAACTGAGAGCACCTTATATGTTAAGCATGCAAATGATGTGCTTCTGATCATTGTTGTGTATGTTGATGACATGCTACTCACTCATCCTCATGAGAAGCATATTGCTTATTTCAAGGCTGATTTGTAGGCCTCATTTGAGATGTCTGATTTGTGGCATTTGCATCATTATTTGGGCATTCAGTTTATGCATGTTGATGGCAGAATAACTTTGTGTCAAACAAAATATATTCTATTGCAAAGGAACTCTCTTACAAAAGCTCAAATCTCTCACAAATTACTAAGAAGCTAACTCTCGAACAAGCCAACCTCCAAGATGCTAATCTCAAAAATGAGCTCTCTAGATCATTTTATAGCTTTTGGACTAGTTTTGGCCTTGTCCAAACCTAGTGTCTGGCCTAGTTAAAAATTAGGTTCCAAGGCTTATCTGAGGGATCAAACGGACTCTAAAAATTATGAAAATTGGTAGGTAGCTAATTCTAATATTCCTCAAGCTCAACGACTCCTTAGCTTGAACAAAATAGAGCTACAAAAATGAGAAATATTTACAATGGTTTTTACTGATATAAATCACTATTTTTATAGAGATTTCTTTTGAAAATTGGATGTATGCTTCTTGGAGCTTCCTACTTGCTCCTCTTCTTGTGTGTCCACTTCTTTGAAGAAGAAGAGAGATCCACTTTCCCTTGAGCCTATCCTTCCATGGTTGACTCCTTTTGCGATGATCATAGAGCTTTTGACACATACAAAATCTTCTTCTATAGGATTAGTTCTAGAAGAACTAAGAGAATGTGTGATTCTTGGATTTGTGATCATGCAATTATCTAATTCTAATGTAATGCATTTTTCATGTACCCAAACATGAAGAATTTGACTTCTTAGGTTCAAGTTGACTACATGATCATAGATCCAATCTTGGCCCAAGACAAGTGGTTCCATAAGGTCATCATCTTGACATACTAGCATTTTGACTATCATTTGGACATCTTGAAGGTAGATGGGACATTCCACCTCGTCCAAAAAAGGGGTTTCCACACCTCCCAATCCTATGAGATAGGCTTCTATGGGATTGATGTTCAGTTATAGATGTTGGCAGTATGAGAATCTAATTGCACTAGTTGCTGCACTTGATTCAATCAAAGTTCTCGTAGTCCTTACACTCTTTCCTTGTCCTACCTCTATGTTCACAAAGGGACGTCGGGCGATTATTCAAGAAGCAATCACACTGAATGTTTGGCACATGGCCATGTGATATCTTGGGGCATTGGGATTAACATCTAGGCCTTGTCACCTTAACTTATTTCTCCTAATTTGCTCTCTAGCCTCTACCTGTGCTTCCTCTCTAACCCTTAACTCTTCTACTTTTATCTTCTTAGCAGTGTTGAGTCTCATTAGCATATCCTCTATAAGAGGTTCTTGATACAGCTTGACTTTACATCCACTAATATAGTTTGGCAAGATGTCACCTTCTAGCGTGGCCAATTGAACCGCACCATTAGTGGAAATTCTATTAATGATCATGGGTCCATATCCTCTTTTTTCCAATTTACCAGCATGCTGCTTTAGTGTGTAAACCAAAACTAAGTCTCCCTCTTTCAATCCTTTATCCTTGATGTCTGCATCAAAGAATGCCTTTTGTCTTTTCTTTGCAGCATAGATGCTCGCCACTACTCGTAGCCTCATCTCACCTGAGCATTCTAGATCAAAGATTCTAGAGGACAACTCATGTCCATTCCACTCATGCTCTTGGCATGGCATGGTCACAAGCCATCTGTTGCTCATCTGCGTGTTATTGGTTGTCTAGCATATGCATTAGTGCCTAAACAACATTGCAGCAAATTGGACGATAAAGCAGTAAAATGTATTTTTGTTGGGTAAAGTTGTGAAAGCAAAGGCTATCGTCTGTATCATCCATAGACTAAACGTATTTTGGTTAGCCATGATGTTGTTTTTGTGGAAGATGCTATTCAGCCTTTACTTTCATGTACGAAGGAGACATTTGTTAGCTCCAAAGACATGTACGATACTTTGCTTTTTTATAAGTGGACAATCTAGTGCTAGTTCTAATGAACCATTGCAGGTTTCATGTGATGATGCAGATCATTCCATTTCTGATGAAGATTTGCATGATGCACTTGTTGATGAGAGAACTGATATTGAGGAGGCAAAAACTATGCCAAAATGGCTAGTGCAAACTTTGCGTGATAGCAAATTAGATGTAGCTCTATCATACCATACTGTTTCAAGCTCTCATAATGCCTCTTTTGCACTAGTTTGCTATCCTATGGCTACGTCTAGTCCTTGTAATGAGATTGAACCTATTTCGTTTGATGAAGCACAAAATTCTGAACATTAGATGGCTGCAATGCAATCTAAATATGGTGCTATCATGAAAAATGGTACCTGGTCTTTATGTGACTTTCCTCCTAGCAAAAAGGCCATTGGCACTAAGTGGGTATACAAGCTGAAGCATAAACCTGATGGAACAATTGACAAGTATAAAGCTAGACTTGCTGCAAAGGGTCATGCGTAGGAAACAGGCATTGATTTTGATGAAACCTTTGCACCTACTTGTCGAATGACTACTGTTTGTAGCATCTGTGCACTTGCAGCTCATCATGGTTGGAATGTACATCACTTGGACATTAAAACAGAATTTCTGAATGGTGACTTGCATGAAGAAGTGTATGTTTTTAAGCCCCATGGATTTTTGCAAAAAAGGCATGAAAACTAGGTGTGTAGGTTAAAGAAGGAATTACATGGTTTAAAGCAAGCAACACGTGCTTGGTATGAAAAGAACATGCTTATCTGATTGCACATGGTTTTGAGAACAGTCCAACTGAAAGCACCTTATATGTTAAGCATGCTAATGATGTGCTTCTGATCATTGTGGTGTATGTTGATGATATGCTACTCACTGGTCCTCATGAGAAGCATATTGCTGATTTCAAGGCTGATTTACATGCCTCATTCGAGATGTTTGATTTGTGGCATTTGCATCATTGTTTGGGCATTCATCTTATGCACATTGATGGTGGAATGGCTTTGTGTCAAACGAAATATATTGACACATTATTGAAGCATTTTGGCCTTGAAGGTTGTAAACCTATTGCCACTCCTATGGAGATAGGTTTACGATTGAGTCTTTATGATGTTGGAGATGCATTTGATGTTTTTTTCTATCAACAGGCTATTGGATGCTTGATTTACTTATGCATTACTCAGCCAGATATTCAGTTTGCTATCTCACAAATGAGCAGGTTTATGCATTGCCCAGGTGTCAAGCATTGGCAAGTGGTTAAGCGCATCTTTCACTACTTGAGTGGTACCTGGCTACTTGGGTTGTTTTATCCCAAGAGAGGATCACTATCGCCAGATTTGCATGCTTTTTCTTGCTCTGACTAGGTGGGTTCCTATGACACTCGTGTGTCCACTGGTGGTTTTTGCTTCATGCTTGGTAGCTCATGCATATGTTGGTTAAGCAAGAAGTAGCCTACTATGGCCACTTCTAGTGGTGAGGCTAAGTATAGGGCAGCTTTCACAGCTTGGCACTTCCTTATACATGAGTGCCAGCTCCTTGTTCACCGCATCACTCCCAGGAGGGGATTTGTTGATATATTTAGGTAGTGATGTGTGTGAACACTCTTGACCACCGGGCCTCTTTTTTCCCCCTTTAGGAGGTTTTTTCCCCCGGCTTGTATATACATCTATAGACCTAATGGGTTACTTATCTTTGTACATTCTAGTCGTAATACATTCAGTATTGTGTATTGTGTGCCAAGCTTCTTCTTCTTCCTTGTGTTGTTCGCATTCTTTTGCAGACGTCTAACTCCAACACTCTAGTTGTAATTTGTGCTCATTTTTATCATTCAATCTATCATGATTCCTTCTTAGTTGAGTGCTACCAATTATATATTCTACTTCTATGTCTAATCTCTCCAAGAACTTTTCATCATTGCCATGGTCCAAAACCATCTCTCCTTCAACATGAAGGAATATCTTCATAATCAAGAAAGTCTTGATCTTCAATGTCACTAGAGTCTTGCATATTGAGGTCAAACTCATCACCCATTTTGACACCTTCTAGGACTGTGCATATTGTTTGACAATAACTCAATTTCTTTATTCAAAATTCCATCCATCTCCATCGATTTTTGCTCATTCCCTTCAGAGGATGTACTTAGAAAACATTCTTCATACATTTCTTTAGTAATGGGTTCTTGCTCGAATGTCTCATCACATATGAGCCTATCTGTACCTACCTTTGATTCAACTAATTTTTTATTCATTTGATAGTATTTATACCCAACCTTATCAGCGTAATCATCTAATTCAATCTTTTCAAATCCATTCTTCTTAGGTGATATGTTATCATAGCATTATTCATACATTTCAATGAACATTACTTATGTCTCTTCATATGCAATTTCTTCAGTGCATGGGCTCAAGTTAACATGATTATCATTGACATACATATCACTATGTAGAGGAGAAATCAATGGTTTATCCTCATCCTCCTCATGATCATTCATACGTCCCTCTTCATGGAGTGCGACATCATTTACATACCTAAATCATCTTGAGTATGCTCACAAAATATTCGTGCGATTTTGAGACTGTGTCCAGAGGGGTGTGGACAACACCCTGGATGAAGCGGCCACCTACTCTGATACCAATTGTTAGAGTTTGAGGTCTACGGAAGCACGTGAATAGCACAAGGAAGAAGACAAAGCTTGGAGCACAACACACAATAATGAATGTATTACCATTTGAGTATACAAAGATAAGTAGCCCATCAGGGTAATAGGCATATATACAAGTCGAGGGAAAAACACCTCCTAAAGAGGGAAAAAAGTGCCCCGGTGGTCCTAGTGTGTTCACACGCATCACTACCTAAATATATCGACAATAGCATGCTCTAACAGTAGAATATAAAACTAGCCTAGAGATAGAAAACTTCTTTTAAACTACGCAATCAACATAAGCATGCAATCATCCAAAGTAATTATATGCCAACACATAGCTTTTGACCAATATGGAGATGAAGCAAATGAAGCTGCTTCACATAGTTACATAAACTTGTACTAAAAAATGATGTGATGGTTGTTATACACAAAGGAAACACTACCTTTGCTGGAAGTGGGGTGAGCCTCAATAAAAATAAATCACATGTTTACAGGATTCCAACACATGAACCTTAGCATACACACCTTAAGACTAAAAAAGATGATGAGTGTGAGATAGAGAGAGAATAGACGAGATTTCAAAGTGTCGGGTAAGATAAAGGGCTCACCTACACTAACTTATATTCCAATGTCAATTACAATGTGCGAATATGATACAAACTCACAATATCTTAATCTAGGCAAAAATAGAAATTGGTTTACATCAAATGTATGCTTAAGTTGTACTTTAAACAATTGAATATCTGAATCTTTGGGACCTGATCTTCTTGTTGTCTCCTTGTCTAACTTTTGGTTCTTCCAAAGTATTCCTTCATACCTCTTTCGTTTGATACAACCACTTTGGCATATCCTTGAAAAGTGATGGAATACTTTCTACTTCTTCAGTATCTCTTTCTTTTGGAACTTTGGAACCTTCTCCAACTTCATAAGTTAGAACTTCAAGAGGTACTCATGAATCATGATGGACTAGGTACTAATGTAGGTATTGAAACTCTATCTTCACCTTTATCAAGTGCATCTCTTAGGGTTTGAGAAGGTTGATCACCCCCCTTGTATGACTGAATATAAGAATCCAAAAGGCTGAATATAAGAATCGAAATTAAAAATGCATAGTCATCTTCTTTTATGAATTCTGGAATTTCTTCCTTCTTATCATAAATCTAACTTTCTGCTATATATGTGTTGCGTGAGAGTAGGATATCACCTACATCTGGGACATAGAATTTGTATCCTTTTCTTTCAATTGCATAACCAATAAAGAAAACTTTAATGTCTTTTACATCAATCTTACCATGATCCTTGTTCTCAATGTGAACATAAGCTAGGAACCAAAGACTCTGAAATAACTCACATTGGGTTTCTTTCCATAATAAGCTTCATAAGGTGTGATGACCTTTAAAGCTTTTGTGGAATATCTATTCAAAATGTGATTACTTGTATAAACTGCATCAAACCAAAACTTGTGAGAAAGCTTTTCGTATGATATCATACTATGCATAATCTCAAAAATTATCCTATTCTTTCTCTCAACAACACCATTCTGTTTTGAAGTGTAAGCAATAGTGAGTTGATGAGAGATACCTTTGTCTTAAAGAAAAAACTTAAAGTCTTTTGACAAGTACTCTCCTCCTCTATCGCTTCTCAAAATTTGGATCTTCGACTGACTTCTATTTTCAAACATAGCTAAGAATTTCTTAGAAAAGAAAAAACCTCTGACTTAACTCTAAGACCATAATCCATGAATATTTTGAGAAATCATCCATGAAAATACATTAGGGGAAAAAATGAACCCTGCATGGGCTTTTTAGATTAGAGAGTGATTAGTGATGGACCAATCAGAAGAGGGTGGTGGCCACAGTCTACTAGGCGAGGTGTAGGCTTCCCTTGGTTTGGGCCAGTCAAAACCACATAAACATGTTAAATTTTGTGGTTTTGTTCCTCGGATAGTTTTTGAAAGACATGGGATTCAAACTCAACCCTTGGATGCCTTCAAAATTCAATGGCTAGGATTATTTCTTAAGAAATGGGCCACTTTAAATTATAGTCATTAGATTTTTCTTACATCTAATGGATATGCTTGCTCCCAAAAGAAAAGAAGGCGCCTTCAATTTGATCCATTCGATCTTGAAAAAAATAAATGGATGAGATTCGTTCCTTACATGGATCACTTCCTATTCAATCCACACCATCAATCCTCGAATGCATCCAATGGACAAAAAGCTACACGAATCCCAAATGTCTTTCTCTCTCCTACCACTAGTGGTATTTCCCAACCTCTTAATCCACTTGATTAGCCATTTTAATTCCTTAAAATTAGGAATCCTTACAAGGCCCATGCAGGGCTCACTTTTTCCCCTAATGACTAAAGTACCAAAAACCTTGAATAGAATCTATTCTCATCAGACCATTCACATATGAATGTATGATCTGCAACTTCTTTGTGGCCATGATATATCCATGCTTCTTGAAAGGTACTTTGTGAAGCTTTCCTTCAAGACATCCTTCACATGACTCTGCATCACTTGGTACACCAAAAGTAGGAAACTCTCCAACATACCTTGATCTTTAATGTGCTTCAGAGATCTGTAACTGATATGAACAAATCTAGCATGCAATAACTTCATGTTCTCCTTAGATGTAGTAGACCTAGCAACATTAGCATGACTTATTTTATACAATACAAAATGCCACTTCTATTTTCACCTTGAAGTAGACAATGCTCCTCATCAAGTGAGAGGATCTGACATGAATCTTTCTTAAAAACAAATTTATAACCATCTCACAAGAAAGTAGATATAGAAAATTCTTCTTCATGTCTGGAACATAAAGGACGTCGGAAATTGTGAAATTTCCACCTGCTCTCGACTTAAGGTTTACTTCTCCACTACCTACAACATCCAGATCATGACCATCTACAATGGTCACTCTTCTACCTAAAAAGTTAGAAAGAGAAGAAAATACCTTCATGCAACTTATCATATGCTTAGTAGCTCCATAATAAAAAATCCAAGGATTATTTGAGATTGCATTTAATGTTGCCTTATCAAAAGCTACTTCTTCAATAATCCATTTTTTTGGGGAGAATGTTGATTTTTCCTAGAATTCAATTCTTGTTCATCCTTTCTTGATCCTTTGTGGTGCTAGAACTATTGTAGCTCAATTTTCATTCTATTCAGTTCTCTATCATCATGGCACCAAAAATCTTAGGCACATTTGGTGGATCTGGGTCTAGTGCCAGTGTTCCCAAGAGGAGCTATAACTTACAAGGCAAAGAACATTTTAAGATCCAGAAATTTGATGGCACAAACTTTGCTCTATGGAAGAATTAAATTAAAGATGTGTTGGTTTAGAGGAGACGATGGAAGTCAGTAAATGGAATCTCAAAGAAGCCTACTGATATGGATGATGATTATTGGGATGAGTTGGATGAAATGGCTAGGTCTACCATTCGATTGCACCTGTTAGATAATGTTTCTTTACACTCTTGGGCTATGAAAGTGCAAAAGAGCTTTGGAAGAAGTTATGCAATACATATGAAAAAGAAGCGGCATCAAATAAAGTGTATCTAATGAGAAAATTATATGACCTTCGCATGAAGGACACAGATAGTGTTGTTGCTCATCTAAATGATTTTAATGCTATATTCTCCCAATTTCAGACTCAAAAATAGACATGGGTAATGAAATAAAAGTAGTCTTGTTGTTATGCACCTTGCCATCACCATGGGATATGTTTTGCACAGCTATTAGCAATAGTGCATATGGTGGTAAACTAGTCTATGATGACATATGTGGAGCACTTTTGAGTCAGGATATTCATAGAAAATCTATGGTTGGCACTCTGAGTGGAGATGCATATAATATTTGTGATTCTTATCAAGGAAAGAATTAACAACGTGGGAGGAGCTAGAACAAGGAAACGAAAGGTCAACAGAATGAGTAGAAGTAAATCAAGGAAGAGGGATATCGAATGCCATTATTATAATAAGAAAGGACACATGAAGAAAGATTGTTATGTGTTAAAGAATGCTAACGATAAAGGGCAGAATGTTGATTGGCATGTTAAACAGCAACCTGCACCATCTACTTCGCCTGTGAAGATTGACGAAATCAATGCTATTTCTGATTATGTTGATGTGTTGATACTTGACTAAGTCGGTAACCAAGGCATAGACCTTTTCATCCAAGTCATTGTTGGTGCCCTTGGCTATGCGCGAGGCAAGACCTCAACTATCAAGGAAGACTGAGGTTCTTGATACTTCTCGAGAGGTCACCCATCCTAGTATTGTTCCCCCCATATCTCGCTTAACCAACAATCTCTTGCCACTAAGCTACACTCGTGCTATTTGAAGAAGGGAAAGACTAAGGCTAATGTTACCTTGAACATGTTTTGGGCCCTCAAAGCTTCATTCTTTGCTTTCAAAGCTTGTTTTAAAGCATTTTTGGGGTGATTCTTGGAGCCATTTTGGAGTACTTATGTGCATAATTCTCTTTACATAGGTTCAAAAACATCAAGAAGAGTCCTCTTTGTACTTCTCCAACAACAAATATTCACCTTTGGGGCTATGTTTTCATCCACACAAGTAAATCTACAGGTTTTTTGAAAGGTTTTAGTTGTGGTGGGAGTATCCACTCCAAGTCTATGTAGGACTTTTTTGAGCCTAAAGAATAGAGTTGATAGACAATTCCAAGTGTTCTTGGCTAGTATTTGGGCTATGAATTCAGCCTCTTCAATGCCATTTTATTGCATATATTGAGCACATACACACTATGTACACTTTTGTGGATACCGCTTATGTACGTCCATGTGGTCATTGATATAGCAATAACATTTTTTGCATAAAGCCTTACTATCTGTGTCCTTCATGCAAAGGTTGTATAAATTTCTCATTAGATACACTTTATTTGATGCCATTTCTTTTTCATATGTATTGCATAACTTCTTCCAAAGCTACTCGGCACTTTCACAGTCCAATACTGTAAAGTAAACATTATCTACCAGGTGCATTCAAATGGTAGACCTGGGCATTTCATCTAACTTATCCCAATCATCTTCGTCCATGTTAGCAGGCTGCTTTGAGATTCCATTTGCTGGCTTCCATTGCATCCTTTGAATCAACACATCTTTAATCTAGTTCTTCCATAGACCAAAGTTTGTGCCATCAAATTTTCAGATCTCAAAATGGTCTTTGCCTTGCAAGTTATAGCTCCTCCTCGAAACACTAGCACTAGACCCTAATCCACTAGATGTGCTTGAGACCTCTGATGCCATGATGATAGAGGACTGAATATAATAATAATGGAGATAGAAGAATTAAAACACCACTAAGGCTAAAAAAAGGATGACCAATTGTTAGATTCTAGGAAAAGATTCAAGAGTCTTCCCAAAAAAATGAATTAATGAATAGTAATGATCAACCAAAAGGATTATATGAGAATAAATGTGTTCACACCAATAAGTGTATCAAGGAGTAAATCAACTATTGTATAGTTGACAAAACCAAAAAATCTAGAAAAAAACTACTATAGTATCCTTTGAAAAATGAGCATATGACGAGTGTCAAAATCTAATAAAATTGCAAGTACTAACATGTTAACCTGCATAGTGAATCACTAACTCCACTCTATGTAATCCATTACCCAAAAGAAGCCAACTAGGCTTATCGAGCACCTATGAACAACTAGCATACATCTCCTATGACAAGGCGGGGTAAATCTTCCTTTGTTACTCATTTAAATGAGTTTAATGCTATATTCTCCCAATTATAGGCTCATGATAATGGAGATGGACAGTGAAACGAAATTAATCTTGTTGTTATGCACATTTCCATCATCATGGTGTTGATTTCAAGGAAATCTTCCCTCCAATGGTCAAGATGACTACCCTTCAAATGTTGCTTGGATTTGTTGCAACGAAGAACTTAGAGCTAGTCCAATTGGATGTGAAAAGTGCTTTCTTACATGGAGATCTTACTAATGAGATCTATATGTAACAACCAAAGGGTTATGTAGTTCTTGTCAAATAAAGTCTAGTTTGTAAGTTGAACAAGAGCTTATGTGGACTTAAACAATTCCCTAGACAATGGTTTCAAAAGTTTGATGCTTTTATGAAGTCTCATGGCTATTCTCAAAGCAATGAGGATCATTGTCTCTACACAAAGAGATGATCATATGGCACCTTGATATGCTTGATACTTTATGTCAATGATATGTTGATTGATGGGAAGTCCTCTTATGACTTGTCAATTCTCAAAAAGAAGTTGAGTCAGACATTTGATATGAAGGATTTTGGGGATGCCAAACATATTATTGGATGCGCATTACTCTTGATAGGAGTAAAACATGCATATATTTTGATGGAGAGTGTTAATCTCCAAAATAACAACCTACTCTTGAAATTAGAGCACCTCTATATCAAGAATAAGTCAAAACCTTCACCAATTTAGAGGATCAATACTCAATTATAAGGATTTTGGAAAATCTGTGAAGAGGATGATTCTACAGAAAGTCTGTTGCACATATCTCTCTCATTGACTTATCAAACGTGTAAAGTTTTTTATAAAACTTTGCACAAGGTGTCGCTTAAAGATTTCACACCTCCTTAAAGTTGAATTACTCCAAAAGATTCAGTATAACTTGAGAAATGAAGTCAACAAGTTACCTATGTCCAAAACTATCTCTCTGTAGAGTCGACTTTGACACCTGTAACTTCTAAGACATGGTTCTCCAAGAATAGAACACGTTTAAGCAAATGCTTTTAGCCACAAGTAGCTTACCTTCCAATTTAAAGACTAAGTGCTTACTTGCTCAAAACTTTAAACTGTGGAAGGAGAACTAATCAAAACATTGACTTCGAATTTTGCGCCTGTTTCAGGAACCAGTGAACACTTCTTCACATATGAATGTTCCTACACATAATTCTCACAGCCTGATCACAATTAGGCTCTCAAACTTTAACCATAGACTCATTAACTATAGACTTAGAAGTCTACAAAGGGATTCTTGAAATGATCAAGCACAGATGGAGAATGCACAGAAATATCGGGCGCAACTTCTCTTTATTTCTGACACAAATTACATCTGAATGAGAGAGCTCTTCTAATCTCTTCATAAGTGTCTTATAACTTCTAATTCTTCTCAATTCTCATGCTCTACATTCTCTCATCTCATATCCCGACATTTTCCAAGTATATATATAGACAAATAATTTACAAGCTTATGACTAATCAAAGACATAAGTGAGCTGGCTCTAAATTAATGTACATATGTGTACAATTCTTTATCTTCTGAATATGAACTTCTTCCATGCTTCATAAGTTGGTCTTTTCTTTAGTCCTTGACTTCCAAAGCTTCAATTGTTGATTGCCTTGCACCAACATATTTGTCTCAAAGTGAGTACATAGTAGGTTCAATATGAAAGGTGGAAAGGCATTGGGTACACCTTTACCCACATATGTGAAATTGAGCAAGGATGATTGCCCCAAATCAGATGAGGAAAAGGGATTCATGACCAAAATTCCTTATCAGTTTGTTGTTGGTAGTCTCATGTATGCTATGGTAGCTATGAGACTAGACATTGCATTTGCAGTGTGAGTTGTGAGTAGATATATGTATAATCCTGGCAAGAAGCATTGGGAAGTAGTCAATAAATTCTGAGATATCTAAGTGGCACTAAGGAAAAGTGTCTATGCTTGGGTAGAGGAAAATCATCCATTATTGGTTACACATATTCTGATTATGATGCTTATGTAGACAATTGTAAGTCTACATCAAGGTACATTTTTCATTTTGCTGGAGGTGTTATCTCTTGGAGATCCCATCTTCAAGAATGTATAGTTGTTTCCACTACAGAAGTAGAGTATGTTGCAGCACGTGATGCATGTAAGGAAGCATTGTAGCTTTCTCCTCTTGCTTTTTATATTGTTCTACCTCAGCATATACCTCATTTGCTCAATGATAGTCAAAGTGCCATTGCATTGGCTAAGAATCCGGTCTATCATGCAAAGACTAAGCACATTGAGGTGTGATATCACTTCATTAAAGTTTTCTTAGCTACTAAGCGCATTATTCTTGAGAAGGTTCATACTCGAGATAATGTTGCAGATGCTTTGACAAAAGCTCTACCACAAGATAAGTTTTGACACTATGCTCACTTCATGGGGGTTACTTGATCCATGATCTTACACAATTACTTGTATATTGTGTAACATGACCATCAAGTGGGAGGTATAGTTTGTATAATTAAACTGAGGTATTCTTTATCATTCTTTATTTTTCTCCTATAAACACTTTGGCCATATTGCCTTTAGTGGGAGATTGTTATTGTTAGTGTCCATGTGAGAGGCGAAATGGCCATCCGACACTTCTGTATATGTTCTTTAATAAAACATATAGTGGCCTAGTCAGCCAGGGACTATAATTTTGACCACATTTGTATAACCTAAGAATCTGTGTTTGTGGTTTGTGTACTGTGCGTTTTTTGTGTATTCTATAGTCTCTATGCGGAGTATTGTGTGTGGCATCTAGTACTCGGTTTTCTAATTAAAAGGTATCATCATAGAGCTCTCAAGAAGGAGATTCCACTGTCGTGTGTTGCTAATAAAATACTTTAATATTCCCTATTTTTAGAAAATGGATTACTTCAATTAGGATTGAAAAAGGAACTAAGCTTAAGGCTTTATGTTCAGATAATGGGGGTGAGTGTACCTCACATGAATTTAGCCTTTTCTGTCAGTCTAGAGGAATTTGGAGAGAGTTTATAGCTCCTTATACCCCGATACAAAATGGTGTAGCTGAAAGGATGAATAGAACTATTTAGGATAGAGTAGTTTCTATGTTGCATCATGCAAACCTTTCACAATGCTTTTGGGCAGAAGCATTATTGGCTGCAATTCATGTGAAAACCTTTCACCTAGTACTACCAAAGGTTTGAAAGTGGCATGAGTTATAGGCATGGAATTCACCATATTTTGATCATCTTCGAGTTTTTGGGTGTGAAGCATATGTTCATATATCCAAGACTCTTAGACAAAAGCTGGACCATAAGTCAAAGAAATGCATTTTTCTTGGATATTGTCGAGAAGGACGATTTGGATATCACTTATGGGACCCTGAAAAACAGTCAATGATCACAAGTACTGATGTCATTTTCAATGAGTCTAAGATGCATAAACAGCCCATTAAGGAGGTTGAAGTGAGAAGAGTGGTGTTTGAGGTTAGTAGTCCTCCAATTCGCATGCATAAAAATGTTGCACATAGGGATGGTCAAGAAAATGTCAAATCAGATCAATTTGCAAATGTTTCTATTATTAACGGGTTACGGGAATAATTCAACTATTGGGTTCTTGGGATGGCCAAGGGTCTGTATTACAGAGGCCCTATATTTATTTTCCCAGATAAACATTCACTGGGCAGAGCTATTCATTAGTTTACTCTGGCTATCCACCCGCAAACTTGTAATCTCATCACCAGACTTTTCAACATTAAGTGAAATACTTCACCGCAACATAGTATGTCATTCAACTATGCAAAATAACATGGACTTCCTCACAGACAATTGATGTGCAATCACAATTAAACTTATATCTTCACCAGCAAAGGATTACGCAGACAAGATCACCGAAATAACTTAATACTCAAAAAAATAAATGATCATTACACTAGTGTAAGTAAAACTTGTGCTGGAATGATCCACAGGTGCACCGCTGAGACCCACAGCCCGGCGTCTTGTTGCTCTACGTATCTATTTCCACACACCTTTTCATTATCAAAGAGTTACAAATGTTATGCTACATCGAATCGATTAAGTACAAAAAATAACTAAGAGTCACCGACAATGCCTTGAGTATACATAGCGCAGGCTAATTTAAAAGTACACGAAAACTTCTGTTTTAAGGACTCTAACATCTTCTGGAGAACATGCGGTTCTACCAAATAAGCATTTATGGGCGGCGAGCTGGAAGGAATGACTTGAGAAAGCAAAACTTCACTTTGATTCTGCAAAAAAACCTCTTGGAGATAGAAGTCATTGGTGATGGTTGTATCTCTGTGTAACTTGGCATCAGCAATTTCTGCATCGATTCGAGAAAGGCAATCCTGCTGAATACCAAGTTGCTTTTCTCGGTGATCCAACTCTTGCTACTGAAACTGCATTGTTTGAAAAAAATCTTGGCGCTCCTTGTGTATTGCTTCGATTTCTTTCTTTAACTTAACTGTGTGACCAATCTCTTCATCTAACACTTGACCTTTTTGGAACAATTCTTTTGTAAACTTCCTCAGTTCTACCTCACCTTGTAGTACCTTATCGGAGAGAACCTTAGAAGCTTGTTCGATGTCGACAAGGCGGGTGCAAGTAGTAGCCAACTCACAACTAAGAGCAGTCATTGCATCATCTTTATTTTTCAGCACTTGCTTAAGAAGATCAATCTCCACATCTTTGGCTGCAATAATCTTATCCTTCACGGTAACGTGTTCCTGTAATAAACATTTATTGGCTCTGGCCGCCAAAATCTCTTCTTGCAGGGGAGTGATATCGGCCTCTAACGTATCAGCTTTTGATTAATATTCGGTGCACAAGGACTATTGAACATCACGTAACTAAGAAGGCACTTTCTTGGATAAATGAGTAAGGAGGTCACCGATCTGGGCTAATTGTGCAAACGCATCCGGTACTATAAAAGCTGATAATGGTTGAGAAGGTTCTACAAAAATTGTAGTAGAAGATGAAGGAGGAGAATAATCAGGTGAAGAGGGTAGAGGCCGAGAGTGGGAGACTGCCACCGAGTGATTAGGGGACGAAGGGGGTACCGGGGGACTCAAGGCTAAAGGATCCCGAGAAGGTAAAGGAGGAGGGGTTATCGGATGTTCGGTATTGTTATCGTCAGCCGTGGACTTTGGTGGAGATGGAGGCGCATTCGAATCAACTTTGTCCGACAGGGTTTCCTGGTAAACAACGGATATAGCGAGCACATCCTGCATGGTTTGATGGGTGGTGGAACCAACCGTATCCTTTGGTGTTGTGTCTGGGACAACCTCCTATTGCTTGTCTGTCGTCTCAGTGTGTTGACCATCTTCCATAACAGTGTCTTCAATGGTTTTG
This sequence comes from Ceratopteris richardii, assembly GCA_020310875.1. Classification (NCBI taxonomy): domain Eukaryota; kingdom Viridiplantae; phylum Streptophyta; class Polypodiopsida; order Polypodiales; family Pteridaceae; genus Ceratopteris; species Ceratopteris richardii. The sequence goes on along the minus strand of CM035433.1, from coordinate 151,827,014 downwards.
TCCTTAGGCGAGGGTGGAACTGAAGATGCATGCAAGGATGAAGCTGTGTCCTGAAGGAGTACCTTATTGGAAGAGTCATGAACTTGGCTTTGAGAAGGGCTGACCTTCCTGCGTTTCTCCTAGAAAAACTAAAAAAGTTCTTCATTGTCATCATCAAATCCCATGACCTGCTCAGACTCCTCGTGCAATAAAAAATTACCCGTCGGAGGTTTGGAAACAAGGTCCACAACGGGGAGGAGGAATGAAACAAGGTGAGCCAGACAAGTGCAGGGACATTCATCTTTGGCTAACTGATGCATAATTGTTTGGCACTCATGATGGATATGCTGGAAAAAGAATAATGCCCAATTGACAGGTTCACACGCAACAGCATCAATCAAAGAATAGAAGGGGCGAGATATACCATAAGTTTGTTTTTGGATGTTGAGGGCGGTCACCAAAAATTGTAACGTGGAACATTCGAGCTCAGGTCCGCACAAGATGGCAAACTCATTGGAGGATAATCGAGGAAATAACTGCTTCAGTGTTGCCAATGGTAGAAGAGGAACTTCAGTACAACCTTCGTGTGGCAGATGAAACATTTTGGCCTCAGTGTTGGGGGTAACCATCGTGCATGGATTTAGGCAAGTAATAAGCCAATAGGATTCCATCGGGGGGATATCGGCAATGGCCACAATCACTTGGGCAAAGTAGGGATGACATTCTACCGAATGCCAAGGCAACTCGGTGAACACCAACAAACCACGAGGACAAAGAAATTCTATCAGGTCCGAGGAAAGGCCAGCATGGAAGGTTATGATGTTTGCAAGAGCTTACATGGCACAGAAAGTAAGCAAAATGTACAGGATACAAAATGTACAAGGAATCGGAGTGCAAGAACACAATAAAGAAAAAGAGTACGAAGACAGTGGTTAAGTAGAAAATGCAGGGTGAAATCGTGGGGGTAGAACATAATCATCACAAGTGGAGGGAAACATGTGTGGATCATTACTATGAAAGTGCATTAAGAGATTTCTAATCATGGAGGACGACAGCTGATCACGGATCATCAATCAAAAACGGGTGGATTATGATCGGGTGGTCAACCAAAAAGCGCATAATGTAGATAGTGGTCAAAGATACCGAAATAGACGTGACCCTAATGAATGTAAATAAAACATACACAAATTTAGGGCGAAGTGGACAGCTTGCAATACGGACGGATTTTAGATCCATTGATGGGTTTAGGGAGTAGAGTGCCAGTTAATGTAGATAATCGGAAAGTAGTCATACCAATCTGTTCTGCAATATGGTAGGGACCAAACCAATGAAGCTTGAACTTCCCTGCCAAATGATTAGACTTGGCATTGTAAAAAAGAACCAATTGCCCAACTGTAAAGACAGGAATCCTGAGGAACTGGTCATGGGTTTTAGCTTGCCGCAATTGAACTTCTTGAAGAACCAAAAAGCTTTCCAGATGTTGGTCATCCAAAGACCGTAAAACATCTAGCCGGAAATGGAAAGAATCTTCGAGTAATAACTTGTGCTCCAATGCCACTCGTAAGTTGGGTACAACCAATTCCATAGGTGCAATTTCCTCAAGACCATAGGCTAGTTTAAAAGGGGTACTTTCGGTAGCGACTTTATAGGTAGTTCGATAAGCCCATAAGACCGAAGGAAGAAATTGATCCCATCTTTCTGGGCACTCCAAAACAAGTTTCTTCAGCATATTAAGAAGAGTTTTATTAGTGCTTTCAGCCTATCCATTCATGCGAGGATAATAAGGAGAACTAAATTTATGGACAATACTAAAGGTTCGCATGAACACTTGCATGAGTGTATTAGCAAAATGAGTGCCTTGATTAGAAACAATCTCCAATGGGAGCCCATAACTAGGCAAAACATCACGAAGTAAACATTAAGCTACCACCGGAGAAGTTGCTGACCGTAATGCCCAAGCTTCAGCCCAATGAGTATCATAATCAATACAGACACGGATGTAACGATCATTTGTAACAATAGCAGGAGGCGTAATAGGACCAATAAAATCCAATCCCCACTTTTGAAAAGGCTCAAGGGGGAGGACATGCTGAAGTGGAAAATGATGTCGGTGTAAGGGTTGTCCAGCACGTTGGCAGGCATCACACTATTGAACATAAGTAGCAATATCACGATGCATAGTGGGCCACCATAATCCACTATGCAAAATTTTTTGGTATGTAAGGTCTATCGAAAAATGGCCACCAAAAGGAGTGCAATGAGCCATTGTAATGACTGAAGAAACTTCATGGGGTGGAATACATCGTAAAAGTGTGCCAAATGGATCAATATAATACAATTGTCCCACAATGATGCAAAATTGGCGACTACACATAGCCAATTTACAGCGAGCTATTGTTGAAGTAGTATTTGGAGGACACCCGCTAGTTAGAAAAATCATAAGGGTGTCATAATACGAAGGTGACACAGGTAATGCTTGGGAAGCATCCGGAACTGAGTCAGACACATAGATGGTCGGAATGGTATTATCAATGCCACCGAGAGGCTAGCCGAAATCTAGTCGAGAAAGGAAATCTACGAGAGCATATGCTAATCCCAGGCGATGTACAACCTCATAATCAAATTCTTGAAGTAGCAACATCCACCGAGCTAATTTGCCATCAAAATGTTGTTGTCATACAAGATAAACCAAGGCCACATGATCCACATGAAAGGTAAATTTTTGTCCCAACAGATAGTGCTAGAATTTTTTCACCAAATAGACTAGATCAAGGCATTTTCGTTCAATAATGGAATAATTATGTTTAGCAGCTGCAAGTCATCGACTGGCATAATAAACAAGATGAAACCACTTATCATGTTGCCACATTACGCACTACCGATGGCAATATCAAAAGCATGCATGGAAAGGAAGTTTACAATTAGGAGCTTGTAATATAGGAGCCTGTGTAAGAAGAGTTTTTAGTTGATCGAAAGCCAGTTGACATTCCTGCGTCCACACAAACTATCAAGGGTTATTGATAATCAAACGATTAATCAGTATAGCCACATGAGCGAGCCACTAGAGATGTTGACCATGCCACCATATTTGACCAAGGAATCACATAACCTCCTTTGATGTCGCAAGAGGGGGTGCATTCAACACCGCACAAACTTTATCACGGTCCACTTGAATTCCCTGTTGTGAAATAACATGACCGAGTAGCTTGCCACAAGAAACTGAAAAGATGGATTTATTGGGATTTAAACAAAGATGAAACTCCCGACAGTTGGAAAAGCAGCATCTGAGGTGGTAGAGGTGAGCCGATTTATCACCAGATAATGAAAAATCATCCAAATACATCCGCATAAATGTAGTTAGGCAGGGAGAAAAGATTTCCTACATGCATCACTGAAAATTGCTTGGAGCATTGCATAGACTGAACCACGTCACCGTAAAAGCATATACTCCCCAATTCGTAATGAACGCAGTCTTGGGAATATCCATTTCCGCCATGCGGACCTGATCGTAACCACTATAACCATCCAAAAAAGAGTACATTTCTCGTCCTGCAACATCATCTAGCATAGTATCCAAGAAAGATAGTGGAAAGGGATCGGGTACGATCGCTGCATTCAATTTCCAGTAGTCCACACAAATGTGTAATTGCTTGTTTTTCTTTGGGACAATGACAATAGGAGAAATCCATTCAGCATGCTCAATGGGAACAATGAAACCTACTTTCAACCTTCCTTTCATCCAACCTTAATCTGCCCTCAGACTGGCTATTCCATGCCCCATGGCCGGTGCCAGTGTTAACAGGTTATGAGAATAATTCAACTATTGGATTCTTGGGATGGTCAAGGGTCTGTATTACAGAGGCCCTATATTTATTTTCCCAGATAAACATTCACTACACATAGCTACTCATCACTTTACTCTGACTATCCACCCGTAAACTTGTAAATAGTAATCTCATCACCAGACTTTTCAACATTACGCGAAAGGACTTCCTCACAGACAAATGATGTGCAATCACAATTAAACTTATATCTTCACCAGCAAAGTATTACGTAGACAAGATCACCGGACTAACTTAATACTCAAAACAATAAATGATCATTACATCAGTGTAAGTAAAACTTGCATTGGAACGATCCATAGGTGCACCGTCGAGACCCACAATCCTGTGTCTTGCTACTCTGCGTATCTGCTTCCGCACACCTTTTCATTATCAAAGAGTTACAAATGTTATGCTACATCCTTTCGATGTGCGTTCTTTCTAATTACATTTTCCAATAATCACAATTACATTCCAACAGCCTAACACTATCCAACAATCATTGAGATGCTCTACACGTGTCTCGCATCCATGTGATAGATATGTTAAAGTATGGATTTTGTTATGCTAACAGATGCTACTTAGCCTTCTTACTACAAAGAGGCTATGCAGAAAGAAGTTCATGTCAAGTCGGAGTGTGCCATGAGGAATGAATTGGAGTCTATTCACAAGAATGGTACTTGGGATTTAGTACATTTCCCAAAGTGCAAGAAAGCTTTAACATGTATATGGGTATATAAGTTGAAATTCACATCAGATAGTGCTTCTCCAAAATATAAAGCATGACTTGTTGCAACGGGTTTTAAGCAACAACATGGCATTCGTTTCAAGGAAATCTTCTCTCCAGTAATCAAGATGACCACCCTGTGCATGTTGCTTGGATTCGTTGCAATGGAGGATTTAGAGCTAGTCCAAATGGATGTGAAAACTGCTTTCTTGCATGGAGATCTTACAGATGAGATCTATATGGAACAACCAGAGGGTTATGTAGTTTGTGACAAAGAAAATCTAGTTTGTAAGCTCAAGAAGAACTTATTTGGACTTAAACACTCCCCTAGACAATGGTACCAAAAGTTTGACGCTTTTATGAAGTCTCAAAGCTATTCTCGAAGCAATGAGGATCATTGTCTCTACACAAAGAGATTCTCATACGGAAGCTTGATATGCTTGATACTTTGTGTCGATGATATGTTAATTGTTGGGAAGTCCTCTTATGACTTTTCAATTCTCAAAAAGAAGTTGAGTTGAATATTTGATATGAAGGATTTGCGGATTCCAAACCTATTATTGGCATGTGTATTACTTGTGATAGGAGTAAAATATGAATATACTTGTCTCAAAGTGAGTACATATCCGAAGTACTTCATAGATTCAATATGTAAGGTGGAAAAGCATTGAGTACACCTTTACCCACATATGTGAAATTGAGCAAGGATGATTGCCCCAAATCAGATGAGGAAAAGGAATTCATGACCAAAATTCCTTATCAGTCTTTTGTTGGTAGTCTCATGTATGTTATGGTAGCTACAAGACAAGACATTGCATTTGTAGTGGGAGTTGTGAGCAGATATATGTCTAATCTTGGCAAGAAGCATTGGGAAGCGGTCAATAAATTTTGAGATATCTTAGTGGCACTAAGGGCAAGTGTCTATGCTTAAGTAGAGGGAAAGCATCCATTATTGGTTACACAGATTCTAATTATGTTGGTTGTGTAGACAATGATAAGTCTACATCAGGGTAAACTTTTCATTTTGTTGGAGGCGCTATCTCTTGAAGCTCTCGTCTTCAAGAATGTACAGTTGTTTCCACCACAGAAGAAGAGTATGTTGCAACAAGTGAGGCATGTAAGGAACTATTATGGATTTCTCATCTTGGTTGTGATACGGGTATACCTCAGCATGTACCTTGTTTGCTCAATGATAATCAAAGTTCCATTGCATTGGCTAAGAATCCGCTCTATCATGCAAAGACCAAGCACGTTGAGGTGCGGTATCACTTCATTAAAGATTGCTTAGCCATTGAGCGCATTATTCTTGAGAAGATCCATACTCGAGATAATGTTGCAAATGCTTTGACTAAAGCTCTACCACAAGATAGCTTTCGACATTGTTGTCACTTGATGGGGGTTATTTGATTCATGATCTCACACAATTACTTGTATATTGTGTAACATGTTGTTGATATATTTAGGTAGTGATGTGTGTGAACACTCTAGGACGGCCGGGGCACTTTTTTCCCTCTTTAGGAGGTTTTTTTCCCTCGGCTTGTATATACGCCTATTGCCCTAATGGGCTACTTATCTTTGTACATTCTCTAGTAATACATTCAGTATTGCGTGTTTGTGCTCCAAGCTTCTTCTTCTTCCTTGTGTTGTTCACGTGCTTCCGCAGACGTCTAACTCCAACAATTGGCATCAAAGTAGGTCGTCGCTTCATCTAGGGCGCCGTCGACACTCCTCCGTTTGCATCTAGCAGAACTCGTCTTGGCAGTTCTGTTCAACTTTTTGAGATACAGTCAATTTTCTGCATCAAGGTATTTTAGTCACTGGCCATGGCTGAAAGCAGTGATGTATTCCGTATGTTGATTGTGGAGGATAAGTTGGATGGTACCAACTACCCATTATGGGCTTATATGATGCGACATGTATTGGTTGCAAAAGGATTGTGGAACATTGTGCAGGGTGTTGAAAGACGTCCTGTTACACCTGCAACAACAGGTACTACAAATACAGGTGCTAGAGCTGATGAAGATGGTGTCGAAGATGATATTCCGCAGATTCCTATTCGTGATGCTGTTTCTAATGCACCTATTGCAGAGCAGATTCATTGGGATGGCAGAGATGCCAGGCACATGCATTGATAGCATGTTCGCTCTTGCAGAACAGCTAAGGATGCTTGGGATACACTTACCACATTGTATCAAGCTAGGAATGAGGCTCGTGTTGCTTACCTCCGAAAACAGTTGGAGAGTGAGCACATGAATGAAGGTGATTCTATGGACAGTTTCCTAACGAAGATCAAAGACTTGAAGGAACAATTGATTTCTGCTGATGAGGTTATACCAGATAGCTCACTTGTGCAGACCGTTCTGAATGGTCTTCCTGATTCATATCAGAGTTTTGCTTCTACTCTTCATTTGATGATGAAAGGCAATCCGAATGCCTTATCATTTGAGGAGTTAGTCTCTGTTCTGTTGTAGGAAGATCAGTCTAGGCAGAACAGGTCCATTATGCGAGTTGCAGATCAAGCTTTCCTAGCTAGTCAGAAGGGCAAAGGAAAATGGAGCTCTTCAACTAGTAAACAGAAATCTGCTAATTCTGCATATTCGAAGAAGGAAGATAAAGATGAGAAGAAATCAAAAAAGCAGAAATTGTTTTGTAAGTACTGTAAAGGGAATGATCATATCATAAAGAACTATCCAAAACTGGCTGCTAAAGAGGCAAAGAAGAAACAGGCTGGAATGGTTGTTGCAGAGGCCTCTACACCAAAAACAGAGTCTACAAATATTGTGCAGGAAGAAGAATGGGCGTTTACTAGTGTCTACAGTTTTGACCCATCTTCTCATAAACAGTGCATGTATGCAGTAGACTCAGATGTTTGGTATTTTGACAGTGGGGCAACCAAACATATTACCTCGCAGTATAGTTTCTTCTCTTCACTCGAGCCTGCCCCTACAGGGAATACTGTTACATGCACCAACAACTCCTCTTATCCTGTTATGGGAGTTGGTAAGATCATTTTGACTACTGCTGATGGTAGTTCTTTCACTTTGTCAGATGCTTTATTTGTGCCAGGGATCAAGAAGAATCTGTTATCAGTTTCTACATTAGCCAAGATTGGCTTTGTCGTGAAATTTGTTGATGATAGATGTACAGTTCATGATCTGTCAAATGGCGATGTGATTATTGCTTCTGGCATTTTATGTCGTGGGCTGTATAAGCTCATAGACTATGAAAGATCTGTAAATGATTTGGCATGTGCAATAAATGATTCGCAGGCTATGTCAGATGCAAAGCTTTGGCATGCATTTGGTCATCTGAATTTTGCTAGTTTGCTACGCCTGCAGAAATCTGAAATGGTGTCCTCTTTGCCCAAACTTGAGGCACCTGGATAACATGTTTGTGAAGGCTCTATTTTGGGCAAAATGCAGTGTTCCTCCTTTCCAAAAGATGGTTCAGTTCGGGCTACACAGAAATTGCAGCTTGTACATAGTGATGTTTGTGGTCCTATGCAGACACCCTCTTTTGGAAATTACCTTTACTTCGTGACTTTCATTGATGATTTTTCCAGGCATGCATGGGTATATCCACTCAAAGAAAAGCCCGAAGTGTTTATGTGCTTTAAACAGTTTTTGGTTTTGGCTGAAAATCTGTCAGCATGTAAAATGGGCACCCTCCCTTCTGATCGAGGGGAGGAATATATGTCTTCTGATTTTAATGCATTTTTGGTTGAACGTGGGATAAAACACCAATGTACAATGCCGTATACACCTCAACAGAATGGAGTTGTTGAACGGAAGAACAGATCTCTCATGGAGATGGCGAGGTGTATGGTCAAGAGTCAGGCTTTACCTCATAGTTTCTGGCTTGAGGCTATCATGTGTGCAGCATATGTACTGAACAGGTGTCCCACTAAAGCACTGCAGTCTATCACTCCATATGAGGCTTGGCATGATTGCAAGCCATCTGTTGCTCATATGCGTGTTTTTGGTTGTTTGGCATACGCATTAGTGCCTGAACAATATCGTAGAAAATTGAATGATAAAGCAGTAAAATGTATTTTTGTTGGGTACATTTCTGAAAGTAAAGGCTATCGTCTGTATCACCCACAGACTAAACGCATTCTGGTTAGCCGTGATGTTGTTTTTGTGGAAGATGCTATTCAGCCATTGCTTTCATGTACTAAGGAGACATCTCTTAGCTCCAAAGACATGTATGATACTTTGATGCCTCTTTTTACAGCTGAACAGTCTAGTGCTGGTCCTAATGAGGCAACTTCTCAACCTTTGCAGGTTTCATATGATGATGCAGATCATTCCATTTCTGATGCAGATTTACATGATGCACTTGTTGATGAGAGAGCTAATATTGAGCAGGCAAAAACTATGCCAAAATGTTTGGTGCAGACTTTGCGTGACAGCAAATTAGATGCACCTTTGTCATATCGTACTCGTTCAGGCTCTCATAGTGCCTCCTTTCCATCATATTGCTATGCTATGGCTGCGTCTAGTCTCTGTGATGAGAATGAGCCTGTTTCTTTTTATGAAGCACAGAATTCAGAAAATTGGATGGCTGCTATGCAATCTGAATATGATGCTATAATGAAGAATGGTACATGGTCTTTATGTGACTTGCCTCCTGGCAAGAAGGCCATTGGCACTAAGTGGGTATACAAACTGAAGCGTAAACCTGATGGTACAGTTGACAAGTATAAGGCTAGGCTTGTTGCAAAGGGTTATGCGCAGGAAAGAGGCATTGATTTTGATGAGACCTTTGCACCTACATGCCGTATGACTACTGTTCGGAGCATTTGTGCACTTGCAGCCCATCATGGTTGGAATGTACATCAGTTGGACATTAAAACAACATTTCTGAATGGTGACTTGCATGAAGAAGTGTATGTTTTTCAGCCCCGTGGCTTCGTGCAAAAAGGGCATGAAAACCAGGTGTGCAGGTTAAAGAAGGCATTATATGGTTTAAAGCAAGCACCACGTGCTTGGTATGAGAAGATACATGCCTATCTGGTTGCACATGGTTTTGAGAATATTCCAACTGAAAGCACCTTATATGTTAAGCGTGCTAATGATGTGCTTCTGATCATTGTTGTCTATGTTGATGACATGCTGCTCACTGGTCCTATTGAGAAGCATATTGCTGATTTCAAGGCATTTGAGATGTCTGATTTGGGGCATTTGCATCACTATTTCGGCATTCAGTTTATGCAAGTTGATGGTGGAATGGCTTTGTGTCAAACGAAATATATTGACACATTATTGCAGTGTTTTGGCCTTGAAGACTGTAAGCCTATTGCCACTCCTTTGGAGACAGGTTTACGATTGAGTCTTCATGATGTTGGAGATGCATTTGATGTTGTTCTCTATCGGCACGCTGTTGGATGCTTGATTTACTTATGCATTACACGGCCAGATATTCAGTTTTCTGTCTCACAGATGAGCAGGTTTATGCATTGCCCAGGAGTCATGCATTGGAAGGCGGTTAAGTGCATCTTTCGCTACTTGAGTGGTACTCGGCTACTTGGGTTGTTTTATCCCAAGGGGGGATCACTACCGCCAGATTTGCATGCTTTCTCTGACTCAGATTAGGCTGGTTGCTATGACACTAGTGTGTCCACTAGTGGTTTTTGCTTCATGCTTGGTAGCTCATGTATATCTTGGTTGAGCAAGAAGCAGCCTACTGTGGCTACTTCCAGTTGTGAGGCTGAGTATAGGGCAGCTTTCACAGCTACTGTTGAGTGTGTGTGGCTCAGACGCCTTCTGGTTGATTTGGGTGTTGGTCAGACTTCTGCCACCACCATCTTCACTGACAGTCAGAGTGCATTGGCAGTTGCGAGGAACCCTGTGTTCCATGCTCGCACTAAGCACATTGAGGTGCAATATCATTATGTCAGGGAGAGGTTCTGTGCTGGGGAGATCAGCTTGGCATATGTGCCCACGTAGGAGAACATTGCAGACCTTTTCACGAAGGCTCTGCCTAGGGAGAATTTTGAAGCTTTCCGCAAAGCTTTGGGCTTACTTCCTTTTGTGGAGTGATTTCCACATAGCTTGGCACTTCCTTATACATGAGTGCCAGCTACTTGTTCACCACATCACTCCCAGGGGGGATTTGTTGATATATTTAGGTAGTGATGTGTGTGAACACTCTAGGACCGCCGGGGCACTTTTTTCCCTCTTTAGGAGGTTTTTTTCCCTCGGCTTGTATATACGCCTATTGCCCTAGTGGGCTACTTATCTTTGTACATTCTCTAGTAATACATTTAGTATTGGTGTTTGTGCTCCAAGCTTCTTCTTCTTCCTTGTGCTGTTTGCGTGCTTCTGCAGACGTCTAACTCCAACACATGCCCATCACATTGAAGGTATAGTTAGTATACTTACACTCAGGTATTCTTTATCATTCTTTATTTTCTCCCATAGTCACTTTGTCCATATTGGCCTGTAGTGGGAGATTGTTACCGTTAGTGTCCATGTGAAAGTCAAATGGCCGTTGGACACTTTTGTATATGTTCTTTAATAGAACATATAGTGGCCTAGTCAACCACAAACTCTAAGTTTGATCTCATTTGTATGACCTAAGAAATTTGTGTGTATGGTTTGTGTATTGTGTGTTTTTGTTGTGTATTTTGCACCCCTTGTGCGGAGTAGTGTGCGCGATTGGAGTTCGAGTTTCTACGGAAAGGGTATTGTTTCAGAGATCTTGAGGAGAGTCCACCATCATGCATCACCAGAGAAATACGTCAATAACCTAGCTCAAAAACCATTGTAGCTAGTTGCAATGTTTTGCCCAACCTAGTTCGGATTACTATTGATGGTACTTCAACAGGACGGATAATTACCATATTTGCCATGGGCTCTTGACGTTCCTTCTTTCTTTTATCATATTCTTGGGCTTCTTTACATTTTTTGTGTGTGTGATCCATTTCACTATAAATATAGTAGTGCATGGGCATTCCCCACATAGTTGGATTAATTTCCGTAGAGGACCATCGATTACTACCATAGCTTTGATTAGGATATGGTTGAGGTTGTGAATAATTGTGGTATTGAGAATTCCTATAATGTAGTGGAATGTAACTGGCAGAAGGTTCAACAAGATACTGTATGATAGCATTAACTATAGGCATGCTATGTGTCCCTGCAATGTATGGACAACTCTCTATAATACGTTTAGCACATTGGCAAATTGCACAATACAGCTAATTTAAGGCATAGTTGGCTGTTGTATGACCAGCATTTTTCCATTTAATGTAGAACACCTATTTTATCAAATCATCTTGTACGATCTTAGCAAATTTGATTGATTTTCAATCCAAATCCTCCAACTTTATGCTCCAATTGTAGGGCCATATCCACCACATCTTCTAAATTCATATCACCAAATATAGCATATAATCATATTTTGCCTGAGTTGTGGAAGAAGTCCATTCATAAACCATTGTGTGGTAACATTGGTTAGAATAGCATTATGAACTGGAATCAGCCTTAGATTTGTTTTAAATATTGTTACATACTCGTACACTGACTGATGAGGTTTTTGCTTGTTATTCTATAAGAATTCAAAAATTTGAGTTGGGATCTTTCTCTTTCAAAGCTTGCTCAAGAATGCATCTCTGACTACAAGATAAGTGCGAAAATGGTTTAGTTTGAATTCTATCAACTATTTAGCAACTTCATTTACCAAAGTAGACTAAATACTATGGCCTTGTATTGTTCATCACCCGGAGCGTTTCTCATTACTCCATAATTCATTTCAAAGGATCGGGCATGAGCATTCCTATCTTCACCTAGAAAACCTTAAAACTTGGAATAACTCATTCCTACAAGAAACTCTCTTCTCAAAATCATATCTTCATTCCCATATCGTTGAAATTGAACTGGTTAAAAGTGTTGAAAATATATTCAGAATCTAAATTTGTAGAAATTAATTTTACAGTTTTATCCAATATATTTTCTATGTCTTGTGTCCCTAAACTATGCGTAGAGACAACAGCACGTGGTTCATAATTGATTTCCTCTATTTCGGTATGGAGATTGTCATCCAAATGTCCAAAAGTAGTGAAAAGTACAATCGTGGGTTCTATTTCTTGGTGGTGCCTGATAAACATTGGCCACATCGGATAGCTTTCTGATATTTTTTGGTGAATAGACTTCTACCGTAATTTGTTCTAGTGGATGTGTTGACAAGACCATAATGTCATCGAACAATATCGAAGGGAGTTTTGGTGTCGTTATGGGATGGTGGTCGACTTCAAAGTTAGGAATACGAGATGTCTTTGGGTGCTATTTCTTCGACTGCACAAATTTTGGGGCTACCAACTAGCTTTGTATGGTATGTGATTGTGTATCAGACTTGTATCTAGGGTAACTTTCCCCAGAATGCAACATGGGCATGCACCTCTGACCAATGCTTCACTTGATTCTGTCATCAATGCCAATCGTAGTGCAAAATCTTTCATTTCGTAACAGAAATCCCCAACAAGATTGCCAATGTTAACCTCTCACCTGGTTACTACACTCGAAAATAGAATTCCTTACACCTATCTAACACTTTGAAGTCCAGAGGTCAACAAAGGGTTCTTGGCTTGAGGAATCCTTAGTACAGGTTCCTTAACTTTTCTTGCTAACTTGTTTTTGTTCTACACAATGCTAATCATTTCATTCATTCCATTACTATAATCACCATTTAGATCATTCCTAGTTCTACAGTATTTGTAATACTTAGACAATTACATTAAATCAATATCTTCACCGAGTTAACTCTTATAGAAACTCTTTAACAGTGCAATTCACAGAGACAAAGTAATGCTGAACTTCAATTACATCACTACAAAATACAATACAGGTTTAGCATAATATTCAAACAATAGATAGTAGACAAGATTTATGCAGAACTTGATCTTCCTCGTGCCCAAGGAACCACCACAGAACTTCACCCTCGTTGTTGTGTCCCTTGGCACCAAGTCGATGCATCATATTCATTATCGAAAAAGGCGCTTTGAAGGGGTAGTATCCCTTTACAATTACGATGATATATTTTGATTAGTTACAAGGACATTAGAGTGATTGGCATTTTAGAGATGATGCTAATAGAGGAATTGCATTAGGAATTGGCTTGATCCATCTTAACTAGTAACTTGAAAAGTTCAATCACAACTCTCCTCTTAAATCATTAAGGACAACAATTTTTAGAAGGAAGAGTGTGTTAGAAAATTGGCCTAGTAGGTCATTGTTACATGTATGGGACAAGGGCTAATTAACTACAGGGATATCCTAAGGTCCTTGAGATAGGTGATAGCCTGTGTGCATGATTTCCACATGTCTACACTTGCTAACTCTAAAAACCATCTATTTATGGGACAAGATGATATAAAGGATGGGAGGATCAGTTATACACATATTTCAATTTTCTCTCTTCTCTTACACTTCATGGATGTGCAACCACCTTCCTAATTCTCATAGTACGGTGCACCTTAAGCCCTGTAGAACTGCACTGCAAAGTAGTATGCTTCTTAGAAAAAGGACATATCCTTAATATGAAAGAGAACATGGTTGATACCAAAAAAAAAACTAACGAAGATATGCAAATTTATAGCTCCTTAGAACCAGTGATGTACAACAAATGTCAAGAATATAGGTGAGAAACAAGAAAATGTGAAGCTTATATAGTTGATGTGGCAAAAATAAGCTCCCAAAAGCAGAGAGAGAACAAAATCTAAGTTTTCCAAAGAAGAGAGTGAGAAAAGTACTTACAAGTTTAGAATGCATGTAACTTCAAAAAAACCAACATCTAAATAAGTGACATCAAAACTTACTTAAAATGATCATGCATTTAATACATTGTTGCATTGGTAGCCTCTTTCAAGTAGGACCTCATGCTTCAAAGTGAGCCCATGGACTTAAAAGCAAGCTACTATCTTAACGTCTAGATATACCATTATAACAAATGGAAGAACTCATAATAAGAAGGTAACTTAATAACCATAGTCAAAAAACAAAAACACCATTATGCCATATCTTTAACTATAGCAAGTCAATATAATGCTTGAGCAACCATAAACTTTGATAATTTTGCTTCTGAAATCAGATTCTCTTTATGTGAGGACCTAAAGTTCAGGGCTTAATGAATGAATACACTATGTTTTTGGGCAATGGCATGAGTTTATCTCTACTTTATGCATAATCTACTGCCTTCCATATTGGTTCACCTGGTAAGTATTTTCATGGCAGGGGAACTAGAAGCTTGATCTAGTTCCGTGATACTCATGGTGGTTGTCCTCCAACTCATGAGGAAGCACAAAAGAATGCATATACAGGCGAACAGAACCTCCTATTGCTCACTGGTGACATCTGGAGATGCCCTTGAATCATCTAAAAGAGCAGAAATAAAGACTCATGTGCACAAAAAGCAAGTTCTGGTGCTAGACACAATAAACATACTATTGGAGACTAAGAGCTATCCACAAAGCAATAGAAGATGAGCATTGAATGAAATTGAATGATGGACAAGTGGTTACCTCCTTGATTGTCTTTGCTATAGGACTTCCTTCAGAGAATCCTGGGATATTTCCCGATTATACAGCTGCTTGTTGAATATGCTCCTGCTGCCTGCATGAGCCACTCTCCTGAATGTGCTCACAAATCTAAAGGCTTAAAGGCATGTTTTCTGAAACCGGAGGTCCTTAGGCAGGTTATAAGATGACAACCAAGTTAAAGCCTAGCTTCTCAGAATCTCCCTACCTATAGTCAATTTCGGTCCCTATTTCACTTTGATAAACAGACTCTTCAGACCATGGAATAGAGAACATAATCCATCATAAACCTGAATCGCCAGTCCAGAATTAGATGTGATTTGTGAAATGATTGAAAACTCAGAATCATAGAACCTGCTGAAAGCTTGAATTTTGTATATTGTTCCTCTTCTTGACCAGCATAAAGAACCGAGATAAGGCATAATATAACAGCAGCTGTTTCATTATTTTGGGTGTAATTCTACATCAAGAACATATAGTTTGCTATCCATATTGCCTTAAGATGCTTAGTTCTTCCTAGTGCTCATAATAATAATAATAACAAGACAAATATCTCCTGAAAAACATTACATGGCTTTCCCAAGCCATAGGCAGGTTGGTTTAAACAATTCAGCAACCCCATCACTTTAATATGGAATCAAATGGTATTGATGAATGATAATTCCTAGCTAGCTCACTTATTATACCATGTCCTAATGTAACTTGACAACGTTTTTTACCCTAAGTGGTTAAATGTTTCAAATTTAAGCTCAACAGACTTATTTCAGCGAAGCAAATCTTAATTTCCATCTGCATGTGTGCAAGTGGCCTAAATGAGCCTGTGTATGGGTACATTTATCAAGATAAATTTTGCATTAAAACGAGAGTGGTTCAACCTCTGTGGGTTCTATATGCTCAAATGTAGAAAACAAAAAGATATGCAAAAGAATGATCTGAACTTCTTGTAGTAGTTTATCCAGCCAGCTTTCAGATCAGTTACAAAAGTCCAAGACACCAATTCGACTATATTGCAAAAGAGAAACTGCCATCCTTTTTTCGAGAATTCTTTTACCATCATGTGTTGAATTATCAACCAAGTTACATTTAAAGGACTAATTAAAAATCGACAGTAAGCTTCTTGATTCTGTAACATTAATCAAACACCCAAATAATGATACACTAAATCTATGATCTCCTTTTTAATTGTAGATCCATGAGCCTACTTCCAATTTGTCACTGATATGTCCTTTTTAATTGTAGATCCATCTCTTGGATGAAATCCTGAGTTTTTTGACTTAATTTTCCTCTAGTTCAGGTAGACCAAATGACCTTTAAAAGAAGTTTTAAAGACATCAAATCGATAATCTGATCATCATTTCACTTTATTTTCACACAGGCATGGTTAGTTCTACTGTGTAGCATAATAGAAATTATTACATAGTTCTCTTTGAGCATTTCCAGGGACTTCACACAAAAGCACTGTGAAAAGCTCAAGATCTTTCTCTATGAAACAAGTAGGGACTACTAGAAAATCCAATACATATCATTACAATTGATTCAACATTAGGACTCGACATCAAGTACTATGGTTGAGCTGCTCAAGCATCTACACCTTATATGAAATGCTCAATCTTGACAAGATATGAACGTCTTGTAGGAATACTTAAAATGAACACTCTTATCATGCTCAATGCTGCATCCTCCCCTGACCAACATATCAAAAACTATTACTCCCCCACTATGTTATCACAGACCAATCATAATTAGTTGAGATTGTAGATGTATTCGCTGTATTGGAATCCACATTCTGCAAGATGCGATTGGAACATTAATACACAAATGTAGGTAATTTTCCATGTACAGCAAGGAAGATTGGTTCGTTTTCTTTTCCCTTTGTTTTTTGGGGAGAGGGGGGAGAGAAAGAGAGAGTTCTGTTGAAAAGCATACTACAAAACCAATCTTTTGTATCAAGACATCATTTTCAATACATATGGATACATAATTTGGAAAAATGTTCTGTCATACATCACCATGAAACCTAAATCGCACTGAGCCTGTGAAGAACATTGTGAAATATTTTGTAAGGAACATCTCTAGAACCCATACCAACAGTTCATATACCCTGTATCAACATCAAACAATATGGTCTCAAATAATCCTCATAACCTTTACATTGCTCCAAGTTACGTGTATGTGCTTCATACAAAAGCCATATTTGAGGCATCCTTCCTGTAGCATATTTTTCAACACTCTGAACTAGTATGCATCATATCAATCAATGGTGGTACTTCTCTCCTCGCAAAATGGTGCATGCTCTGCATGAAACTTTACTGCCTTCAGGATCATCTTTTCACAGCAACAAAAACGAAATAAAAAAATCATAACTTATTACTCTCTATGTATCTAGAAGCATTGATCACCTGTAAACCTGTTCCAGGAGGACTATCAATGCAACCTGATGATTCAGCACCATTGATGAGAGACGGATACTTTGGTTGGCACGCTGCACAACTCCTGATCCATGACCATATGGACCACCTATGCAAAAGACCAATGCGGAAGGAATCTGCAAAATATTGATGAGAACATCCTCAACAGTAAAGCATTTTCACCATCAACATGCAAGTAGATATCCCCTGGCACATGTCTAGAGCCTAAATTCCCTCTCCTAAGTTCAGACTTCTCTGTCTGGTGAAGCTCCCAGACATTTTTATAAGATGCTTCAGAGTGAGTTAATAGGACAAATGGAATCACCAAAGAGTTGAAAAATCTTATTTGGTTCATGAAATGCATTGTATAGCCCAAATTAATCACTCTTAACTAAGGCATAACTATACGCCTGTGATACTTGGATCACTTTAAAATCCTTTCCTATACAAAACTGTGTAGTATCTACTGGAACTCAGTTACTCGTCACATGTTTAGACAACGTGACACTCAAAACAATTCTAAACATGTAGTTTCTTACTCTACTCCAAGCATCTTCAATGATGCTAGCAAATTTTTCTGAAGTGGCCTGCTGTCCTCGTTCATCCAGGAGAATCACCTACACAAATATGCAAATGCTTCTTTAAGCAATGGGCTCATAAAGACATATAATGCTAGAGCTACAAAAATTTGGAGGATCTAAGCTTTAAAACTTCTGTTCAAGAGAGAACGATACTATATATTTCTAACGCACACCACCCATGTCAAACACAGAATGAAACAGAAAACAAAGACAGGAGTCAATACAACCCTTCAGAAAGGTAGGGAAGGTACGCATGACACACCTAGCACTTTGAAAGAGGCTGCAGAGAGCTATTGGAAGGTGTGCTCGGTTGCTCCAAACAGCAGCTGCATGAGGAGAGAGAAAGTAGAAAGAGAAAGCTCGTGTAAAAATTGAAGAAGAAGTATGTACAACTTTGATAAAAGTTGTTGTTTTATTGAACGGACTTTGTTCACTTGTCAAACAGGCCAAAGCAACATTAAACGGACTTTGTTATTGAACGGATTTTGTTCATTAAAAATCATATAAAGGCATATATTTCCCCAATTTTGGAACCCAAAAAAAAAAGGCCTCGAACGGTCTTGAAAAGAGCTAACACCTAGTAGGGTGAAAATTACAAAATCAGGCTCTCTAGGGCCTTTATCCCAAAAAACCCCATATGTAAAGGGCCAAGGAGGCACCTTTAAGCTAAGTGACTCCCACCATCTGTATACATCACTGATGTTGGACCTTTGGTAGGTACTTGGTGAGAGAGTGTACAAGATTCGGTGATGTGTTGACCTTGACCAATGTGATCAGGCCATCCTCCAGTACTCCTTTGATGGAGTGGCATCGCACATCAATATGTTTCGTGTGTGCATGGAATATGGCATTCCTTAAAGCCCCTCTTCCTACCAAAATCAACAAGTGTCTTGTTAGACAAACAACAACTCATTGCATAAGCATGCTAACTATATGGCTTCCTTGGATGCCATTGTGGCTCAAATATATTTAACTGCTATAGTAGATAGTGCAACTATCCTCTGAAGTTTAGAGCACCATGAAATATCACTGCCTACAAGAGTATATGCATAACCACTTGTGGATTTTTGTATCCATATCACCTCCCATATAGAGTTATAAAGTTCCTTCAATTCTAATTGACCCTTCCAATGGCATAGGCATTTACTTTTGACCCCTTTTTGCTGGAAAACAATGTCCAATTGTGGTCTAAAACATGATTTCCAGCAAACCCCAAGTTCATGTGGATATCATTTCTCAAAAATGGAAATGGTCAACCATGCTCGAAAATGGTCAAAAAATATTATTGCATATCCTTCTAGAACTTCAGACGAACTTTCTATTGATATAAACACATTCAAATGGACTTTCAAAACTCAAAACTTAATTGGATGCTTCTAAGTGGTTTTCATTATAAATTATGATTGATATATACCAAATGAATCCACGCAAATCTCAAATTATGATTAATAATCAATGGTCCATATTAAACTTGACAAAAGCAATTAATCGAAGGATCTAGATTAATTCCCATAATATATTTGTATATTTCAAGCTTTAAATATTAAGATTTTTTTTATTTTTTTTTTAAGCCTTCCACAATTCTCGCCACGGTTCACAGCGGAATCACGAAACAAGGCTTTTGGGACATGTGGGTCTATAAAAGGACCCTAGAGATGCCAGTCTTTTTCTAAGACTAGGTGATGCTTGGAAGGGTATTTGTTGCTATTTGGAGATTGTGGAACTATTTTCAGGGTGTCTGGCTGATTCCCAATTCTTACAAATGTTTTCTTAAGTTCTGACCTAACATAGTTGGGAGCTTCTAAGTTTTTAGAATAGACAAAAGATAAAGATGAATTTTTCCATACCAAGCCCTTGGTGTTTGCTTTAAACCATAAAGAGTTTTTATAAGTTTGCATACTAAATGTTCTTTCCCTGCTTCTTCAAAACACTCTGGTTGTTAGTGTATAAACATCTTCATGAAGATCACTATTAAGAAAAGTTGCCTTGATATCTAATTGGTATACTTCCAACCAAAGAATGAAACAAGAGAAAGCACAATCTTGACTATGGTCATTCTCTGTCAAAAAACAATGCTAAAATGGCCAAAAAAATTACAAAATTTCTAACAAACCCTAATTTTGAGACTTAGTCAAATTTGCATCAAAGATTATCAAAAAAGTTTAATGAGCTTATCACAAGGTACTAATTAAGAGCTTTGTATATATATATATATAGCAATCCACCATCCGATTACCTAAAACATAAAGAAATGTCAAAACCTAATTTTTTGCCTTAAATTAGCTTTTCAGCTTACTTAAATGGTCATGATCTAAAGATTGAAGCTTGAAAACCTAAATCGAATATTGAAAAACACTCCAAAAGCACATGTGAATTATTTAGGGGCAAAAATCAAAAATCTTACTCGCTTTTTTTCGTGCATTTCGCCTAGCATCTCAGCCTATATAAAGAGGGTCGATTGGACACGATTACACATCAATTTCTTGAGCTCCTCAAGCACAAGATTTGTTTTTCCAGTTAGAAGGTAGATTTGAAGAGTTTATACAGATTTGGAGGATTTTTAACAGCTTCCCTTCCAGTGTTGTTAGCAACATTTTAGCAACGTCGAAGGCAACGTGTTGCTAACGCGTTAGCAACATAGCAACGTTTCGGCCTAGACGTTGCTAAAGCGTTGCAAACGTGATTTTTTTTTATAGGGGTTTTTTGTTAATATTTTGGTAGTCTAGGCATCCTATAGCTAAGATACGATGAAATGCATGCTTTTAAACATATAAATAAGTATACACACATATATATAATGAACTAAAAGTAGATATGCGACAGGTAGTATGTATACTACACATGCATGCATATATTCATACATATTACGTACGTAGATGCATACATACATGCATGCATACATACATGGTTGCATGCATGCATGCATGGTTGCATGCATGCATGCATGGTTGCATGCATGCATGCATGGTTGCATGCATGCATGCATGGTTGCATGCATGCATGCATGGTTGCATGCATGCATGCATGGTTGCATGCATGCATGCATGGTTGCATGCATGCATGCATGGTTGCATGCATGCATGCATGGTTGCATGCATGCATGCATGGTTGCATGCATGCATGCATGGTTGCATGCATGCATGCATACAGACATGCTTGCATGCATACATACATACATACATACATACATACATACATACATACATACACACAAGTAGATACATACATACTTGCATATTACATACACACACATGCACATTTGTAATTATATACATACAAACATACCTATATAGTATAGAATAGAATAGACATGGACATTATAGTATAGATTATTGAGTCTAGATTAGTCCCTACACAATTCAATATTCACGAGTGATGTCTGTGCTAAGTAGTGAGATCAATCATCATAGAAGGCTACCCTTGGCTTTGAAGGTCCAAGGCCATGCATGAAACTTTAGTCCAAGCTCTATAATTGTATTAGGAGATCCAGAATATGGGAAATCCAAAATATTTGGCTAGCTCAAGGTGATAAGGCCCATAAAGAAAACCATACATAAATAAATGTCTACACTTTTATAGTTTTTTATGTCTTCCTCATTGTTCATGCTTTTTTATTGCATTTATCATACATTTTGGACAAAATTTTAAATAGTTTCTTATCCCTCCTAAGGAAAATATACTTTTGGATTACAAAAAAAAATGCATGCAAAGCAACTCGTTGTGAACATAGCAACGTTGCGAAGTTGCGGTTTCGAAGTTGCAAACCGTTCACAATGCGTTGCGATGCAACTATGTGCCCTTCATCTTCTTCACAGTTTCCAAAGTGTGCATACTGATTTTTGTGAGTATTAACTTCTAGTTTCAGGTTTTTTTTATTGCTGCTATACTAGGTGCTCAACCTATCTCCTCAACAATATTGAAGACATGGCTGCTGCTCATATCAAAGAAGGCCTCATTTCAGATCAAGGTTTGCTGATTTTTCTGTTTATAACAGTCCATTTACTTCCAAATGCACATATTCTCTTGCACCTTACCTCTTAAGCACATTCTCTCTACATTTTGCACCTAGAACCCTTTTCTTTCAGACTATAGATAGTTTTGTATCATTACACATTGTATATTGATATTTAGCATTTATATTAGTGTGTAGTTAGCATTCAGCTCCTACATTTTATGATCGTCTCTTGTCTATCCTATTGTCATTCATCTCGTTTAATTTGGTCAAGGTGTATTATGTGCTAAGGTTTCAAGTTTTAGAAAGATCTTGGAATTCATGTGATTGTTATTTGGGCCTACCTGACTTCCAACATTCTAGAAGTAGGTACAAACATTTCATCATAATCTATACCTTTCTTTTGTGCATAACCTTTGACTACTAACCTTGCTTTATACATATCAATTGTATCATCGGCTATCCTTTTGATCTTGAAGATCCGCTTAACACCGAGAGATTACTTATCTTTTGATAACTCACAAAGCTTTCATGCTTAATTCTTATGTATAGACTCAACCTCCTCTTGCATTGCTTTCTTCCAAACAAGACTATATAATGCATCTTTCACACTAGCAAATTCATTTTCAACTGAAGCAAGAAGAAATATGTTATATGGGACTTCACCTTACCATCCATCTTATCTGATTGCTCTAAATGATCAAGGATCTAACCAATTTCCAAAGTTAAAGTACAAGTCGACATCCTTTGCAACATGTCATTTCCTATGATTGAGAAAGATTCTATGGCACATGAGATTACAAGATGAAGGCAGTGAGCATAAAGTGTGGCAACTAAAATATTTTGCAAAACCTTGGTATATTCATCAATAAGTATCTTAAAATAGTGCAGGATACAGTCGGGTGTATCTTTAAATTGGAAACTACTTTAGAAAGAAAGCAATCTCGGTTCCTACCACATCGTAGAGGACGAAGTAACATAAGAAAACACCTGGCACTTATAATTCACAACAATTCTTAAACAATGTTTTCCAGATTATGTGCATTCAAAGAAGTTAAGAACCCCCAACAACCCAAGAGAAAAACGAGTACCCAATCTTTCGAAGAGATAGTCCGTAAAACCTTTTCAGCCTCAGCTTCCACCTGAGCAGTCACATCACTTTACATGTGTTTCATCTTCATTGAATTTAAAGAAGGAAAAACGAACTAAAAGGGCTGAAAACACGGCCTCGGAGGGCCAGAAGCAATTTACCTTGTATTCGAAGGGTTGGAACGAATTTGCACGTCCTCAACTTTGCAATATCTCCTAATCTTTACAAGGTAAGACTCCGTAATTGCATCTACACCGTCTTTCCTATTCTTCCCCACAGATACGATACGAATCGGAACAGTTTTCTGCATGCACCAAACATGACCATGATCAAGGTAAACCATGCAACTTTTCATACACCCGCAACAAGATTTGCAACAAAATAACAGGAGTTGCAGACGGATATACATCCAAGCTTCGTGTGCAAAACCTATCGCTTCCATTGACATGCCTGCATAGACTTATAGAAGCAGATTGCGCATGAAGTCTGTGAGTGAGTTTCACGTTAAAATTATGATGTTCAGGAGTTTCCTATGTTTCCGTGCTGATGGAATAAAGGAGAAGCATCTTTGCGTGAAGGTATCACAAACTGTTGAAAGCTGGCATAAAAGAACGTACCACAGAGCGAGCTCGTATGGGAAGTTGCGTGTTATCAACATGGGAATCGGTGGAGCTGCAAATGCCCACAGGAAGCATCTGCTCGCCGGCGGAGAAAGTCCTACTTCTTGGGCAGAGTGAAAACGAAAAATGACAATTTCGGTGCTGCAAGGTATGCTGAATGCAAGCCATTAGTGGCACACGCAGGGATGGCCTTAACCTTTAGGCAGGCACTACATCAGGTGCTCATGAACACGGTCGGTCCACAGAAACACCAGAACTAGGAGCAAGCTTGGCTTTGCAGATCAGTTCATGCATTCACTATAAGCAAGGCCAGGTAACACATGACAAATTTGACGAGCGGTTAAAAATTCCACTTTTTGGCTTCGCAGTCGATCAATTTTGCTGATAGCAAATTCCCGTTGACGTGAGTTTTGCTTGACTCGAAAAGTATATTAGATGCATGTGATAGTCCGGTGGCCCAGCTTTGGATAATTTTCTAGGATTTTAGATCACCAAATTCATGAAACATGATGATTTATTGGCCTAATTTTTTATGACTGCATCCAACTTCAACATGAAATAAAAATATAACTAAAATGTTCATTAGTAAATATACAAAAACAACATTAAAAATTTTATAAAAATATAAAGAAACTTAAAACAAATTTATTAATAACAAATCTTTTTTATTATATATATATATATATATATATATATATATATATATATATATATATATATATATATATATATATATATATGTATATAGGGTGTGCGTGTTCAAGCCTATTACTTCAATTGGTTGGACTCTTCACCTCTTAAGATTCGAGGGGTTTAACTTTTGTGGACTATGATTTGTCACTCCTCACCATTTAGGTTGTAAGATGTTAAAATAAATCTCTTCGAGGAATCATTGGGCCTCTGGGCAACCTAGCTCAAACCAATTATCTCATATGGCTTTAAGGTCGTCCCTTCCGAGTGTTTACCTTAGCAAGCCTTTAGGCTTTGTATTTTAGTAGTTACTAGACATCGAACCCCTATTTTGTGAGATTCAAGGGTCAGATGGGTGTTGGAGATAGATGTCTGCGGAAGCACCCGAACAGCACAAAGAAGAACAAGAAGCTTGGAGCACAAACACACAATACTGAATGTATTACTAGAGAATGTACAAAAGATAAGTAGCCCATTAGGGCAATAGGCATATATACAAGTCGGGGGAAAAAAACCTCCTAAAGAGGGAAAAAAGTGCCCCGGCGGTCCTAGTGTGTTCACACACATCACTACCTAAATATATCAACAAATCCCCCCTAGGAGTGATGCGGTGAACACTTCTGTGTGGGCACATATGCCAAGTTGATCTCCCCAGCAGAGAACCTCTCCCTGACATAGTGATAATGCACCTCAATGTGCTTAGTGCGAGCATGGAACACAGGGTTCCTCGCAACTTCCAATGCGCTCTGACTGTCAGTGAAGATGGTGGTTGCAGAAGATTGGCCAACACCCAAATCAGCCATAAGGTGTCTGAGCCACACACACTTAACAGTCGCTGTGAGAGCTTCCTTATACTCAACCTCACAACTGGAAGTGGCCATAGTAGGCTGCTTCTTGCTCAACCAAGATATACATGAGCTACCAAGCATGAAGCAAAAACCACTGGTGGACACACGAGTGTCATAGCAACCAGCCCAATCTGAGTCAGAAAAAGCATGCAAATCTGGCGGTAGTGATCCCCCCTTGGGATAAAACAACGCAAGTAGCCGAGTAGCACTCAAGTAGCAAAAGATGCGCTTAACCGCCTTCCAATGTGTGACTCCTGGGCAATGCATAAACATGTTCATCTGTGAGACAGCAAACTGAATATCTGGCCAAGTAATGCATAAGTAAATCAAGCATCCAACAGCCTGCTGATAGAGAACAACATCAAATGCATCTCCAGCATCATGAAGACTCAATCGTAAACTTGTCTCCATAGGACTGGCAATAGGCTTACAGTCTTCAAGGCCAAAACGCTTCAATAATGTGTCAATATATTTCGTTTGACACAAAGCCATTCCACCATCAACTTGCATAAATTGAATGCCCAAATAGTGATGCAAATGCCCCAAATCAGACATCTCAAATGAGGCATGCAAATCAGCCTTGAAATCAGCAATATGCTTCTCAATAGGACCAATGAGCAGCATGTCGCCAACATAGACAACAATGATCAGAAGCACATCATTAGCACGCTTAACATATAAGGTGCTTTCAGTTGGACTGCTCTCAAAACCATGTGCAGCCAGATAGGCATGTATCTTCTCATACCAAGCACGTGGTGCTTGCTTTAAACCATATAATGCCTTCTTTAACCTGCACACCTGGTCTTCATGCCCTTTCTGCACAAAGCCACAGGACTGAAAAACATACACTTCTTCATGCAAGTCACCATTCAGAAATGTTGTTTTAATGTCCAACTGATGTACATTCCAACCACGATGGGCTGCAAGTGCACAAATGCTCCGAACAGTAGTCATACGGCATGTAGGTGCAAAGGTCTCATCAAAATCAATGCCTCTTTCCTGCGCATAACCCTTTGCAACAAGCCTAACCTTATACGTGTCAATTGTACCATAAGGTTTATGCTTCAACTTGTATACCCACTTAGTGCCAATGGCCTTCTTGCCATGAGGCAAGTCACATAAAGGCCATGTACCATTCTTCATTATAGCATCATATTCAGATTGCATAGCAGCCATCCAATTTTCTGAATTCTGTGCTTCATCAAAAGAAACAGGCTCATTCTCATCACAAAGACTAGACGCAGCCATAGCATAGCAATCTGATGCAAAGGAGGCACTATGAGAGCCTGAACGAGTGCGATATGAAAAAGGTGCATCTAATTTGCTGTCACGCAAAGTCTGCACGAGCCATTTTGGCATAGTTTTTGCCTGCTCAATATCAACTCTCTCATCAACAAGTGCATCATGTAAATCTGCATCAGAAATGGAATGATCTGCATCATCATATGAAACCTGCATAGGCTGAGAAGTTGCCTCATTAGGACCAGCACTAGACTGCCCACCTGTAAAAAGAGGCATCAAAGTATCATACATGTCTTTAGAGCTAACAGATGTCTCCTTAGTACATGAAAGCAATGGCTGAATAGCATCTTCCACAAAGACAACATCACGGCTAACCAGAATGCGTTTAGTCTGTGGATGATATAGATGATAGCCTTTACTTTCAGAACTGTACCCAACAAAAATACATTTTACTACCTTATCATCCAATTTTCTACGATGTTGTTCAGGCACTAGTGCATATGCCAAACGACCAAAAACACGCAGATGAGAAACAGATGGCTTGCGGTCATGCCAAGCCTCATATGGAGTGATAGACTGCAACACTTTAGTGGGACACCTATTCAGTACATATGCTGCACACATGACAGCCTCAAGCCAGAAACTATGTGGTAAAGCCTGACTCTTGACCATGCACCTCGCCATCTCCATGAGTGACATGTTCTTTCGTTCAGCAACTCCATTCTATTGAGGTGTATACGGCACTGTACACTGGTGTTTTATCCCACGTTCAGCCAGAAATGCATTAAAATCAGAAGACATATATTCCCCCCCTCGATCAGAACGGAGGGTGCCCATTTTACATGCTGAAAGATTTTCAACCAAAACCAAAAATTGTTTAAAGCACATGAACACTTCGGACTTTACTTTGAGTGGATATAACCATGCATGCCTGGAAAAATCATCAATGAAAGTCACGAAGTAAAGGTAATTTCCAAAAGAGGGTGTCTGCATAGGACCACAGACATCACTATGTACAAGCTGCAATTTCTGTGTAGCTCGAACTGAACCATCTTTTGGAAAGGAGGAATGCTACATTTTGCCCAAAATACAGCCTTCACAAACATATTTTCTAGGTGCCTCAAGTCTAGGCAAAGAGGACACCATTTCAAATTTCTACAGGCGTAGCAAACTAGCAAAATTCAGATGACCAAAGCGTGCATGCTAAAGCTTTGCATCTGACATAGCTTGAGAATCATGAACTGCACATGCCGAATCATTCACAGATCTTTCATAGTCTATGAGCTTATACAGCCCACGACATAAAATGCCAGAAGCAATAATAACATCGCCATTTGACAGATCATGAACTGTACATCTGTCATCAACAAATTTCACAACCAAGCCAATCTTGGCTAATGCAGAAACTGATAACAGATTCTTCTTGATCCCTGGCACAAACAAAGCATCTGACAAAGTGAAAGAACTACCATCAGCAGTAGTCAGAATGATCTTACCAACTCCCATAACAGGATAAGAGGAGTTGTTGGCGCATGTGACAGTATTCCCTATAGGGGCAGGCTCGAGTGAAGAGAAGAAACTGCGCTGCGAGGTAATATGTTTGGTCGCCCCACTATCAAAGTACCAAACATCTGAGTCCACTGCAAACATGCACTGCTCATGAAAAGATGGGTCAAAACTGCAAACAGTAGTAAACGCCCATTCTTCTTCCTGCACAAGATTAGCAGACTCTATTTTTGGTGTAGAGGCTTCTGCAACAACCATTCTAGCCTCCTTTTTCTTTGCCTCTTTTGCAGCCAGTTTTGGACAGTTCTTTATGATATGATCATTCCCTTTACAGTACTTGCAAAACAATTTTTGCTTTTTTGATTTCTTCTCATCTTCATCCTGGTTCTTCGAATGTGCAGCATTTGCAGATTTCTGCTTACTAGTAGAAGAGCTCCATTTTCCTTTGCCCTTCTGACTAGCCAGGAAAGCTTGATCTGCAACACGCATAATGGACCTGTTTTGCCTAGACTGATCTTCTTGCAACAGAACAGAGACTAACTCCTCAAATGACAAGGCATTTGGATTGCCTTTCATCATCAACCGAAGAGTAGAAGCAAAACTCTGATATGAATCAGGAAGCCCAAAAGCCCATTCAGAACGGTCTGCACAAATGAGCTATCTAGTATAACCTCATCAGCAGAAATCAAATGTTCCTTCAAGTCTTTGATCTTTGTTAGGAAACTGTCCATAGAATCACCTTCATTCGTGTGCTCACTCTCCAACTGTTTTCGGAGGTAAGCAACACGAGCCTCATTCCTAGCTTGGTACAATGTGGTAAGTGTATCCCAAGCATCCTTAGCTGTTCTGCAAGAGCGAATATGAGGAATAATGGCACGTTTGACAGACAAAGCTATCAATGCATGTGCCTAGGCATCTCTGCCATCCCAACGAATCTGCTCTGCAGTAGGTGCAGCAAAAACAGTAGCACGAACAGGAATCTGCACAATATCATCTTCGACACCATCTTCATCAGCTCCAGCACCTGTATTCGCAGTACCTGTTGTTACAAGTGTAACAGGACGTCTTTCAACACCCTGCACAATGTTCCACAATCCTTTCACAACCAATACATGTCACATCATATAATCCCATAATGGGTAGTTGGTACCATCCAACTTATCCTCAACAGCCAACATACGGAATACATCACTGCTTTCAGCCATGGCCGGTGACTAAAATACCTTGATGCAGAAAATTGACTATATCTCAAAAAGTTGAACGGAACTTCCCAGACGAGTTCTGCTAAACCTATAGCAGACTTCGAGACGCTTACACTAGCGAACAGAAACAGGTATATACCTTTGGCACAAAAAGATGAAATAGCCTGCACAAGCATTGCGATAGTGCGTTCGGAGGCCGAAACAAGCTCAGATCGCGATTTCGACACACACAGCAAAGCTATTTTGATCTCGGAAACACCTTGAGTATGCTCACCAAAATTTGTACGATTCTGAGATTGCAAACGGAGGAGTGTCGACGGCGCCCTAGATGAAGCAACGACCTGCTCTGATACCAATTGTTGGAGATAGATGTCTACGGAAGCACGCGAACAGCACAAGGAAGAAGAAGAAGCTTGGAGCACAAACACACAATATTGAATGTATTACTAGAGAATGTACAAAAGATAAGTAGCCCATTAGAGCAATAGGCGTATATACAAGCCGGGGGAAAAAAACCTCCTAAAGAGGGAAAAAAGTGCCCCGGTGGTCCTAGTGTGTTCACACACATCACTACCTAAATATATCAACAATGGGTACTATACTCATCTTTCATTGAACTTTCAAATTAATTCAAGTTAATCGAGAAGAGTATATCTCAATGATCGAACTTAGAAAAACACACACACAAATATACATAAATACATACACACACACACACACACACATATATATATATATATATATATATATATATATATATATATATATATATATATATATATATATATATATATATATATATATATATATATATATATATATATATATATACGATTGAAAATTAAGTTCTTAATAATAGAATAGAAATATAAATAAAAATTATATGAAAAAAATATTTAAAATATATGAAAAAATAACATATAAGTATAAAATATAAATAGAATATATGTATAAAAATATACAAACGAAAAAAAGAATATGAATACATAAATATTGAAAAGCTAAAAATTATAAGATGTATACATGTTTTATACTTAATATAATAAAAATATAAATAAAATACACATGTATAAATATATATAAAATATAATAAATAATAAACGTCGAAAAATATCATAGAAACAAAATGTAAATATGAAACTATACTAAAAAAAATAAATGTGAGTACGTAAGTATAAAAAAAACTAAAAAAAAGGAAGTATAATTTTAATGAAAAATATAAATACAAACAATAATCTAAAGTAAAATAATGTAGCTTGCTTGGCAAAACCACTCGCTTTCGCATGCACCTCTGCACACCCCCCACATCTGCTCGCTTCTGCACCCCATTGGCTTCCTCTTCCTCCCCCCTCCTAACCTTGTCAACCCCCCGGTGTCGTAGAGATTCTCATCTCTACGTTTGCCTTTACATGCTGCAAACCGACACACTATCTCGACCATCCATTGCTGATGCAGCCAACAGAGTGAAGTGCAGAGCAAATATGAACATGAAAAAAGATTTTTGCAATTTATGATTTATAAAAGATCATTCACATTGATGATGTAGGATCTCCTGAAGGGATCTCAAAACGACGAGGAGTTTTTTTTCTAAAAGAAAAGATAAAGGGACCATATGGATATATGCGTTTAATGTATATTGAGTATTTTTTTTAAATAGATGTCCATATTTGTGGTAGAAGCATCGT
This sequence comes from Ceratopteris richardii, assembly GCA_020310875.1. Lineage (NCBI taxonomy): Eukaryota > Viridiplantae > Streptophyta > Polypodiopsida > Polypodiales > Pteridaceae > Ceratopteris > Ceratopteris richardii. The sequence continues at coordinate 151,796,129 of CM035433.1, read as the reverse complement.
TGTTTTTTTAGAACTACTAGAGGAATGTGAGAAAGAAAAAGGAAGGAAGGAAGGTCACCTGCATGCTGGGATACCTGGGGAGGATCTCATGCAAAAAGAGAGGCCAAGGTTCCGATATGGGTAGACTAATAGGAGCGCAATTCGGACAGAGCGCAAGTGTGAAGAAGCGGAGGCCAACAATCGTTCTATCTGGCAAAACTCAGACGACAACCAATTGGCCCGGAGGTCCATGCTGATGCGAGGAAATCAGAGCTGCTGTCCTACAAGAGAAGGAGAGGAGCGGGTCACTTTGCGAACGGAGAGCTCTGTAGGAGAGGAGGAGCACACGCAAGAAAAGGAGGAACAATCTTTTGAGAGCGGGAATGATCTCTGCAGCATTACGCAAGTGTTATTCTGAGAGACTAACTGGTTCAATTTGCTGAAGAGATGGGCGCAGAAATCAGGGAGGCATCTGAAGGAAGGATGGAAGGAGCGCATCTCTGATGTGGAGGCATGCACGAAGGGATGGACTCTTTTATTTCAAGGAGGAGAGGCGGATGAAAAGAGAGGGATGATCTCTGTAGTAGACGTAGCTGAAGATATGAATCGATATGACAGAGGAAGCCGTATGTTGCAAAATTGATCAATGAAATCACAAAAAACTACTGAAGGCCGTTGCGCAATTTGAATTACATTCTCTGCGTTTAAATTTTTTGAATGATTTGACAACGATGAAGGTGTGAGATTCAAGAAGATGACACTGGCAGGGAGAGAAGATCAAGAAAAGGAACATCTGATCTGACTCGGACAGCACTTCAGTCATTTGACGACTTCAAGAAATGATGCTTCTCTGTTGCTCTGATTATATCCAATGACAACACTCTGCACAATTTCATTAAATCTCTGACGATATGCTGATCATTAATTCTCTGATGATTGAGGAGTTTTTAAACCAATTGGACCATTCAATTGTGGAGTTCTGCATGGGAAGATCCGGTACCTTGAAGGAAAACATGCACTGAAGCATAAAGAGGATCAGAGGAGGAAGAGCATGGGGCACTGCATGCCCGCATGCGAAAAGGAAAACAAATGAAGGAGAACTCTAGCATAAAACAGCAATCTAATATTGAAAGACTAGGAAGGAAGCGCGGAGACAAGTCAAAGACCAATGCAAAATTGTGCAGAGGTGAAATTGTATATTGGAATCTAGGTTGACCTACAGAATCCATCTCTGTTCAACGTCAATGAAAAGGAAGAATTGTGGAAGTGTTTATGATTAGTAATTACATTCATGGAATTAGCAGAGATATAGTTTGAATGGAGGTCTGAAGCAGTATTGTAATGATGAGCACATGAATTCAGAAGTATGCTAAGCAAGAGCGCACGACATTTTGCACAAACCTAACAATGGAGGTTCGTCTGATCTACAAAGAAATTGATGATGAGAAAGCTAATGCAAACGATGGACGCATGCTCTTCCCGGTGAGAGATGAAGGTACTCCAAATGTTGTCAGTGCTTATGCACTAATTCTGTTAAATTGAAGATTCAGACAACGACATGCACTCTCTGGCAAAAAAGGTGCATTATAATCCTATTCTCTGATCATTTGCATTCAACATACCAGTATAGGCCGACCTCATTTACTGTTCGAAATTGGTTTGGGTGTTAACCATACAGATGATTATATTTCTACTCCTTTAAGTCCGCTTCGTTAAATCTCCAATCGAAATGATATGTATGAACTAAACCATGGGTTCTATTATAATATTTTCCTATCTTACTTATAAATTCGACTTCGTACGTGCATTCTGTAAGAAATGATGGACGTTCAAACTTAATAACGATGAATCTCTAGAGATGCAATCTTTTTGTACAGATAGTTTCTTGAGTGTTTCTACATATCCTTGTGTGTTTCAATCTGATCGTACATTATGAATATATATATGTCATGGAATCAATTAATTATTTGTTAGATTATTTCCAAATTCATCTGCTGAAGAGTGTATAACACTGAAGACCATCACCTTAGACTCTGAATATATGATCGGAGGTCTGTTGTATGCATTTTTGAGGGCTGATACACGTTCGTCTATAATTGTACTGTGTTACTCTACTACAAGAATTTCACACATATTGATTGCTTCTGCATATATATTTTGATTTTATATTTCCTCTAGGACTCCTTGATGACCTTGAGTTGTGCGATTCCGAATAACCCGATTGGCTTTTCTAATCTTCATAAAATAAAAAAAAAACAACTGAACCAACAAATTGATTTATTCGCAAACTAACTCAACATTTTTACATCATATGAGTTCATATTGGAATACAATTGTGAGCTATTGATGAATGATAGGATAGACTTAATACTAAAGATGATGATCAAATTTGAATGATGAACATTGATTCGAACTTTAAGTTTGAAGTATATTGATTGTCCATATTTTCTGATGATTTTTCAATGACAAAACATCCTATTGATTCACGAACACTGAAATTGGTATTATGTTGACCTATAAAATTGCATTTTCTATATTAAATACACATCTTCTGATTTTTTTTTCTCTTTATAGTAAAGCTTTTGTTTAAAAAGGAAACAAATGAATTGATGGTTGATTTACATATCTTCGATTACAACGAGTAGATTGGAAAGAAGTTTATTAAGTGTGTGCTACAATTTGAATAAGAATACTTTATATACACTTACTTTGACTATGTGAAGAATGTTATCTCCTCGATACATGAAGAATAAAATTAGATAGCTTTGCCATGAAAAGATATTCAACTGTGTATTTGCTTGTATATTGAAAATTTCAGATTCTGTAGTTAATATCCGATTATGTGGAGAATGTAATTTCTTTAGTTTTGAACTTCACATTCGTGCTTAAACTTGTTTGGAAACTTGGCGTGCATCAAAAGTATATGCCTACTATAAAACACATACGAGAACGAATAAAGAGTGCCTTACAATTGCTCTGACCCCACTTGATTGAATAAGTTTCTAGGAATTTGAAATTCTTTTAACGTGTTATATCACTTCCAAGCATTGAGAGTATATGTTTTCCAATGATAAACATGATGATGCAATAATTTTTGACGATGAGTTTCTAAAGTTTTGGACGATAGGAGTTGAAACCTTGCAATTAAATTAGTGAACATCTTGTTTGAGTCTTTTTTGCACCTGAGCTTGCTCGAAGCACTTGGCGTGCTCCGTGATTCCAGCGGTTGGCTTGATCCACGGACCGTCGCTTTCGCGCCTACACTGGCCCTCATCAGCCCTCCTTCCTCGCCTCCCTCTTGCCATCCATCCCTCACCAATGCCCCTCCCTCCATCACGTCTTTGCTCCTTTCTCTCGCCCATGGCCTCCTCAACCACCTCCCACCTCCGCCCCCGTCTGACTCTCAACCCTCCTACTACCCCCCTCCTACTACCTCCCTCCTCCCACCAACCTCCCCTGCTCCTTTTTGCTTCCCCTTGTGCTACCCTCCTCCCCTCCTCGACAACCCCTCCCCAAGTCTTTTTGTTTGTCTTGGTGTTTTTTTTCAGTCCTCTCCCTTCCTTACCAACCTTTTTGGTGGGAAGGTGGTGTATTGAAGGACATCCTTATCTCCTTCCCTCACCCCCTTCTACCCTTTCTTTGTGCATGGCAGACACGAATGGCATCGGAGCCCATCCCTTAGAGGGACTCATCTGAAGCCCCCTTGCTCGCTTCCACTCCATCGCCCATTCGACTCTCCCTTACCGATGAGGGTAAAGCAAGTTTAGTCTCATAGGTTGAGTACCTACATGCCTCATCAGTCATCCATGAGATCATCGGTTCACATTCCAACCCTGATGAAACTTAGGGAACTCCTTTAGAGTAGCTTGCTTGTCAAGGTTGGCAAGCTAGTTGACATTCAAACCTTATGTCACAGTTTTTATCAAGTGGATCTAGAGACTCCAGAGGCAACTGCATGGATGATCGCTTTCCGCTTTCATTCCTGGGAAGCACATGGTTTTCTAGTGACGGTCCACTTTCTTTGCCTTCATCGTGAATATCTTCCTTTGTTACCTCAAATTGGTGGATCTCTTGGCACGTTTTTGGAGGTCCCATAGTTAATGGCCTCGGTTCTGGCCAAGGCCATGGGCCTTTCTTATTTGAGAATCCTCATTTTTTATCTCGCACAATTTTCCATCAGAGATTGAGCTCTCGTTCCTTTCAGGTGATGACTCATTTAGAGGGTCAAGTACTCAGGCCTTCTGAATCAATGTTTTGCTTGTCGCAAGGTTGGTCACCTTGTGAAGGAACGGCTCTTGAGGACTAGGCATCAGAGAAGACATTGTTCTCAGTAGGCAACACATTGGTCCCCCCTCTTCAGCTCCCCTGGGCTCTTCCCTTCCAGAGGAGGGTGGGAATCAACATCTCCTTGATGCCCTAAGTGTTTTGGTTGACCCATCCTCATCCACCATGGGATGGAGGTAGCCTAGACAACAATAGCAAATGGGTCGACATCATTGTCCAATAGTTCGGTAGGCTTTTGTTCCCATGGGGAATCGGTCCAATGCCCTTGAAGAGGATTTATCTACTCGCCTTCGTGCCGTGTCGGAGCAAGAACTCCCCACTTCTATTCTTGCTCCTTCTGTGTTCTCTCTTAGCCTTCTACCACTCTACGACCCCATCAATCTCCTGGTGCTACACCCCCCTAGTGCTATTGACGGTCCCTTGATAGTGATTTCTTGATGAGTTGAGACGCTCAAGAGGGACGTTCACCTCCACGTCCCCTATCTTAGTTGGTACTTCTCTCTTGACAGCTATTCCACTTGGACTGGTGAGTTTTGATTGTCACTTGTGGGGAGAGCATCTCAATTATGAGTTCTTGTAGTTCATAGGAGCATAGGAGGACTGCTTCTCTTCTATCACTCGAGTCCATGCAGTGGCTCTCGCTTCTCGTACCCAGATTGCCTCAAAATCGGCATTTGTCTTCTCTTTTTCCCTATGTGGAGCCTCGTAGCCTAATTCATCTCTGGAGGAGGCATTACGCTTTGTTCGTGCTCAGGTTATTGAGTTTTCCCATCACCTCAAAGAGCTTGATCATACTAAATTTTTTATCAGAGCAAGGGATATAGCATAGTTTAACTTCATTCCTAGTCCTCTTGAGAGTCAGCTCATTTTGTATGTGATTGCAGACACTAGTATTGCACCTTGCTAAATGTATATGCATGAGAAGATGCTTGGCTAGGAGCACACTATGGAGTCGGGTGATCCCACTTTGCTCAGTCTTTGCCGAGCTCTCACTAAGTAGTTAGCTTCTTATCAAGGATGTCTAGACTCCCATTACTCCTCGTCCAAACCAGCCTTGAAGAAGGCTCGTTTCATTGTTGTTGCATCTTTTTTGTTTTCCCTATCTCCATGAGTGTTCTTTCATGGAATGTTCAAGGGATGGGTCGGTCTTACTTCTTGAAGTATAGGGCTCACCTACTATTGGAGCTTTGTTAGTGCTTGGTGGGTGGGCCCATTGACATTTTGATGATGCACGATCATCATCTCTCCTTGGGCCATATGCAATAATATAGACAGCTTTTGTAGAGACACTCTAAGCTCTTTTGGTCGATTGGTTACAATCCCAATGGGTCCTAGGGAGGGGCATGTATTTCAATCGGGGAGCCCATGCAGACTGTGATTGTGGATAGAGGGGAGATTGTCCTTGATAGGGCCATTTAGCTTATCTTGCAATGATAGGGCCTCAAATATGGCTTCTTGAATCTTTATACCCCAAACCAAGAGAGTGCTCATGCTACTTTTTTGTCTCAGATTACTCATAGAGTGCCTAGTGTTGATGTTTGGTGTATTATGGGTGACTTCAACATGATTGAGGCACTTGAGGATCGTCAAGGGGGCAATAACATCACTGCTCATGGATCTGAGCTCGTGACTTGGAAGAGATTATGTCTGATCTTGAGGTTGCATGATGTATGGAACACTGAGGGCTTTGCGAGAGAGAGAGAGAGACAGTCTCCTCTTCTATTGCTTGGACAAATGGATTGGTGAGATGAATCTCTCTAGGATTGATTGCATCTATGTGAGTGATGTACTGGCTGATTATTGTGGTATGACTAGTATTGTGGAAAGATCACGCATGTCTGATCATGCTTGGTTGTCACCTTTAGGGATGAGGTTACTCAAAGCTTCCTTGTTCTTTGCATTCTCGCACATATCCAGGTAGATGAGAGCCTGGTTGATGAGATTGCAATGATTTGGAACTAGCTCCCATGGGAGGAGGGCTTATGGCTTATTCCCTCGCTACAAGCCTACAACAAATTAGTTATTTTATGCATGATGTGAGCACCTTGCGACTTGGTCATCTTCGGAAGGACGTGTGTTGCCTTCATAGAGGTGTTGTCTCCCCTCAGCGTATGTTTGCGCACTGTCGTGATTGTGAGTGGGTTGGCTCCGAGCTGCCAGGTACAATAGGAGTTGTGAGATGTTGAGGATTGGCGGTCTGCCTTCTTACACAATAGATAGGCTTCTCACTAGACTCAGATTGGTGATTGTGTTTCTGGCGTGTTACAGGATGCGGCATATGAGAGGAGGGATCCAACAACTCCATTGGATGGATGGTTTGATGACTATGAGCCTCGTGTGATTAGGGAGATTTCCACTCAGTTCTATCGCACCTTGTTATCCATGGAGATCCCCTTTTGGACTTGGCAAGAGAGTAGACATTGCATCCTCCAAGCATGTGCACTGATATGTGACTGATGAGATGCACGCTTTGCTACTTGCCCTATTTTTTGACAGAGAGCTTCTTGATGCTTTGCATGGTCTGACGAGGGACAGTTGCCTTGGCAAGGATGGTTTCTTGCCCATCTTTTTTAGTGTCTGATTTTCCTCATTCCTAAGGAGGGGAACTTGGATGATATCAGACATTAGTGTCTAATTATGATTCTCAACTCAACCTACAGTATTCTTATGAAGGCCTTGAGTTTGAGATTGTAACCATTGCTTGAGTCATTGATTCACCCGACGTAGATGGGGTTTGTCAAGGATCGTAGTATCCTTGAAAACATCTTTACTTTCTAGGAGGCTATTTCCCTTGCTTGTATGTGTAATGAGTCACTTGTAGTTCTTCTGTTGGAATTTGAGAAAGCTTATGACCAGGTGAACTAGGCTTTTGTACAAGACACTATGCTTTGTATGGGCTTTCCTGTTGGCTGGATAAAGGGTGTTGCTTCCTTCTATCGCTCCACCCATAGCCAAGTTCATGTGGTTGGGGTCAACGGGAGAGATTCAACATCTTAAGGTCAGTCAGATAGGGTTGTCCTTTGGCGCCTTCCCTATTTCTCTTCTTTGTTGAGGCCATGAGTTCCTTTTTGTCTGCTTCGGACACTCGGTTATAGGGTCTTAGACTTCCTGTTAGAGAGGAGTTTTTGTTGGATGTTGAGTTCGTTAAGGGGTCCCGACCGTAGTGTTGCCAACTGGCTCTATTTCAAGAGACTCATGGAGGTGCAGTAGCAAGACCATTGTATGGGGATGTAGGGAGCACCTCAGATGCTCAGGGATATTGAGGCAGCTATTTCGAGAGATTGGGGGACTGTGACTCACCACTTGAACCTAGTATCTTGGTTGGGTGTCTTCACTCAGACCGAGGTTTTGATTGCGGTCCACGGTTTCTCTCAGGATGGCACTCTCTTCTTGAGATTGGTGAGGAGGGTTCGATGATCAGCACGACCAAGGAGTCTAATATCCTCATTGGCTTCACTTTTTTACCAGATCAGGGTGGTTGGCACTCATGGTTGTGATTGGCACATTGATCCTAACCCTAAGGAGATTTTGAATCAATACAATTGGCATATTTGCATCTAGGAGGCCTATCCGTTGTCTCGCCTTTTGTGGTATCCTAGAGAGTGGTAGTGGTGCAATCATTACACCACCCTAGAGAGCCCCACTATTCCCTTCTTTCAGTATTTTGCACGATTGGGGTGGAGGATCAACCAGTCAACTTGTTCCGCCATGCCTATTGTGACTAAGGCCTAGTGATAGCATGGTCTTTCTTAGAAGCTCCTCTCATTCTTTTGGCAGTGCATTTGGGGATAGCTAGTAGCCTCATCGGGCTATTCTAAGTCAATGGTTTTTTTCCCACTACAGGAGCATTGTTGTTTGCACCTAGATGAGTTATGGGGCCTGCCTCCAGATTGCATGGGTTGTGGCTATCAAACTAAGTCACAACATCATGATCTTTGGGACTGCCAATTGGCCTAATATATTTGGTGGTGGAACTTAAGACTTCTGATTTGGAGGGAGGGCCATCAAATCATTTCTTAGGGTGTGGTTGCTTAGGACTCACTTACTGGTCCGGCTCTCTGCTACGAGCATTCGGGATGGGTGCATTTCCACCACTTAGGATCTCAACATCTCCACATGGAGTGGCCATGATGACCCCTACTAGGAGTTAATCAGTAGTCTAGCCATGTGGTTTATTTGGGAGTGTGATTTTAGTGTATTTTTGAGTGACACGCGATCCCTCTGGTCGAGATTACTGAGGACTTTTGGCTTGAGCTGATCCAAACTTTGAGGAGGTAGCTAGAACATCTCCAGGGTGATTTGGATGGCATGAATCAGTGGTGGCTTGCCTTTCTTTAGCTCTAGAAGAAAGGCCCTTCTTTACCTCTCAGGGTGATACTATTTGTTGGAGCTGGGTGATTTTTCCCCTTGTATTTATTTTTTTGACCCTTGTTCAAGTTTGTAGCCCAACAAGCGCTTCTTTTCTTAACTAATGGAAGGATCTTTTTGCAGAAAAATAATAATAATAATGCAAAGTTGAATAACATTGTAAAATATATGTTAAGCCATTGGTACTATAATTTTTTATTATGTATATTTTCAGTGAAGCGCAGTATTGGCCAACCGTTGTAATCTGTTCATGAATTAGTACAAAGAAGAGTCACATCTTTGTGAGTCCGGCATGGCATACCAATGTTACGCCACTGGTACTGTAATTTGTAATTATCTATATTTTTGGTGAAGCACCATATTGGCCAACCCATTGTAATCTGTTCACGAATTAATACAAAGAAGATTCGCATTTGTGTGAGTCCGGCATGACAAGTTCCTAGGACCTCTTTGCGGTAGGAGGAATCGCAATGTTGACAAATTTCTCTGAACTATTTTGTTCAGTACCACTGTGTTGCTTCTCTGTTAGTTAATGATTAAGTATTAAACGTGGTGATTAAGTTAAGCTAAAATAAAGATTAATTACAAAAAATAGCTCGATGAAGTATGCTAAGTTATCTACGAAAGTTAAATTGACTGCTAAGTTATGTGCGCTATCATCTATAATTGAATACGGTAATGAGTGATAACATTGGATTTTAAAGTGAGGCAATAATAAGGTTAGGTGATAATCTATAAGTATTGCGAAGGATCAGCGTGTGGTGAAGTAAAGAATCAAGATTGAATAGCATTCGGGGAAAGTTACTATAGAATATGGTACTGGCACTAGTATCGTAGTTCAGTAAATTAGTTAATATATTACCTTAGTAGTAGTAGTAGTGGGAAAAATACCAGGGATCCTATCTATAGGATTCTGCCACCCCAAGAACCCCGACAACCTATTCTATCCACTTTAGTCTTATAAGACAAGGTCGGATAAGGAGCAGAGGTTAACACTAGCACTGTCTGTGGGAAGTGGGGTTCAGTTTTTGAGAGAAGCCTAGAGTATATTTTCTGAGTGAGAATTATTTTCTACATGCTGGTAACACATTTCGGCGAGACTTACCCAAAGTAACAAAGCAATAAGTAACTTGTGCGAGTGAATAGTGCATTGGGAACACCACCGTGGAGCAATGCTGATAGTGTTATGATTGAAGGAAAGGGTGTCGCAAGCAGTAGCAGTTTGGCACTGCAGCATTTTCTTGTTTTTTATCTGCATAACATACCATAATCCAATCCGACACCCTCCGATATTGGCTTGATGTCCGGTATCAACACTGAACTCCATGGCAGTTTGGTATTGGCCGAAACAATAGAAGAAGTTATTGTGGATATCAACAAGTTTATTGCACCTATTCTGAAGGCACTAGGTCATAGTTCAGGGTGTATCCCTATTGAATGCCATAGTGAATTAGAATTTCCAAATTTTGGGAGTGGCAGAAAGATTTTCCTATCTGAAGAGTTGAACCCAATCCAAAATTAAATATCCAACTTCTAGAAAACCTATTTGCTGACCACAAACTTGATTATGAGAAACTACTAGATGCACATGCAAAAACAATGGTAGATGCACAAAAGGATCAGTAGGGACGACAACAAGGAGGTTACCGAAGACAACCGACTATGGGAGTGACATGCAAAATTTGGGGGATTCCCAGACGACGATCTGGATGCACATGCTCACTCTTTTGAGATTAATTACACAATGTTAAATAACCCAAAAGATCCAAAATACAGGGCCATTGTGTTCTAATCTACATTGGTCAACAAAGTAGCAAGATAACTCACCAAATTCGATCTAAATCATTTTCGATGATGTGAGGATGTTAAGAATGCATTTTCGGAGCATTTCCAATTAAAGAAGAACGCTGCCAAAATATTTGATTTTTTGCAAACTAATAGGCAAAAGGTGAACCCAAGTGTGCAACACTATGCCACCCTCTTTTGCATGCATCTATGAAAGTTATCCCAAGCGCATGCAAATTTAGCTAGCAATGTCATCACCCAGTGGTTCATCAATAGTCTCAATCGACAATTGTGATAGGTCATGATTAGTCGTTGCATCGGTGGCATCACCTTAGATGTTGTCATTGTAATGACAATACAATTAGAACATAAAGTAGGTGGTTTTATAGAAGACCTCAAATGGTTGAAATATGACAAAACCAAAAAAGACAACCCATTGAAGAAAATATATTGCACTAAATGCAAAAGTCCTAGTCATGTGGCTTCTAATTGCACACTAAATCAAATCCACTATGACATTTGCGACACAACATCTCATTCCACAGAGTCTTGTCCATACAATGCTAAAACACAAAATCGATTGGCCATCAATGCAGTACTTCATGAGCAAGGTGAACCAGCCGTAAGCTGTGTACTTCCTCATCTCTGAAGCACATCATATCCCAACTACACCAATTATCGAGCACCATAAATAGGGAAGTACAATCAATCTCAGTGGAACTAGGGCCAAGCTAGTAGCAGTACCCTAGTACCTACACCATGCTATCACTTTTGTGGAGAAGTGGGACACATTCTTTAACACTGTAAGGATGCTCGGGAGTATGAAAAATGTAAAAAGGATAGGCAAACCCCCATGGCTAATATGGTTTACACTATAGTAACAGACACTCAAACAACAACCATCCAGACATGATCTGGCAAAATACTCAATCCATGTGTAGAAGTATTCGAACTAGGCTTTAAGGAGCAACAACATACATTTGCTAAAGCATCAAAGTGGGCTCAAGCAGAACGTCCGGTCTTTCTTGACCCTATACAAGTTACTCGAAAAAAAATTGAGTAGCTAGAGGAACTTGTACCAGAACCGATGGCATCAGAGCTAGTGGCCTCACTGAACACCACACCAAAATTGACCAACCCCAACATGGCATGGGATATTTTGGCAAAGGAATCAATCAATCTTCCATTCAGATAGCTACTAACTCTGGTCCCTGGCATTCGACAACAATTTCAGTAGCAAGTCAACCCAAGTTTGATTCGAGCACCAACTACTACCACTATCCATCCTGAACTTGATTCTACAATTGACCATGTAGTTCCATTAATGAAAATATGTTTTAAATTTCATAAAATAATGCAGGTCCTCATTGATGGTTATTTTGGTGTCAACATTGCTATTGCATCCTTTGTAAAAAGTTAGGATGGAATCATATTGAGCGAGTTAATTTCTTTGTACGAATGGCCGACCAATCTAGGGTTCATCTGATGGGTTTGGTGAGTGATATTCCTATTACATTGCAAGGAACGATGTTTAATATGACCTTTGTAGTAATGGATCTTCTTGAATTCAGTCTCAATTATAATCTTTTGTTTGGTCAACCTTGGCTTAAGCAGGCCAAAGTCCTCCAAGATTGGTTGTCCCATGAACTCATTTTTAAATGCAATCATCATAAATATGTTGTCCCATTGGATGACATCAAACCATGTGAAATTCATGCTTGACCCTATGTTGTTGAGCCCGTCTATATGTTGGATGGCTTGTTTGACGCCAAAGAAGAAGCTTTTCTGACCACTAACCATGAATTACTTTCCTTTGGGACTGTGGATTTACAATAGGTGTTAGACCAATGGTCTCCGGCAACCTGTTGTTACAACCCCTTGTGGGTGAATCTGTAAACGGAGCTAAGTAACTAGTAGATTCCATGGATTTTCAGCAACCCTTTGAGTCTGAGAGTGACCTTACAAACACACAAAAATTTTATGTACCAGAAGATCCACTGGTGACTTGCCATCTTGGAGAGGAAACCAAGACATGACCTGTCAAAATAAAAGTTGGCTTGGATACTACCTTTCAATGTGACCCTTTGAATCTTTTAAAGGATTTTACAGATGTTTTTGCATGGGACTATAGAGATATGAAAGGCTTAGATCCCAGGATCTATCAGCATCAGGTTATACTGAAATTAGATGCTCGTCCCATGAAACAACAAAGTTATAGGATGAACCACAATTATGCTCAACAAGTAAAGGAAGAGTTAAATAGATTACTCTATGTTGGGTTCATTGTTCTAGTAGAACATGCTGAGTTGATTTCACCAATTATTATTGTACCCAAAAAAAATAAACAGCTATGTATTTGTGTAGACTATACGAAGCTAAATGAAGCAACCATCCTTGACCCATTCCTATTACCATTCCTAGATAGTATGTTAGATGATGTCGTTGGACGAGAGATGTATTCGTTCCTAGATGGTTATAGCGGTTCTAATCGAGTTTGGATGGCCGAGGCTAACATACCCAAGACTGCATTTATCACGAATTGGGGGGTTTATGCATGCATGCTTATGTGGTTTGGTCTATGCAATGCACCCAGTACCTTCCAATGGTGCATGCAAGAAAATTTTCCCCCTTACCTGACCAGTTTTATGTGAGTCTATCTTGATGATTTTTCCTTTTTTGGTGACACTAATGCTCACTTACAACACCTTCGTTGTTGTTTTCTCAAGTGTAGGGAGTATCGCTCGTGACTGAATCCCCATAAATCTATCTTTGCCATCGCATGTGGCAAACTCTTGGGACATATCATTTTCAAAAAAGGTATACAAGTTGACCCTAACAAATTGCAAGTCATCTTGAACACCCCACCACCAAAAACTCCTAAAGAAGTTATGCTCTTTTTGGGCCAAGTTCATTGGAATGGCCGTCATCTTCGTTGGTTGGCCCATGTGACCATTCCTCTCACTCGACTTACAACCATGGCTCCTCGCCAGTTCCAATGGACGGAAGACCGTTAGACCAGCTCTGAGCACCTCAAAACACTTCTCATGCAGGCTCTGATCCTATAGGCACCTAATTGGGGATTACCCTTTCACATTTTTGTTGATGACCACCCTCCATGTAATGTGTTCATTTTCCCCTCCATGCATATTTTGTTTGGTTGGCAGTCAGATATTCTCTATGTTTATTACCATCATGATTGATTGCATGTCATTTGTCATCATCATTCTTGCCATCTCTATTTATTCGTTGGAGTTTTCTTTCTTTTCTTTACGGTGTGTATTGTGTGCGTGCTTTGTCTTTCCTGTGTATTTGTGTGCTTTGTCTTCATGCATTGTGTGACCCCTCACATCCATGGAGCCCTTGCTGCCATCTTGTTGGATTCGGCGACACCATGTCCCCGAGCTCATTGAGTACTTGCATGTACAAGGCTTGCTCCCTTTTGTCGAGTTGCCATGGCACACAGTGCTGACACACCCCCTCTCCATGACCCTTGTCTGAGCCATAGCCGATTGTTTTGCCTCCATCGTGTCATGGCTTGTTGTAGAGTCATTCTTTATGACTTGAATCATGGTCGACACTGTCGTATCCCATCTCAGTCTGTCTAACGAAGGTTGGACCGAGGTCACCCAGCTACCCTTGGATACCATGAATGTTGTGTTTCCTCGTAAATCCTCTAACCAATACGTCATTATTTGTCAACCAACTCTAGAGTGCCATGCACTTCATTTTCTCGTCACAACCATTAATCTATAGAAATGCAATTATGGTATCTCTAGACCCATGTACTCTGTGATCGACATCGTTGCCCAAAAGCCGATCAATTGGGCAATGTTTTATTTCCACCACATTCACAAGGAATGCTAGGTAGTTGTAAAACAATTAGCCAAAGGAGATTTTCATGAACCCATCTACCGCATGTTTTTTCGCTCCTACTTCCTGACACACCACCTGTCGTACCCGCCTCCATCATTCCTCCCCTTCTTCCTACTTCCACTCTCTCATCTCACATGGACCAAGATGATGAGGAAGAAGTAGATTCCATGCTTATGTGTTTTCCTCGAAAGCGATGTCGTGTTGCGGAGGCCTCTACTCGTGCTTTGAGCTCCTCTTCTGCCCATGCTGCTATCGAGATTATCATCACCACCAAGGAAGTGTCAACTGTTGTTGAGATTCACCATGATCTTGATACTGAAGTCCATTCTCAATCCATTGCAGCAAGTCTTATCCAAGTCATTGAGGTTGCTAATACAACTATTAGCTCACCAAAGAAGAAAAGTGTCCTCATTTTGGTAGATGTCGCACACTCGCCCATAAAGAAGGTACTTAGTTCGATGATCACTGAAGTTCATATGTGTCTAGAAGATAAGCAGGTTCAGGAGCCAACGACAGAAGTTGCTCTGGTCACTAATGAAAAAGAATTATCCTCAACCATAGTCCACATTGCCCACCTTCAACCAATCATTCCAACGATGCCATCAGGCCCCATTCTCTCCTCGAGTGCAGATTCTATGCAGGATCAGCAAATGGTGATCATGCCACCTACTTCTTCAGACTACTCTCCTCCTCACTCCACCGAAATCAACATAGCCCATGACTCACCTGCTGAGCTTCCTCTTCCTACCAGGTCCTTATTTCATTTGGGCATTGGTACCCACACTTTGTTTGCAGATCTTGCCAAGGTGGGACAATACTTGATCTAGACATCTGGCATGCTACAATCCAAATTGGATGCACAGAAGTAGATGATCGATCAAGAATTCCAACACAAAGTTGATATGATTGAAGCAGACATTGTTCCTCTTCAGAAGGAAATTCTTGTCCTCACAGCAAATGAATCACAACTACAACAACAAGTGACCGATAAAGATCATGAACTAGTTGTGCTATGAACCGAGTTAGCAAATGCTACATTGGAATGCGTTGGATCCATGTTGGATACAACAACTCAGAAGGTCACTATGTTGGAGCAAGTTCGTACAAAAATTAATGCTAAAGCTATCCAATGGGAAATAGAGCTCATATTTACAAAGGAAGAGTTATTCCAAAAAGGGCAAGCCTTGAATGATGAGATCAGTGTCACAATACAATTAAAGAAGGAATTAGAGGCCGCTCAAAAATAACGATAAGCATATTTCAAGACCACAAAATTCTAGGCCCAAGAATTGCATCGACTAGAGAATATACTCAGTAATCAGATTGACAAGTTGGGGAAGGTTGAGGCCAAAGTCGAAGATAGCATAATCCAGTGCCATGTAGCTTTGAAGAATGACTTCTATTTACAAGAATCCTTTTTGGTGAAACAAAGTCAATACATAATAAATCAAGCTGCCGATGAAAGCTCTTCAAGCCCAGATGCCCACTTTCTCGATGCAAAGCATGTACATAAGTTATTAAAATCTTTATAAAAGAAAATCAAATGAAGTTTTGAAGAAGCCCACACCCTATACATACAAGGCCTGATTGATGATGATT
The DNA here is from genome assembly GCA_020310875.1 of Ceratopteris richardii. Taxonomy (NCBI): domain Eukaryota; kingdom Viridiplantae; phylum Streptophyta; class Polypodiopsida; order Polypodiales; family Pteridaceae; genus Ceratopteris; species Ceratopteris richardii. The sequence continues at coordinate 151,780,241 of CM035433.1, read as the reverse complement.
TTTTTGCTTAGGGATCGAGTCCACCATGTGTGCCAATGTTAGGCTAATGATGCTATAATTTGTAATTATCTATATTTTTGGTGGTGTCATATTGGCCAACCATTGTAATATGTTCATGAATTAATATAAAGAAGAGTCGCATCTATGTGAGTCCGGCACAACGAGTCCATATGATTCGTTCGCGATAGGAGGAATCATGATGTTGATGAATTTCTCTAAACTATTCAGTCTGGTACCACTACATGGCTTCTCTGTTAGTTAATCATTAAGTATTAAGCATGGTGATTAAGTTAAGCTATGGTAAGATTAATTACCAAAAAATAGTTCGGTCAAACTGCCTGCTAAGTTATATCTTCTATAATCTATAATTGAATATAGTAACAGGCGATAACATTGGACTATAAAATGAAGTGGTAATAAGGTTAGGTGATAATCTGTAGGTATTGTGAAGTATCAGTGTATGATGAAGTATAGAATCAAGATTGAATAACATTAAGGGAAAGTTACTATAGAATATGATATTAGCAATAGTACTCTATTCTAGTGAATTGGTTAATATATTACCTTAGTAGTAGGAGTGGGAAAAATATCAGGGATCCTATCTACAAGGTTCTGCCACCCCAAGAACCCTAACAACATATCCTATCCACTTTAGTCTTACCAAAAAAGGTCATAAGGAGTAGAGGTTAACATATATGAATAAAATAAAATATAAAGTAAAGATTAAAACAAATGAATTATATCAAAGATATTTTGTGTTAACTATATAAGGTAAACATTTTCATATGTTGAAGATGGAAATGACATGCATGGGACTCTCCTCCTAACCAATATATAGTCCTTTCCTAGTCACCATCTATAACCCACTGCAAGGTATATCTATTTCCTGGGGCATCACAAACAAGCATCTGAATGTAGCATTCTTCAACTTTTGGGCTTGGATATCCCCCGATCTAGGAACTATGGCACCTTTCCCTCATTCCTCCAAGCACATACATGTACTAAATATGACACTCTATCCCCTTTCTAAAGATTTTTTGTCCTCAATGATATTGAAGAAGCTATCGAAACAAAAAAAAGAGAGCATTTTGGATTTATGGAATACTAGATAGTTTGGAATAGACCATATCCACTTGTCTTGCTCTTTTGTATCTAGCATTCACACCAACTCATATTAGTCTTTGTATTGGGAATACTCTAGGAATCCTTTTGAGGTCTAATGAGCCCTTATATGTGCATCATATGTGCTTGGATTATCTTCAAAATCCTTATGCTTAGATCTTGACCACTTGTCACTTGTAGAGACCTTGGAAACATGCCCTTGTCTCCATTAAAAAAAGATCACTTACTCAGTTGGAGTAAGTAAAATAACTATGCTGAAAATGTGAGCCTTATAGGGAATTCCCACATCCTCATGCAATTATTGAATGTATGGAAAGCCAATAAAGATAATAATAGAAGAATGTACTAGGCACTTCCTAGATGGTTTGATGATGCCCCTAATCTCTGAGGGAAACCTGATCTCTAAGGGAAAATCTTGAAAGGTGATGAAACTCATGAACTGATGATTTTTGTAAAACATAGATAGCTCACAATGGATGGAATATTTTACCAACAATACAATATATAGTAAACTCACGTAAATCTGATAGATTAACTTAATCTCATGAAATGGAACTATGAGAGGTTTGATCCAACTATGGACCCAAGATCTAAGAATCACATACCAAATGAGTCATGATTCATATTATTGACCTAAGTCTTTGTATAAAATGAAGATTTGATGAAGAAATGCGACAACTTGTGTAACTACCATCACCTCTTGCATGATTAGTCATATCTAATGAGCAAAACTTACCCCTACTATCCACCATCATTGTGATGGAATCATTTCAACATACTAATTCTAAAAGATATCCATAGAAAACCACATTTGGATAATCACTCTGTAATACTACTCTGGCATTCTCAAAGGACATAAAGAATCTGGCATTCTCAAAGGACATAAAGAATCTAAATATGAGCGTATGCAACATACTAAAATAATAATAACTAGATGTGAGCACCTCGGTAGCCAACTAGGCTAAGCATCTAATTTTTATCCTGGAAAACATTAAGTTTCACATGCCCTATCTAAGGCAAAAAAAAGATATCGTATGTACTTATTGAAGTGCTCCTAAATTTATTAGCGTTGATCTCAATATCTTAATGTGCAAGTCTTGCCTTGTTTGCAATTTTTGTTACAACATAATAAATCTAATGCCATCTAAATGACTTCTCTATCATACCATCTTTCCTACACTGAGGTAGACACAAAGTTTGATGCCCCATACCACCATATTTTATATCCAACAAAGATGTGTGGATGATATTGAGCTTGAAGGGAAAAAAAGGTGATTAGGTGAATGCTGAGTAGGTGAGTACTCACATTTCCTTCCCTCCTAAGTTAAGGGATAGAACCATTCCTATGACTCATTATTATATGTTGCATCATGTTTATCAAGAGTTCCAAATGATGTCACTTGCATTGAATAATCAAAACATAAGTAATGGGCATTGATACAACTTGTATCAATCCATACCATAGGGACCTAAAATAGAGACTAATGTTTGCCTATCCCATATTTTCATACCATTACATATGTTTGCTTATTACTACTTTCTTGCAAACAGGTCAGGGAATGGGGAGCTCTAAGATTATTAGAATCAAAATCATGTGTTTGTATTCCCAATGCAATGAAAATACGTCTTCATTTATCTATAATACTCACTATACAAGAGATGATATGTAGTCCAAACATAATTAAGGTGTAGAGATAGAGGTAGCATCAAACAAGTTCTATCATTACTCAAAATAAAGATACAAGAATCAACACACTGTGCTGTCAACAAAAATTTGGAATCTTATCTCCTCTCTAGCTCTGTCTTTCGGTTTGCATCAGGTCAAGGAAACAAACTAGTAATATTGAATTTGCTTAACCTATTTAATGGGGATCATTTTTGTTATTTCCAAATTAGGGGCATAAATAGTGTAAATTATAGCTTTCGAAAGTTACAAGGGATGGTTGCATCACTGGCTAACATTTGCATGCATGGTGGATAGAACCCACTCAACAAAATTAGAAGTCATCATCTACCTTTTCTGCTTCTTGGCCACTTGCCTATGAACTTACTCTCAACCTTGGTCTATTGAACCTAGTTCGCACCCATGCAAGGTATCTTGGATCCTCAATCTAGTGCTTACATTGGAAGGTTCGTTTGAAGAGCTTCCAATGCTATCTTACATGTATAAATCCAACCTAGGGATTGGGAGATACACTCTAATCTTTGATGAGCTCACCTTTGAAAGCGACGCATGCACCTTCCATCCACCTGCCCAAGCCTACTTCCTAGGCTTTGATACCAATTGTGGGAATTGAGCTCATGACCTACCGGTTAGGAGTATGATGGGCTAACCACTTGCCCCAAAAGCCATGGTTGAGGATTAATTCCTAATCCTCCCTTTTAGGATGTGGTTCAACCATCTCCTGCGTGTCATTTCTTGAGTCTAACATGTTTGCTTTGGTAGCTTCCACCAATTGGGTTTGGATGAGTTGAGTTTGACTCGCCTTCTATAGAACTTCCAAAGTTTTAGCCTCTAACTATTGTTGTAGCTTAGTTAGGGATTGGTTCAGCTCAACACTATCGGTGAGATGTTGGTTGCGGTGGCAAAACGAGCAGCTAGCAGTTGGATCAAGCCCCAGTGTGGGATGTGTCGTGTTGCTTCTACTCGACAGGCGGGTTTCTCATGCTAGGCACCTCTTCATGGAGACTCGTACACCGCTAGGCTCGCCGTGGGTAAATGGAAGAACATTTTTCGCATGGAATCGTAAATGATGTGGTAGATCGAGGTTGTTGTGAGAGAAGCATGTGAACGTGAAATGGAAGAACAAATATGACACTAAAAATCCCCGATTTCAATGATACTAGATCAAAAGTTTACATCCGATGATCGTGAAAGGATTGACCAATATACAAAATGATTGTCACTGAGTGACTCATACAACTCTAATAATGATATCTTCTACTACAGTGCAGTTTAAACAAACAAAATGTTTGATCAATCTTCTTGACTACAGTGTGAAAAGGAACGTCTTTGCTTCACTCTTTTCTTGAATCATCAATCTAATTCGTATTTTTTCTTCAAACCCTTCTCTACTTCTCTTCAAATCATGAGAATCTCTACAAAATAAGCATTAGGAAAAAAACAATATTAATATATTCTTTTATAAAAATGAACACACTCTTATTTTCCTATTTTCATCTTCGTATCTAAATTTATTTTTCTCATTTCTTTATATCGTCTTTCCTAAGTTCTTTTCTTGTGGTTTAATGCGTACTTTTCATTTTCATTTAATTTGTTTTAGTTAATATAAATTCTATTTCAATTTATATATAATGACTAAATAAACAATCAACACAAAACAACAACAAACATAATAAAAGAAAATGATTTTTAAGTTCCTAAAACATAAACGATTAAATAATCCTCTCTCTCTCTTCTCTTCCTCTCTTCTTTTTTTCTCTCTCTCTCTCTCCCTCTCTCTCTCTCTCTCTTCTCTTCCTCTCTCTCTCTCATTCACTCTCTCTACGTGCTTCCACAGCTACAACAACCATTAGAAGGGGGAGATGACTCTCTTTGTTTCTCTCTCTCTCTCTTCATTTTCTTCTCTATCTCTGTACGTGCATGCTTGTAGCAATTGGGAGGACACATAATCTCTCTCTCTCTCTCTATGGATGTTTGCACAACTACAACAACCATTGATAGGGGGGAGAAGGAGAAGTACCTACAAGATAAGCATTAGGAAAAAAATGAGTTCACAATACACACATATATATATACATACAAACACAAATACATGTGCATGCACTCACTCTCACACACACAATCATGGAAACTCACGCATAACACACACTGTTATAGATAGGTAGACACACACTTAAATGCGCACATCACTTACTTAACACAAAGTTAGACACACACGTATAGTTTTCACCTTTTTAGTTTCTTCTAATTTACTTTTTATTTTGTTTTTATTTAAATTTAATAATACGTGCTTTTAGTTAATTAAGAAGGTTACATAATTTCTAGAATACATCAAATACTTTATATGTATATGTTCATAGATAGAAAAATCTCACACACATAAATAGACATTTATATTCACACACATAGCACATTCACATAGCCTTATTCTCATATAAATCACACATACACTATCACATGAACACACATTTCACAAACACATTCTCATACATGCTTCATTAACATACATACCCATATTCATTACTATATTCACATACTCTCACATGAGTACATACACATGTAGGGTTTTATAAAGCATTTTTAGGTTACACAGATGGTCTCACAATTATTTAGGGTTCCATAATTACTTAGGGTAATCCAAGTTTGTTTTCACATAATGTTGACATAGACATATTGCAGTTAAGAGTATAAACACATACCATAAGTTAGGATAACATTCATAAACACATCTCCAAACATAAACATACATACAAATATCCACATTGATGCACATTCAGACATATGGCATATCTCAAATGAAATGTGCAACTATAAACTCATGATAAGTAATGACAAGACTTTGTAGCACAATAAATCTATTATCTATAATATCAAATCAATACTATGCCATTTCGACTAATGTCTTTGATGGTCTACTGGTAGTTATAGAACAAAGTTTGAGTACATGCTTACATATAGAATTATTTGCAAACACATACAAGTTTAAAACACACACAAAAAAGTATCCAATTATACTCCCTTCATGGTCTATCTAGAGAAGATCTTCATCTTGTTCTGCCTACAGGTACTAAAGAGAGAGATCAATCAACTCAACGAATCACATGGAACATATTTTGAAAAGATTTAGAGATCAACAATTTGTAAGAAAATTTTATTTTTTTGTATATTAGTAAGAGTGGAGAAATCCTTTTGACAACACATTGGTTATCGTTCTTCTAGAAATTTTGGCTTTGCTCTTCAACCAGCTATTGAGAATTTTGTGCCTACACTTCTAATTCTAGAATACCATTCAATTTATTAACTTTTGCTTCTAAGTTAGTGGTCAATAAAAAAAATTTAATATTGCAAATCTAAATCCTTATCTTGCAACTTATTAATAGTGATTTGCAAAACCAAGTTATCAACTTGCAGGGTTTGTTTTTGCTCCGTAACTTTTTGAAGCTGTCCTTGCAAATTAGTTTTTCCTCTTTATTTTCTTCTAATCTAGCCTCTAAGTTGGCGATAGCTCTTTAATCCATCACTTGTGCTTGATAAGCCAAAATGTCGGCTTTATCGACAAGGCTATCTTCCAGTTCTCAATACAAGTTTTGAGCTTAGAGTTGGTGTAAATCACAAGCCTACACATTTGGCTTAAAGGATGCATTGAAGTCTACACATACATGAAGAAGCATAGGAACATATGCTAGTGGTTAATTACCACTTTATCTCATTGTAAAAGTCAAATTGACTTGGAATCTCTTGTAATCACCTACCAAAAGGATTCGTGGAAAAACTAGTTGTTTGATTGAAAGAATATCTCCAAACATTTAGGAGCTTGATCATAGGGAGCCAAAAGTTTCAATTTGAATTCAAATTTTTTACTCATTCCTATAAAAATGGACATGAAAAGTCGCGGGCAAGAGAGAGCACTCCCGAGCCTAGCATTACTGATTTTTGAGTGTGTGTGAGGTCTATACTCAAGCCCACACCTCTCTATACCATTTGGCAATGCTATTCATGCCAATGGAGTTGTATACAAATGTTCATTAATACATACATTCACATTGTCTATCTCTGAGTTCTCTGTTAGTCTACTCAAAAGTCTATCAACTTGTCAAGGGCATATCTCGGTCAATACTTCACCAAATTCAGTGATTGAAAGCTTGTTGGATTCAGCTTGAAGTAATCTAAATTCTATCAAAATTTGAAGACATTCTATTCAGCCGTTTTGCAGAAATCTGCGTCGAGGGGATCTCTGGTCATTTTCTGCTACAGTCCTAAAAAGTCGGGGGTATAGCTTAACTTGCTAAATTGATTTCTCTTAGCATAGTTTATCATTTTGCATCATTCCACTTGGAATAGGTAGCTTAATAAGCTAATTAGATACCCCTAAAAGGAATTTTTCCAATTCCTACTGTGCTGGTTATACTGAGCAAAATACCCAGCAGGTATCAAGACATAAATAGAAGGTTTTCTTGAGTTTGTGACTTCCAAAGCTATGTGTTTTGATTCAATCATTACACACATCATTTCCAAAGCACATAGGACATTTTATGTTGTCATTGGAAAGCTAACGAGGTCTAGTTATTAACTCTGAAGCAAAAGAGGGCTGGTACAAAGCAGGCTTAGCAGTACCTACTCAGTCTCTTGGAGCATCCATCCATCTTTCCCAACAGTGGTATCAGAGCAAACAAAGGTAAAATGGGAGATGATTTTCCTTCATTTATTGATAAATTGGACAGGAACAACTATCAAGCATGGTCTCTAAGGATGAAGACCTACCTACAAGGAAGGAGTCTCTATGGATACATCTCAGGAGATGAGGAATTGCCCTCATTCAAAACAAGAGGATTACCAACCAAGGAAGAACATGAAAGGCTCAATACATGGTGTGCTAAGGATGCATTGGCAAGTTCTTACTTACTCAACTCTATATCTGATTTTCTTTTGCCACATATTAGAAATTGTAAGACATCCCAAGAAACTTGGGAAACCTTGTCATCATATTTTTCCTCCAACACAAGGGCTAGGAAAAATTAGTTGTGGATTGAGTTCACAACATTAAGGAAGCAACCTAAGCAAGCTGTTTCAAAATTTGTGACCAAAATTAAAGATGTAGCAGATCAGTTAGCAAGCATAGGAGAAGAGATTGAAGAAGAACAGATTGTATGGCAAGTGATCAATGGGATCAAGGCTAATGACAAATGGGAAAGCTTCACCACAGCTATGGATCTTTACATGGACATGCACACTCGAGATCTTACAACTCTCATGGGACAATTATTCACTCATGAAGCAAAGCTCAACAAAAATGGAGACACATCCAAAGGTAATAACTCTTCTGCCCTATATACTGATAAGAAGTCTAAAGATAAAGGCAAGAGCAAGAAGGTGGAAGATGAAGGCTCTACCTCTCAAGCCAACTATGCAGGGAGAGGTAGATCTTCAAGAGGAAGGGGCAGAGGAGGTAAGCAAGGTAGGGGGAGATCTTATAACTCCTCACCATGCAACATTTGTGGTTTATCAAACCATACTACAGATGAGTGTTTCAAGAATTACAAGAATCACAGAGGAAGAGGATATCAAAGAGGTGGCTACTCACAGTCAAGAGGTAGATTCAACCATCACCAAGGCTACAACAACAACTACAACAATAATTACAATGGCAACTACCAAGGAGGATTCAAATCCAGGAAGGATTACAATAACTACACAGAGGATCAGGATGACTCTCTTCTGATCATGAACATGACTTCAAAATCAGGTACAAATGATGACCACCTATTCTACATTGATTCAAGATGCTCAAATCATGTGACTGGCAATGTAGCACTACTCTCTGATCTTGAGGAACCAAAAGGTAAGCATCAAGTCCAAACAGGTGATGATACAAAGCAGTCAGTAGTTAAAGTTGGAAATGTTAAGACTTGTGATGGAAATCAGAATTTGTTGAGCAGGGTACTCTATGTACCAACCATTACCAAAAATTTGATGAGTGTTGGTCAGATTGTGGAGAAAGGTTTGCAGGTTAGATTCAACCAGTATGGAGCATATGTGGAGGATCCAAGGCATGGATTCAAGAGGATTTCTAAAGGAGAAAAATCAGGTAGACTTTTCACTTTTGAGTTAGAAGATACAAAGAACATTGCACTATACACTTATAAAGATCAAACACTTTCAGAGCTTGAGATTTGGCACAAAAGGTTAGGGCACATAGGAGAAAGAACCTTGAAGCAAATGTGCAGGGACCAATGTGTGCTTGGGATACCTAATGTATCCAAGCAACATATGATTTACAAGTGTGGTGCTTGTCAATTTGGGAAGTCTCACAGGTTACCCTTCTCAAAGAAAGGATACATGCATGAAGACTACCTAGAGCTTGTACACACAGATGTATGGGGACCAATCAAAGACCCCTCAGTCTCAGGATCAAGGTACTATGTGTCTTTCATTGATGATTATAGCAGATGGACTGTATTATACTTTATGAAGCACAAGGATGAGGTATTTAATTGCTTTAAAAAATATCTTGCATTAGTTGAAAACCAGACAGGAAGGAATTTGAAGAGGCTAAGGTCAGATGGAGGAGGTGAGTACTTCTCCAATGAATTTGAAGACCTCTTGCAAGACAGAGGCATCAAAAGAGAGATAACCACAAGGTATTCTCATGAACAGAATGGGGTAGCTGAGAGAAGAAATAGATTAATTGTTGAGATAGCTCGATCTATGCTTAATGAGAAAAAGTTACCTAACTATCTATGGGCAGAGAGTGTTTCCACTGCCACTTACCTCATAAACAGGTTACCATCTAAGTCTCTTGATGGCATGACACCTTATGAAGCATGGCATGGTAAGAAACCCTCACTTGACAATTGCAAAATATTTGGATGTGTAGCATATGTACACATTCCTTCTCGGATAAGAGGTAAGCTAGACCTAAAGGCTGAAAAATGCATGTTTATTGGGTATGATTTAAATCAGAAAGGTTACAGGTTTTATAATCCCATCAATAAGGGATTCATGGTAAGCAGAGATGTTATCTTTGATGAAAATGATTCTTGGTATGATAATGAATGCAGAAGGTTAAACTACCCTATGATTTGGAAGAGGAATTTCCAAAACTTACAAAGGAGGAACCTATTCAGAATGAAGACTCAAGTATAGATGATGAAGATACTATCAATCTTGAAGAGTTCAAGGCATGGAAGTCCAAGGGCAAAATGAAGATGAAGAAGCTTGAAGACATACCTGAATCTTCAACTCAACCAGTTAGAAGATCACAGAGAGAAAGCAAGAAACCTATCAGATTTGGGTATGATACATCTCTTGTTACTAAACATTCTATTTATCTTGCCAAAGATTTGTCAAATGAAGAACCAAGATCATATGAAGAAGCAATTACCAAATCAGAATGGAAAGAAGCTATGGATGAGGAGATTGATGCACTCAAAGAGAGTGACACATGGGAGTTAGTACCTAAGAAGGACTCCATGAAGGTAATAGGATCCAGATGGATCAATAAGCTTAAAAGAAATTCTGATGGCACAATTAATAGGTACAAAGCCATATTGGTGGCCAAGGGTTTTGCACAAACCCAAGGCATTGACTATGAGGAGACATTCTCACCTGTGGCCAAGATGCCAACAATCAGAGTGTTGGTAAGTGTGGCTGCATCAAAAAATTGGAATATGCTGGCTATGAGGACCCTAAGAAGGTAACGTATGTGTGCAAATTAAAAAAGGCTTTATATGGATTGAAGCAGGCACCTAGGGCATGGAATTATAGGTTAACCACAAACCTCCAAGACCAAGGTTTTGTCATGAGCAAGGCAGATACTTCTCTGTTCATCAAGAGAAGTAATTCAGAGGTAATATATCTTTGTGTTTATGTTGATGATATCATCATTACATGTAATGATGTCAATGGAATCAGACATATCAAAAGTCAAATGATGAAGGAGTTCAAGATCAATGATCTTGGTCTATTGAAGTATTTTTTGGGACTTGAATTAGTCTACACTAATTCAGGGATATATATTACTCAAAGAAAATATATACAGGACATGTTGAAAAAGTTTCACTTGCAGGATGCCAAAGTAGCAAGCACTCCAATGGAGGTAAACCTAAAACTAAGTGCCCATGAAGGTGATGAAGTCAGGGACATTACAGGTTATCAAAGTATGGTGGGTAGCTTGAACTATGCTACCTTAACAAGGATAGATATTGCATATGGAGTTAGTGTGCTAAGTCAATTTATGCACAAGCCAAGGATACCTCACTTAGAGGCTGCCAAGAGAATCCTAAAGTATCTCAAGGGTACACAGAACCATGGTTTGTATTTCCCTTACACTTCAGATATTGATATCAAAATTTATTCAGATGCAGATTGAGCAGGATGCAAGGATGATAGGAGAGAGCACTTCTGGATATATTTCTTTTGCAGGTGACAAACCAATTTCATGGTCTTCAAAGAAGCAACCTACTGTTGCTTTGTCTTCCACAGAGGTAGAGTATAGAGGACTAGCTAATGCCACACAAGAAGCAATATGGATTAAGTTTTTGTATACAAAATTGGGATTATATACAAGTTCACCAATTATCTTTGGAGATAATACAAGTTCTCTTCACCTTGCAGCTAATCCTATTTATCATGCTAGGACCAAACACATAGAGGTACATTACCATTATGTGAGAGAGAAATTGATAAGCAAGGACATTCAGCTAACCTATGTATCAACCGACATCCAATGTGCATATTTGTTGACTAAAGCTTTGGATGGAACCAAACTTTGTAGGTTCAAATCCATGATTGGATTGCAGGATATACTTGAAGATTGAAGATGAAGACTTAAGCCAAAACGTTTGGCTTGAGGGGGAGCTGTTGGTGTAAATCACAAGCCTACACATTTGGCTCAAAGGATGCATTGAAGTCTACACATACATGAAGAAGCATAGGAACATATGCTAGTGGTTAATTACCACTTTATCTCATTGTAAAAGTCAAATGGACTTGGAATCTCTTGTAATCACCTACCAAAAGGATTCGTGGAAAAATTAGTTGTTTGATTGAAAGAATATCTCCAAACATTTAGGAGCTTTATCATAGGGAGCCAAAAATTTGAATTTGAATTCAAATTTTTTACTCATTCCTATAAAAATGGACATGAAAAGTCACGGGCAAGAGAGAGCACTCCCGAGCCTAGCATTACTGATTTTTGAGTGTGTGTGAGGTCTATACTCAAGCCCACACCTCTCTATACCATTTGGCAATGTTATTCATGCCAATGGAGTTGTATACAAATGTTCACTAATACATACATTCACATTGTCTATCTCTGAGTTCTCTGTTAGTCTACTCAAAAGTCTGTCAACTTGTCAAGGGCATATCTCGGTCAATACTTCACCAAATTCAGTGATTGAAAGCTTGTTGGATTCAGCTTGAAGTAATCTATATGCTGTTAAAATTTGAAGACATTCTATTCAGCTGTTTTGGAGAAATCTACATCTAGGTGATCTCTGGTCATTTTCTGCTACAATCCTAAAAAGTCGGGGGTATAGCCTAACTTGCTAAATTGATTTCTCTTAGCATAGTTTATCATTTTGCATCATTCCACTTGGAATAGGTAGCTTACTAAGCTAATTAGATACCCCTAAAAGGAATTTTTCCAATTCCTACTGTGCTGGTCATACTGAGCAAAATACCCAGCAGGTATCAAGACATAAATAGAAGGTTTTCTTGAGTTTGTGACTTCCAAAGCTATCTGTTTTGATTCAATCATTACACACATCACTTCCAAAGCACATATGACATTTTATGGTGTCATTGGAAAGCTAAGGAGGTCTAGTTATTAACTTTGAAGCAAAAGAGGGCTGGTACAAAGCAAGCTTAGCAGTACCTACTCAGTCTCTTGGAGCATCCATCCATCTTTCCCAACATTTTTCAAGCCCATGGTTTTGTGTATAAAGGGCATGAAAACAAAGTGCGCACGTTGAAAAAGGCATTATATGCTTTGAAGCAAGCACCATGTGCTTGGTATGAAAAGATACATGCCTGCTTGATTGCACATGGTTTTGAGAACAATTCAGCTTATTAATCTTCTATTTTCTTTAAAGGAAGTTCGATCATTAAGATCTACTTTATGTGAACACTTGAACTAATTAGAAAGTAAAATGAATTAAGAGCATAGTACACATGGCACCTTCTTAATCCCATAAAGCAAGCATTTGATTGTTCAACAACTATTAGGATAAAAAGCTCAAAGGCTTGCTAAAGTACAAATCGAGAAGGGATGCCCCAAAGGTGAAAGAAGAGACTAATTTGAGCTGAAGTTAGCTCTATCACAATGAGCACAAACCCTTGCCACTCACATCATAGTCCACCAAAAGCATCCAAAAGCCAACAATTCCCCCTGAAGGAAGCTAGTTTATTATCCCATCATATCATGATAAGGAATGTTAGACATTGATCCAGAGGGATCAGTGCATGTGATCCAGAGGGATCATTGATCCACAAAGATCGGTCTATTTGATCCACAGGGATCAATCCATGTGTGTGAGGGACAAGGGCCAGCTAGCCAAGGTCCCAAGCTCATGGGATACCCTAATGTACTTTGGTATTAATGGGAGTACTTGGGTAGTAATGGGAATAAGTGTTGTGTGATGGCCACATGTTCACACCAGAATATTCCTGATCATTGCTATCTTTAGAGTATACCATTGCTACTTTTAGAGTACAAGAGGGTATATATGGATGGGAGGAGAGTCACACACATCATTCAAGCAATTTCCAACACTTGGTATCAGAGTGATTACACAACAATGCAAGGTCTATAAGTAGAAAGTGAGTTCCAAATGGAAGAAAAGGGCGAATCAAGTTTGATTAGAATGCCTTAGTTAGAAATAGTAAAAGAAAATTTGTGTAAGAACTTCCTAGTTTTGGAGGTTGAGACATAGACTTTAGAATTAATAGCTTTATAGAAGGAATCATATCTTGATTCCATAACAGTTTAATACGGGCGGATGAGATAGTTTCATCTATCTATCTACCTAAGACTGAAGGGTAGAGATCCTAGGTAGACTCATCTTTATTAAGCAAGCAAGGCAAGTATATAGGCCAAGAACTCTTGAATGGCCAAGATACACAGAAAGGCAAGGTTGCTAGCGAACAAGCAAGGCAAGTCCGTGGGTCAGATATTCAAGAATGGCTAAGATATACAGAAAGGCAAGGTTTGCAAAGAGTAAAAGAATGCAAGGCTATAGTCTAAGTCCCTAACAGGGAGTGTGACAAGGTTATATAGCAAGGCATGGTTTGCATTTATTAGACAAGGCAAAGTTATCTTCAATAGGGAGTGATTATACAACAATGCAAGGTCTATAGGTAAGAAAGTGAGTTCCAAATGGAAGACAAGTTGAGAAGCAAGTTTGATGTTTGTATTTATAGTGCATCATAAATAGTGACTAAGTAAAGTGATCAAGTTTGAGCATGAGGGGAGGCGACTAATGATCTCTAGAGAACTGGATCTCTAAGGGACATGATTAGTAAAAGCTACCAAGTTTCTTATAATTGATTGTGAGTTTATTTATTTTCTTTACTTTGTGCATTCATCATGTAGTATGATGGATTCATGTAGTCATCGAGACTCTAGTTGGAATGCTTCAACACTTTCACCAAAAGTGAGAGCAAAATTCCAAGAGTTTTCATTGAAAGAAATACAGAAAAGGGATGATTAGACCCAGCTATTCACCCTTTGCAACATCAGTTCTTCTTCTGAAGAAGAAAGACGAATCTTATAGGACATGCAGCAGCTACCGAGCACTCAATAAGATTACTATCAGATATGGATATCTTATGCCTAGGATTGATGATATTTTAGAAGCTATAGGTAGAGCTGTTGTATTTAGTTAAATAGATTTTACAAGTGGCTACCATCAGATTAGAGTAAGAGATCATGATATGACTTAGTTAATCCAGAGAAGACTCAGTTCTTTCTTCCGAGGATAGAGTATCTATCGATGGGGTTCAATTGGATCCCCAGAAGGTCTCAATTATCTTAGTTTGGCTTACTCCTCAGGATGAGGGGCAGTTATGATCATTTCTAGGGCGTTCCGATTTTGATCGGAAATTCATCTCTTTTTATTCGTCGATAGCAGTGCCTATGATGAACTTGCTTCAAGGCAAGCTTTCTTTGCATGGAAGCAAGAGTAGGAAGATAGTTTTTGTTGAAATGAACAATGACTACTCCTAATCTACTAGTAATCACACAATTAACAAACTATGGAGGAAGAAATAAAAGATATGAAAACATGATGAAATGAATTAAAATGGAAATGGAAATGACTTACATGAGATGCTCTATGAGCATGGTGACTCCATGAGGAGTGTAAGTGCACTCCTGGCAATGAGCTAGAGTGGAATGAGCTTGTGTGGAGTGACGGGAGGCCTTGCTTATATGGATTTTGGGAGAATTCCCTTGCATGTGGGATAAGTGACCTTGCATGAGAATGAAACTAGCTTTGGACAAAAGGGTGGAGCATGGAACTCTCAACACCCCCTCTCCATGTGATGACCCTTTTGTTTTTAATATGGGGGACTAGTGACATATGGGATCACTTAGTCCATGGGTTTTTAGGATCCAAGGACATATGGGATCCTTGGACATAACTTGGACATATGGGATCCAAGGGGTTTTTAATGGGATCTAGGGACATATGGGATCCCTAGACATATAAAGGGTTTACATCATGGGGTAGGTGGTGTAAATGAGATGCTTTAAAAGAGATATTCTTTACAAATGGTTGCCTTGGGTGACCCATCAGATTCTCCATCACTTCTTTCTTCACTGATGTTGGCATATTTCTTGGGTTTGTAGTAGCATTTCTCTTCTGGATGATTTGTTCTTTTGCAGAAGCGACATGGTTTGTACTTTTGATGAGGTGGTTTCTTCTTGCTAAACAAATCTTTCTCTTGAGAGGAGCTATGGTGTTGAAGATTCTTTTCTTCATCAAGGAGGGCAACTTCAACATCACTAAGGGTTGGTTGTGGAAGAAGGCTAAGTGTGGTGATGATGTGGCCATATGAATCCTGGGGAAGACTTCATAGTAGCAAGGCAATGAGTACATCTTCATCAAGCTTTTTGTCAATGTCAACAAGTTTAGTACACATACTCTTGAAGATATTGAGATGGGAGACCAAAGAGGAGTTGGGCTCCATTTTGAGATCAAATAAGTTCATAAGAAGGGTGATTTTGGAAGATTTGGCTTTAGATCCAAAAAGATGATCAAGTTGCACCCATGCATCATAGGCAGTTCCCTTCTCATCAATGTGATGCACATATTGATTGCTTAGCCCAAGTGCGATGGTGGATAATGCTTTCTCATCCTTGAGTTGCCAAGAAGCTTCACCTTCTTGCATTGTTGGTTTCTTCTCCTTGTCGCAAATAATGCCCCATAGGCCTTTCTTCATGAGCTTGTATTGCATTTTGACTTGCCAAGTGTGGAAATGTTAGCCATTGAAGATGGACTTGTTCTTTTCCTCCATAGTCAAGAATGAAGTAGGGGTTTTAATGGAGATTCTTGCTTACTAAAGTATTTGGCTCCCTTTGATGTGTACCTGAAAATGGAGAGAAAGACTTAGCGCAAGGGGTACAAAGGAAGGTCTTACCACTTATGAATGTGGCAGTGTCTAATCCTTTACAATAGCCATGTGTGCATGTGGAAAAGTTTGAAGCGCTTTGACATATAGATACAACTCATATAATTTTCAAGAGTCTTTAAAGTGTGGAAGAGAAAAATAAGACTCCCTTTTTTTTCAATTGCAAATGACTTTGCCAATTAAACACTTTGAGAAAAATCATGAAGTTATGGGGCATCAAAAAATAAAAGAGATAGTTGAGTATGAGATAAGTGATGATGTCATGGTTGAGTACAACCAATCTATTTCTTGGTCTCCATACGTTGCGACTTCTATCCAGAATAGGAATTACTATAGCCAATCGCTTTGCGACTTGCAGGACCTCATCTACAATGAGCTGTATGCATACATTTCTTGCATTCACTCTCGCTTCCTTATGGCACAAAGCTAGGTGCTGCTCCTCTGCTTCATTCTACCACCAAAAATCTTCTGAAGCATTCTTATGACCATCATCCTTCACTTTCACTGCAGCAATTGCGTAGCAGTTCAGTTGAAGCCCACACAGGTGCGGGAAAGAAAACCGTTTTGACGTGGATAGGTATTTCTCTTAGTTTTCAGGGCACCGAGGAGAGTAGGAGGCTTCCTGTTAGCGAAAAACTTCAGAAGCCTGGGACCGAAGAGCTTGACAAGGGATGACACAAGAGACAGAATTTGGGGAATGCGGCCAGGATTGTTTCGAAAGAACCCGGAGGTGCCCATGCCACTACGTGAACCATAGCCGCCATATCCTCCGAAAGTGTGTACGATTGACTGGAGGGATGCTCACAAGAGGCACAAAACTAAGATATTTCCGCATACAGGGAGCGCTCTGCAATCCTGAATGTCTTCATCTGAGCCTGACAACATACACAGATAGTGATCGAAAATGTGCCCTTTGCGAGCGTGAGACCTCAAGTACAACAATGGAGTTCGAAGTCCAGCCCCTTCGAGATAATCAACGCGATCAAGCTTATGGGTCATCGTTATCTGTTGCTAGGGACAAGCTATCCTGTGCTACTCAGTAGAGAGCAACAACGAGAGCGCCGATTGTGAAAAAGGTGAC
The DNA here is from genome assembly GCA_020310875.1 of Ceratopteris richardii. Taxonomy (NCBI): domain Eukaryota; kingdom Viridiplantae; phylum Streptophyta; class Polypodiopsida; order Polypodiales; family Pteridaceae; genus Ceratopteris; species Ceratopteris richardii. Next base: position 151,762,725 of record CM035433.1, on the reverse strand, counting down.
AGGAGATAGGCTTGTGTAAATAGGAATAGCTACTATGAGATCTGAAAATAGCGCCATGGCTGGGAGCTGTGGCAACTGGCTCCCTGTCACGTTCACTGTTGTCTCTTTGTATATTAGTAGAAATTTCTTCGTGCATTTTTTTTCTTGATCCATGCAGGACCTTGCGCAGATGAGCTCATTTGGTAGATTGAAAGCTGCACAAGCAAGAATCTCTCACCAACGCTGAAATTTCCCAAGGCTTCTTTCTTCTGCTGTGGAGATGGGCTGAACGTAGCTATGTGAATGAAGTTGCTCAAAGCTATGTTGTGGTTAGCCTTGAAATTCGCATGCAACAAAGATGGAGGCATAGCCTATGGTCATTCTTCATTGATTATAGTGCTTACAACCACTTATTATTATGATAAACAAAAACATAAAAATGATGGGCTATAGTCATGCATATTGAAGAATGGGAGTAGTGCTTAAAAGCACTTTTTATTGAGAAAGATGCAAAATGGGAGGGAGGGAGGGATAAAGAGTATAAAACATGCTAATGAAGGTAACAAAAGCAAAACTCAAAAGGAAATGCTATCAACGCAAAACCTATGCTTTGATACCATGTTGAAATGAACAATGACTACTCCTACTCTACTAGTAATCACACAATTAACAAACTATGGAGGAAGAAATAAAAGATATGAAAACATGATGAAATGAATTAAAATGGAAATGGAAATGACTTACATGAGATGCTCTATGAGCATGGTGACTCCATGAGGAGTGGAAGTGCACTCTTGGCAATGAGCTAGAGTGGAATGAGCTTGTGTGGAGTGAAGAGACACCTTGCTTATATGGAGTTTGGGAGAATTCCCTTGCATGTGGGATAATTGACCTTGCATTAGAATGAAACTAGCTTTGGACAAAAGGGTGGAGCATGGAACTCTCAATAGTTTTGATACTCTGAAACAAGTTGTTTCAGAGGCTCCTATACTCAAAATGGTCGATCCACAAAAACCCTTTGAGTTAGATAAAAATGCTAGTGGCATAAGCCATAGGGACAATTTTGAGCCAAGATGGCAGACCAGTGCATGAACAGGAGTTGTATGCAATGATATATGCACTTAAAGTCTAGAGACACTATCTTTATGGTGTAGACTTTAAGGTATACACAGATCACCATACACTTAAGTATTTTAGTAGTCAGCCAGATCTTCGAGGCAGTCAAGCTCGTTGGGATGAGCTTATACAGGAGTTTCACATGGAAATCCTGTATAGAAGAGCAAAGAGAATATAGTTGATGATGCATTATCACGGATAATGTATCAAATGAGCTTTACAGTTCTAGACAGCTCATTGCTTCAAGAGATAAAGGAAGCACATATGGAAGATCCACATTTGTTCGAGCCATTAGTGATGACTCTATTATAGGAGACGAGATAGTTTCAACTGTTTCTTCCCCTAGCAGAGCGAACAATTCCATTCATATTCTAGTTTCTCATAGGAGAATGGAATAGTTAGATGGAAAGGAAAGGTTTGCATACTAGATTCCTAGGATTTGAGAAGAAAAGTCATGCATGATAGTTATGATGTGCCTTGTGCCAGACATCCAGGTGTTGACAAGACAATACAACTTGTTAGAAGAACATTTTGGTGGCCTGGATAGCCAGAGATGTCCACACTTATGTTTAACAGGCTTTATGTGTCAAGTCAACAAAGCAAAAAGGATAAAGACTCCACGTCTTTTGTATCCTTTGCAGATTCCATATCACAATTGGGATAGTGTATCCATGGACTTCATAGTCGGGTACCATAGACCTAAAGGAAGTGGGATACTATCCTAGTTGTAGATAGATTGATGATCCATAGGGATCATGACTTTCGTCCATATGGATCAGTTCATACCCACACAGGAGATGATAGAAACTCCACACAGGGATCAGAGTGTCAGACATTGATCCACAGGGATGAGTCTATTTGACCTACAAGGATCAATCTATTTGATCCACAAGTAGGGGAGTTGTTTACCAACATGTCTTTAGATTGCGTGGGTTATCGACATCCATAGTTTTAGATGGGGATGTCAGATTTACAGGACCAAGCAGGTCAACCAGTTTCTAGAGGACATATTGAGGGCATATATGTCTGAGAGACAGACAGATTGGGATAGTATTTGAATCCCAATAATCTCAGTACTATAGGTAGGTCACATAAATGGCCTAGTGCTTTGGAGTTCTTAGCAAACGTCCAAGCAAATTTAGAAATAGCTAAAGCCAAGATGCAGCAAGAAGCTGATAGGGCTATAGAGTACGCTGATAGGAAAAGTTCTCCTAGATCCTTAGAGGCAAGAGATAGAGTCTTTCTTCAGGTACCAGCTAGATCTGCTTCACTGTCCACAAGGAAGTGTAGTAAGCTATCACCAAGGTTTTGTGGACCTTGGAAGATAGTTAAAAAGCTAGGTGAAGTTGCATACCGATTAGATCTTCCTCTAGATTGCAGATTTCATCTAGTGTTTCATGCTTTTAGGGAGGATAATCTAATAGAAGGTATTGTTTCTTTGCAAGAAAGTAAAAGCACGGATCATTTTCCAAACAAGATACTAGATCAAAGACAGAAGCGATTCAAGAATTGTGTCCTCCGAGAGTATTTAGTAGCCTAGAGAGGATTACCACTTACTGACTCTACTTGGGAATCAGAAGCTCTGGTTCGCAAGTACTTTCCCTCATTAATCATTGAGGACAATGATCTTTAGAAGGGGGAGAGAGTGTCAGACATTGATCCATAGGGATCAGTGCATGTGATCCACAGGGATCATTGATCCATCGAGATCAGTCTATTTGATCCATAGGGATCAATCCATGTGTGTGAGGGACAAGGGCCAGCTAACTAAGGTCCCAAGCTCGGGGGATACCTTAAGGTACTTTGGTATGAATGGGAGTACTCGCGTAGTAATGGGAATAAGTGTTGCATGATGGCCACATGTTCACACTATTCTATTCTAGATCATTGCTATCTTTAGAGTATACAATTGCTATTTTTAGAGTACAAGAGGGTATATATGGATGGGAGGAGAGTCACACTCATCATTCAAGTGATTTCCGACAAGGAGTGTGCTCAATGTAGCGAAGAGGATGTGAAAATCCAAATCAATTTTAATATGAAGAAAATATAATCCATATCACTTTAATGTGTGAGTAAGATTAATAAAATAAAATTTGATACTAACAAACACATGTGTTGAAGATGCATGGTGTAGTGTAAGCACGTGTATTTTAGATTGAAGGCCCAAAGTTGAAGACATGCAAAAAGACTTAGCATTAATCTATGAAAAGTGAAGGATACAAGGGTTCCAAAGAGTGCATATTGTTGTTCTTTCTCATTTCGAACAGAATGAAAAAAATACACCAAGAATTGGGATTTCATGCTCATAATAATAACAATAATAATAATAATAATAATAACAACAATAATAATAATAAAAGAACAAACACATGTGACATAGGCCCAAAAAGTAAAAAACTTTCTAAAGCTTTGGGATTCGAAGAATGTTGGAGTGGCTTTAGTTTATAGAGGGATGGAACCCACCTAAAATACAATGAATGACATATGTGAAGGTAAAACATGGTTGGCTCAACATTGTTCAATATACAACTCTTTATGGATCAAGCTTTTTATTTCTTGGTTCAAAAAGTGTGATAATTTGCAAAATAAAAGTTTCTTTGAAAACCTCTTTTGTTAATGAACAAGAAATTTGAAATGACACAAACCAACCTCATAAGGGCGAAGCACCCTTTAGATCCCACACATAGGAGGTGGCCAGCCCTTCATTTCTAGATACACATGAAGACATGGAGGCCATGGCAAAAGTTGAGCCCAAGGCATCAACCCAGTAAGTTCAAAGCTTTGCTTAACCAACTAAAGTTGAGCCCAAGGCATGAACCCAATAAGTTCAAAGCTTTGCTTAACCAACAAATCTATGTTAACCGTGTAGCTTGGAGGTGAAAGAATGAAACTTTATGAATTGACACTTTTTGCTTTATGTGATGTTAAAAGAAATTACGAAGATACACACATCCAACCTTGTAAGGTAAACACACCTTTTAGATTCCACATGCAAGGAGTGAACAATTATCATAATATTAAAAAAAAATTACGAAAATACACACACCCACTAGTAAGGTAGAGACAACACCTTTTACATTCCACATGCAAGGAGTGAACAATGCTCAATGTATGGTTTCATCTGAATATTTCGAGTTTAGCCATGTTAAAATTGAACCCGGACATCCTCCAACTTCAATATTGAAGGCATTGGTCATTAAGCCACACTCACTGTAGTTTTTTTCTTTTATTGTTTATTTATTTACTTTATTTTGTTATTATATTATTATGATTTCTAGGTGAGATTATTGATGATGGTCAATGTAACTTGGAGATTGGCAGTTCTTGATATGAATTCTAACTTCTAGCTATAGCCCGCTAAAGCAGCAACTGCATGAGCGATTGAGCAGCGATGGTGTATGTGGCGCGAGTAAGATCACCAACCTCCCCTTGTAGAAATGCTTGACGCTTTCCAGACTTTGTCACCTGCTTCAACAAAGTTCCATGGCCCACTGCTCTCTCTTCTGTGTCTCCTTCGTTCGCTCGCGAGTCGCATCCCCAAACAGAGCTCCCGTGACTCAAGTACAGCGCCAATGCACATAACGACGAACCCATCACATACTGATTGCCTCTCACGGGCGCTGCGTTAACAGATTCGTTCTGCGGGAATGAAGAGAGAAATGCAAGACGCTCTGAGGCCTTGGAGAAGCAGGTTCCTCGTTACCTTGCTCATCCTCGACATCTGCTTTTTAGGGTGGCAGCATCAAGCCTTGACGGTGTATGCTTCGACGGAACATGGCAATCTTAACATGAGAAAAACTGCCGCCATGAGCGGACCCATACGCACTGTAGTGGTGCTTGTACTGGAGAACCGCTCCTTTGACCATATGCTCGGCTGGATGCGGCGGCTGATGCCAGAGCTCGATGGCGTCACTGGCTCCGAGTCCAACCCATTGTCCCTGACAGACGCTGGCTCTCCGCGTATACTCTTCTCGGACGGCTCGGAGTTTGTAGACCCAGATCCCGGCCACTCCTTCCAGGCAATGAAAGCTCAGATATTCGGCTCTGAGCCTGAACGAACAGCGCCAGATGGAGCTGCGGTTCGGGCCCCGCCGCCACCCATGTCTGGCTTCGCAGCACAGGCGGAGTCCATGCAGCAAAACCTGTCGGCCACCGTGATGAGTGGCTTTCGCCCTGAGGTCATCCCCGTCTACGCCGCCCTGGCGCAGGAGTTCGCCGTCTGCGACCGATGGTTCGCCTCTGTGCCCTCCTCCACGCAGCCGAATCGCCTTTACATCCACTCCGCCACCTCCTACGGCGCCACAAGCAATGAGGCAAGCAAGTTGACAGCTGGTTATCCGCAGCGCACTATCTTCGACGACCTCAGCGAAGCGGGACTTTCCTTCGGCATCTACTATCAGAATGTGCCTTCTGTGCTTTTCTACCGCAGCTTGCGCCAGCTTAAGTACATCAACAGATTCCTGCCCTACGGTCTTTGGTTCAAGCGCCATGCTCGCACGGGTTCGCTGCCCAACTACGTGGTCATAGAGCCTCGCTACTTCGATCTGCCTGGCTTTCATGCGAACGATGACCATCCATCGCACGACGTCTCTGAGGGGCAGAAACTGGTAAAGGAGGTATACGAAACCCTACGCTCCAGTCCGCAGTGGAACCAGACCCTCTTGATAATCACTTATGATGAGCATGGAGGCTTCTTCGACCATGTGCCCACTCCAGTGAACGGCGTTCCGAGCCCCGACGACATCGTCGGGCCGCCTCCATTCAACTTCACCTTCCACAGACTAGGAGTCCGCGTGCCTACCATGCTTATCTCTCCCTGGATAAACAAGGGCACAGGTGCACATCTCCACTTAGAGAGAGAGAGAGAGAGAGAGAGAGAGAGAGAGAGAGAGAGAGAGAGAGAGAGAGAGAGAGAGAGAGAGAGAGAGAGAGAGAGAGAGAGAGAGAGAGAGAGGGGCATACTCGTCCATACTGCATTATTTTTGACATACATGTTATGGCGCCTGCAGTTCTTCACGAACCTGTCAATGGGCCGACGCCATCGTCGCAGTTCGAGCACTCGTCTATACCCGCCACCGTCAGGAAACTTTTCAATCTGCCTTCCGGCTTCCTTTCCAACAGAGATGCATGGGCTGCAAGTTTCGAGCACTTGTTCTACGAGCGAACCACACCCCGAACAGATTGCGCAGGTAATGTGGAAACACGTTCATATGTGCGATAGCTTAGCGAACAGATTTGCAGCGCTAGTCAAATGATCGAACTTCCTTCAAAAAAAGATTTGCAGAGCTCGTGTGTATTAATTTTGTGCCCACCAGCTCACGTATACAATTAACGGTAGCTCTTAATTTCATTTGACAGAGGTGCTCCCGAACTCGCCGTGGTCTTTGCGCCATGCGCCCCCTGATGGAAATCGAACAACTTCAGAGTTCCAACAGGAGCTCATAGAGCTAGCAGCGGCCGTCAACGGCCCTCGCTTTCTGAAGGCGGAAAGCGTAGCCATCGCCAAGCAGAGTGTTCGTGCTGCCAATGCTTTCGTGGAGTCAGCAATGACGCGCTTCATAAGGATAGGAAGGAAGGCAGCACGAGCAGGCATGGACGCGGCCATGCTCATCCAGGCCATCGCATAACATCTTTGTAAAACTGCCCACAAAAATTGTCCTTCGTAGACCATATCCAGCGAGCCCCATGGAAAGGCCACACGACCTTTAAGAAAATCATGCGAGATGGGAGGGATGGAGTTGAAGACAGTCACCATATCCTCTTGTTTCCCAGCCCCCCAGGCCATCACTCTTTGCCAATATCTCATTACGGCCGGTAAGCCATGCACATTGCACATGTACGTACATTCGTAGCTACTACGCGTGGTTTCGATTCAGAGTCACGGACGAGGTAGGAGTACGCCATGGTTTCTTCACATGGAAAAAGGTGTTGGTTTTTCATTTTTTAAGCCCAAAAGAGAGTAAGACGAAGATTAAACTGTTATTAAAAAATCAACTATATAATGTTTAGCGGTATATAAACTTTAAAATTGCATTAAATGTTTGCAGATGCGCATATTGTTTGTCTCAGATTTGTACCTTCATTTGAGATGTTGTGTGCAAGATTCGTCCCTCTCTGTAATTGGATAAGAAACTTGTATAGACTTGGATATGGATAAGAGTACTTAAGATGTTCATCACATTGATAAGAGATCAAGTCTTGTAAGAAAATCTACGCTCACTGAGCTTAGGCGAACCTTTGTACTCAGACTCATCATATGTAAGAACATATGCATTCAACTTGACGATAAATCCATTGCTTAATCATAGTGAAAAAGTAGGTTTGCTCGTAGCTTTCCCTTTTTTTTTTTGAGAATACAATGAATTGGAAAGATACACACCTGACCTCGTAAGGTAGAGGCACCCATCTTGGGGAACTCTGAAGCATCTAGCCCTGGGCGGGACTTGAACCTTGGCCATCTGCCTAGGAGTACAAGGCACATCTGCTAAACCACACTTAGGGCTTTCCGTTCAAAGGTTGCTCATAGCTTCTCGTTCAAAGGTTCTTTTTTTTTTAAATGAAGGTTCGGCAGGCTCTTACTTCCCTTATTTTAACTTTGAAAGAACAACTATACAAGTGAATGGGTATAGTACCAACAAGATCCCTCATATCCCACAAAACAGAGGTTAGACTCAGTTGTACTTGCCTATATCAAAACCAACTGTCCAGTGTTTCGCATAATTCTCTGAGCACAACAACAATTAGCTTAATTCCTCTTGGGGAAGTCTAGTTAACGTAAAGAGCTAATTTTCAAGAGTAATCTCATCAAAAATAATAAACCACACATTGAGAATGAGTTTTAACAAGTGATGACATCATCCCGATTTTCACGGGTTGCTACAATTTGAGACCAGTGAGCAAAAAAATGAACATAACTCAAAATTTAGGAATCCAATGATTATGAAAATTTGTATGGTTATACTAGACAGTAATTTGAATCCAATAAGCTTTAAATCGTTGAATTTGGATGAGTAACCATTGAGAAATGGCTCTGACAAGATCAGTAAAAAGTCGGGTACCTGATAGAGAAGTGAAGATGAACAGACACTGTTGACTTCAACTGATCATAACTGAAGATTGCAACATCCAAATGAAATGAAACTTTTTGAGCATATAATAGACTTAAAGAGCTAACTTTACCAAGTTAAAGCACTGAAAATTATGCACCAAGCTCAGAGAAACCATCTCTGCAATCTGATTGAGAAAACTGAGAGTAATGGCAGTGAGTAGTACACTTCACAAGAACATGGAAATATGAACTCAAATGATCATGAAAATGAAAGTATATTGCTTGTACAATACAATGGACTTACTGATACATATATGTGCCTTGTAATCACACCTTGATATGGCATAAAGCTCAGCTTTTGGAGGTCTTCACATAGGTCTCTCTAACCACGACTAAAACTGCCATCTATTTATAGTTGAGTTTGGGAGGCTAACTTCCCTCAATCACTCTCCAATCAATCAATGATTGATTTGATTCTATACCTACCACAAATCAGGAATTCGTGGCTCCTCTTTCCCTTTTGATCAAGTGGACTCAACCACTTAAGATTCTTTCACTTTTACATTAAGTAAACTCTTCAAAAGTTATAAGAGGTAGTTCACAAGTGAACTTTACATAGTCTTCATTTTAAAGGTTCTTCTATGTCTTTGTGGGACTCAAGCCAATACTTAGGCTTGTCATAGACTTGCTCCAACATGCAAGTATATTCCAATAAGAAGATATGATGGAGGAGGTGAATACATATCAAATGAATTTAGTAGTTTGCTAAAACATCATGGAATTCAAAGGCAATTTTAATGTAGGTACATACCACAATAGAATGGCATTGCTAAATACAAAACTAGACATATTGGAGAAATAGCCAGAGCCTTGATGATTGAGAGAAATATGCCTCTCGTTATTGGGTAGAAGTTGTGCACACTACTATATACATAATGAATAGAACCCCGATTGCTCTTATACATCAAGATACACTTGAAGAGAAGTTTATAGGTAAAAAGCCAAACTTATGGCATATAAAGCTATTCACTTGTATTGCACATGTACATGTTCCATATAAGTTTATGATGAAGCTTGAGCATAAGGGATATAAATGTATCATCATTGGGTACTCCCTTGAGCATAAGGGACATAAATGCTACAACCCGATCACAATCCAAGTGTTTTGAAGACATTGATGGAGAATCAAGCGATTCAAAAAAGAGCCTTGATGAGGAACTTGGATTGCCCTCTACAAAGAATCTAGGAGTAAGAAAGGCATATACAGATGATACAACAAGAAGAAGTGATCTAGGACCAAGAAAATATGGGAGGATGCACAGTTCATTGCAATGATTGACATATGATAGCTACATGGCTCATCATTGTGCCTACATGACCAATGTAATATAAGATGTTGAACCTTCTTGTTTTGAAGATCTAATTGGAAATGTTGATTGCAAGAAAGAGACATGTTCCAGGGAATTGAAAATATGGGAGGATGCAAAGTTCATTGCAATGATTGACATATGATAGCTACATGGCTCATCATTGTGCCTACATGACCAATGTAATATAAGTTGTTGAACCTTCTTGTTTTGAAGATCTAATTGGAAATGTACATGTTCCATATGAGTTTATGATGAAGCTTGAGCATAAGGGATATAAATGTATCATCATTGGGTACTCCCGTGAGCATAAGGGACATAAATGCTACAACCCGATCACAAACCAAGTGAAGGTAAGAAAAGATGTGGTGTTTGATGAAATGTAAAGCTATTATGCTGACGCAAAAGAAGGACATAATGTTGAATCAAATGAAATAGGAAATGATGAAAACCCAAGTGGAGAATCTCAATTTCTAAGTGCTCTAATGTTCACCTAGCAATAGTTCCAACTCAAACCTATGAAGTGGAAGATTGCATGGAAAGTTTAGTCCAGTGAATTCATCAAGAACATCTAAAAAAAAGGTAAAGAAAAGGTTTGTTGATAATAAAACATATATAGGTTTTGAAGACATTGATGGAGAATCAAGCGATTCAAAAAAGAGCCTTGATCCCTCTGCAAAGAATCTAGGAGTAAGAAAGGCATATACAGATGATACAACAAGAAGAAATGATCTAGGACCAAGAAAATATGGGAGGATGCAGAGTTCATTGCAATGATTGACATATGATAGCTACATGGATCATCATTGTGCCTACATGACCAATGTAATATAAGATGTTGAATCTTCTTGTTTTGAAGATCTAATTGGAAATGTTGATTGCAAGAAAGATATGGATGAGGAAATGGCTTCACTTTATAGAAATGAAACATGAAATCTGGCTCCATTGCCACAAGGAAAAAACCCATAGGTTGCAAGTGGGTTCATAAGTTAAAGCGTAATGCTAGTGGTAGCATAAGCATGTATAAAGCATGATTGCCAGCAAACGGATATGCACAAACATATGGTATTGATTATGAGGAACTTTTAGGTCTATAGTTAAGATGGCTACTCTTAGAGAATTTGTTGAATTGGCTACAACAAAAGTATGGATTTTGCATCACATAGATGTGAAGAATGCTTTCTTACATGACAAGTTGCATGAAGAAGTATATATGCATCAACCATAAGGATATGGGGATTCAAAGCATCTTGAATATGTTTGCAGGTTGAAAAAGGGATTTGTATGGCTTAAATAAGCACTTCATGCTTGACATGCAAGGATTCTAGGTTATTTAACCTCCATTGGATTTTTTATATGTGATGCAGATTGTTGAGATATCAAGCTCAACATGTGATGATCCAGGATGACACGTACCAATTTTGTCTCTCTCACATGTATAGTGGTCACGCCGGTATATGTCAGGGATACTTCATTGAGCTTTATTAGATTTATCTACTGAGAGTGATGGCACATTTGTTTCTTGCGAGCTCACTCATTCGCGGACATTAGGTTTTTCCTTATGAACTGATCTTTATATATTGCACTTGTTGTATTCTTGTTTTTAGGTCAGTCTTGTACATTCCTTTGTATGTAATAGAAGAAGAAGACCATTCTTCCTTGCCTCAATCTATGTGTCTGCTTCTCCTTGAGAGTGAGAGTGTGTGTGTAAGCTCTCTTCCTTATCTCCTTCCTCGTGACATGGTATCAGAGCCAGTGTGGCTGTACAGAGCTCGTGGAGAAGGCAACAGTGAAGACTACATGGCAAGGTGTGGAGAAAATGCGATTTCACAAACGGCCTCCGTTTTCTATGAAAATCGGCATTGTTAAAATGCGCGGTTACATTACAGGCATTTTAAAGTTCTTTCGGGTTCTTGGGAGTGGTAGGGGTCTGATAAATTAGAGGCCTTGTAACTTAATTTTCCCAATTAACTTATTCGATCAACAATTCGTTAATGTTCAAGACTCTGATTAATACAGATTACTGTCAAAACTCTGGTTAGACTTTAACAGTACGTAACACCGGAATATTCATTACCATCGCACAGACTTATTATCCGTACTTAACCTTACTGTGTTAATCACAACTTAATGTAATTAAACAAAGGCAAGAACAAGAATACTCAGATCTTAGGAATACTGCACTATGACGGTGTCTCCATAGGCCGCAATCGCCTAGACAAACAATCTGGCAATTCCGCGTGTCGTTACCAGAGCATCACCGCAATGTCTTTTCATTGACTGATAAACAGATACATCACTTCGCAATGACCTTTCGGTTAGTGCGGTATACGAAAAATGTGAAATTACAATATGCCAATCCGGCGGCTTACACTGGCACGCACGGTGGACTTGAACCCGCAATGGAAACAAAATTTAGGGATCATCTACAATACCCTGTATATACATGGTGCGAGCTAATTTAAAAGTTCTGGAAATCTTCTGCTTCAAAGAATCCAACATTATTTTTAAGGTTTCTGGTTCGACTAACTGTGCGTCAGTACGAACAGAGCTTGCGGCAATCACTTGACTCAGCAAAATTTCTGTCTACGTCTGCAAAAAGGCCTCTTGTAGGTAGAAATCATTTGCAAGGGTGGCATTGCGACTCAATTTCATATCTTAGATTTGTTTATCGACTCTGGAAAGTCTGTCAGCTTGCACACCTAATTGCTTTTCTCTTCTCTCCAATTCCTGAGCTTGATATTGAATGGTCTGATAGTAGGCATCTCTTTCCTTTCGAATCCCTGTGTTGCAGAGCTAAAGAGAGCACAAAGCAAACAAAAAGACGGGCCCCAAAATTTTTCCGATTTGGACATCATATTTTTGTATCATAACCATTCTTGTAATATATTTTCCGTTGTAAATGCACTAGAGGAGTCCTCTAGATGCATCCCCACAGAAGATTAGAGATTTACCCATGTAAAATAGTAAGAAATTAGTCTTTTAGTAAATAAAGTGCCGGTCTCTTGTGTGAAAGGACCATTTCTAGGGCACAAGTATAAGTCAAATGTGACTCTTTGTAAAGGACTTTTTTGCCATTGTGAGAATAGAGAGCACAGAAATTCGAATTTGTGTCTTCTTCACTCTGTATCTTCTTCTCTGTGAGCTTGTATGCATGTGTATTGCTTGGAAAGAGTGCTTGTGAGTGTTGTCTATCCATGAAAGTGTTTATTTGCTGTAGGTAAGGTGTGTATGAAGTGTAGGAAGTGCTGAAGTGTAGGAAGGTATTTCCCGCGACTCATTATTTCGCTCATAACTTGAAGTAAGAGTGTCAAAACTGAGTGAGACCACTACCATTGGATGCGTCTTCTTGAGAGCTTCGAAATGCATATGCTATTTGCTATATTTGGAGTTCAGAGCTGGGAGAAAAGTCCAAAATACTGACGGCTGCTGCACCAAGTATCGTGACACCATGACCAACAGTTGAAGCTTGTTTGGATAAGTCTTTGCCTTGTTTACACTCTTTGAGTAGTTCATTTGCATTGATCATCACATGATTGCATGTCCTCATACACTCGGCTAGGTTTGTATACTCTTTGGATTGATAATTAAAAGCGTGTATCCCCACTATATGCACTTGAGAGGGGATTGAGGTATAGTCTCTTTCTCCACAAGTCCCTAAGTTGGTACTTAGGTCAACACACTTTTTGGCGCCGTTGCCGGGGATTGAGGTATAGTCTCTTTCTCCACAAGTCCCTAAGTTGGTACTTAGGTCAACACACTTTTTGGCGCCGTTGCCGGGGAGTGACGAATCAAACCGAGGCATTCATGTGATGGTAAGTAGCTTTTTGCATTGAAGCAAGAGGAGGAGTGGTGATTTTCTCTTCTTTGGTAAGTCATTTTCAACTGCACTCGCTACTTCTCATTCTTGGAGTGTGTGTAGTGAGTTGTTAGCCTAGAATAGGAAGAGTGAGGGAGTAGAGTAGGTAGCTAGAGTAGTGTTCAATCTTTTTTTTAGTTGAGTTCTTCTTTTGAAGTAGAAAAAATCCCAAGTATAAAAGCCCAAAAAGTATCACTTTGCAAGTTACTTGTGTTCTTGAGCAAATATCGTGAGAGTTCCAGTCGGGTATCATGGCTGAGAAACAAAGCTATTGGGAGCTACACGAAGCAAAAGAGGGCGCTAGTAGAGTGGGAAAGAGCATCAAAGGTGAGCCAATCAATTGCTAGTCCTTTTTCATCACTCAAAAAGTCAATATCAGAATGAAACGATCTGCGTCAGGTATCGTTTAGGACCTACAGGGTTGAAAAAAGTGTGTTTTGAATGATACAGAGAGTGAGGGGTGGGTAGAAGCACTAGTAGAACAAGTGTATTGAATTAAACCCTGAATAATCTCTCAAAAATTTTGAAAAAGGGTCAAGTATCGTTTACTCCCGCGGTCGAGTATCGCGATACTTAGCAAGTATCGTGACCTCCTGTGGTTGAGTATCGCGATATTTCCCTCCGATCGTGTATCATTTCATACCGATCGCGATACTTGGCCAGAGATCGTTTCGGGCCAGAGATCGTTTCGTCCAGAGATCGTGTATCGTTTTGGCCAAAGATCGTAGATTGTGTATCGTCTGGATCAAAGATCGTGTATCGTTTGGCTTAAGTATCGTGTATCGCTTCTCAGAGATCACGATACTTACCAAAGATCGCGTATCGTTTTGTTCAGGTATCGTCGATCGCTTCCACTTCAAAGGTCGTGTATCGTTTAGAGGAAGTATCGTGTATCGTTTTCTCCCGAGTATCAAGTATCATTCCCCATCAAGTATCGTTTTTCATCAGGTATCGTGTATCGTTTGGAGACAGAGATCGAGTATCGTCTGGGATCAAATATCGAGTATTGTTTGAGCCCAAAGATCGTGTATCGTTTTAGGCTAGAGATCGTGTATCGTGGAATCTTGAGTCAAGTATCATGATCTGGAAAAAATTCTTTTTCAATCATTTCCCAGTCAAAGTCTTCTAGAAATTCTGACCTTTAGTGAAGAATCCTAGAGGTTAGAGGATTGCAAGGGCTGATCAGAGTTTTTAAGTGGATGAACCTGATATCCGGAAGAACCCTAGGAAGCCGAAGAAGTGTAATCTCTTCTGTAGGTAGTGTAGCCGAACCAAGTAGCCGTTCACATTATTCGGAGACCTCCAGTGAGTCAGAGGAAGAAATTCCCATGGCTTCAGAGGATATGCAGAACACAATACCCATGATTGGCATGATGTCAATCATTGAGGGAGAGTACAGGACCTCCTTGGAGTATGTGAACACCAACCAAAATGAGATCCCTATTTATTTGGATGGTCTAAACAGATCAGTGGCCAGGTTAAAGAAAGCGTCAGAGGCTTACATAGTGCCTAGACCAGCAGTCAAATATGTAGGAGGTTTTTACATGGACAAAAGAGATATCCAATATGTTGTCACGGAGCACCCGGAAAACATTAATGAACATGGTGAAGAAAATAATGCTTCAAACTTAAATGGAGGTGGGAATGAAGAGCAAGTAACTACACCTAGAGGGAGATCTACTGTAGCTAGGATATGGAGAGGAGACCTGATTCCCCAAGACGACTCCTTAATGGATGTATATTTGATCAATGGGATGGAGCCTCTTCTTAGAGCACATTCTTCGATATGGGAAGCTCCTCCTAATCCAGTTACCATCTATGAGTTACAGGATCCTGATTTCCCACCATCATCACATATTTGGATAAGAATCTGAGAAGATATTGGCCCTTAACAGAATCGGAAAGAGCTGAGTTGAAATATCAGAATATTCCAGTATTTCCCCCTAGGGACCAAGCCACTACTTCAAGAAACCCACTTGGAACATCACAGAATGATTCGTATCAGCAGTCGGGCCAAACACAACAAACACAACAAACCCAAATCCCAGTCAGACCACATGTGCAGTTTGCAATGCCTGCAAATAACCCTAATTACCGACCTCAACCAACTATTGACCCGACATGGAATTCCTGCTCCAGTCAGACCGCCTGTAGCAAGAGGACCAGGCATACCCATAGGAAGACCAATTTTCCTAGTAATGCCTAGACCACCCGAAGCAGGAAGAAGATTAAGGCCAATCCAAGTTGCCAAATGCATGAGAAATCATTATGATGGCTCGAGTGAACCTTACAATCATATAGCTGAATTCAAACAAGTAATCAGAGCCGAACAGGTAGAAGACTTCTTGATCCAATATGAGTCCTTTGGTCTTACTTTGTCAGACACCACCTTAGCATGGTTCTAGCCATTGGACCCTAATAATTTCCAAAACATGGAGCAAGTCTATCAAGAAATGATTGAGGAATTCACTAAGTCAGGAATTAAGAACAATTCCTCGTCACTGATCCATAGCTTTAAGCAAGCCCCTACCGAATCAGTGAGATTGGCTGCAAGAAGATTCAAGCAGTATGTGGACAGATGCCCAGTAGAAGAGAGACCTACCCAAAATAAAATGGTGTCATTATTTTTGGAAGGATTGTTGAACGGATCTTCGAGATCATTGGTATATGTAAAGAGAGTTCAGACTTTACAAGAGTGCATGAAAGAATGTATAGACCTAGAAGACAACCTAGCAGAAGATTTGAAAATACCTCAAGGTAGTTTGAAAAGTGAAGATTCGGCCAGTAGCACATCAATCCCTAAAAACAATGTAGAGGAAATAGCCGATTTGGTAGCAAAGAAGTTGAACGTTCAAGGACAGAGAAACTACCCCAATAACCCTATGAGAGTGCCCATGCTCAGAAGATGTATGCAGTGCGGAGGTGATCATCCTTCTCACTTGTGTACTAGGGGAGTAGTCCCACCACCTGCTTATGCTTATAATAGACCCACTGTCCCAAGATCTCTACAATATTGTAGTATAGAACAAAAATATACAAATCACAGTACAGAAAATTGCCCTTACAATAGGCAAGCGAGACCAGCACAACCATACATGAGACCTTATGGATACCCTCAGAGAGATCAAGGAGGTGAAGCCTTTAGATATCCCACTTATCAGCCGCAGGCACCAGTGCCACGACCATATGCGTATCAAGGATACACCCAACCACAACCAGTACTAGGACAACAACCGCCCCATCCTCAGAACGTTGTCCCAGTCAAGATTGCTCAACCTGAAGAAAACCTAGAGAGAGCAATAGTCCCAGCCACACCTTTGACTAGTAATGAACCATATGACTCGTTTTATGACCCTAGTCAAGGAACATATCCTAATTATGAAAGCTCAATGATGGAATATGGACAACTGTATGAACCATATGCCTATGGCATGGAAGTATCAGATAGTTCATACGGATATGAGCAGGACTATTTGTCATTAATGTACACAGCTCCTAGAGCAACCATACCACCCGGACCCATGAACAGACCGCCTGTACCCAGAGGACCATGCTATAGATGTGGAGGTGATCACTATATCAGAGAATGTACATTGCCAAACCCACCACCATCACAACGCGTCTGGGGAGGCTACTGTAGTGATTGTGGTAAGGAACACCTTTTCAGAGATTGCCCCAAGAATCCCAACAAGGTTACATCCAACATGCAAATCAATGTGATAGAAGTAATCGAGTCATCAGGGAGCGATAAGGAATATACTGTACCATTGAAGGCGATAACAAGAGCCAAAGTTAGAGAGACCCCAGAAAAATCAAAAGAACACAATCAAAGTGACCTAGAGATGAATGCACCCACACCTCAGAGAGTGGAAGACTCGGAAGAACCTGAGAAGAGTGTCGTAAGTAAAAGAACCCAAAGATGGAAGAACCGTAGAGATAGGATGAAAGAAAAGAAGTTACTGCAGAAGAAGGAAAATGAGAAGAGCAAACAAAACCCAAAAGAGGAAAATGAAGAAGAAAATAAAAATGAAAGACATAAAAGAGAAGAGGTTGGATCAGTCTTAGCAGATCCTAAGCCTGAAGAATTAGCTATGTGGATTCAGGCATACAAGGCACGAATAAGAGCCGGACCGACCATCGAACAACATGAAAGAGAATACCCAAGAGGTGACCTAGAGAAAGAGAGGTTGGAGATCTGCAAAAAATTAATAGAAGTTGCCCAACAGACCCTAGAAAAACCTGCATTGCCATTACCCAATACCGGAATTCCTGAAAGAGAATTCCAAGAATGCATCATCACCAATGACCACGAAAAATCTGAGGTAAGTAAGGCACATAATGGCAATTATTGTGAGGACACAAGGGAAGGATCCATTGTTCCCGAAGTGGAAGGAGAATGGCCTAAAGATTTATGGGCTAGAGTCCAAGAGGACAGATGGAAGAAAGTAGAAGGAATTGAACCACCCTTTGAAGAGATAGAAGCAGAAGAGGAAATAGAGGAATCAATACCTGAATTAGATTCAGGAAAAAGTCTACCAATGGATCCTAGTGACAAAGGAGATGAGGGAGTAAAGGAATTGCCCAATTACACCGGAGAGTACGAACATAATTCAGAATTGTATTGCATCCCCTCAATAAGGAAAAAGAACCAAACCCATCAGCCCAAACATCGGACATCATACAACATCTTAGAAAAGTCAAAATCCCTTGTACACTAACATTAGAGGAATTGTTGAAGGTTAAACCACATCTGAAGGAGAAATTAACCAATCAATTGGAGATCAAAACGAAAAAAGAGAGATATCTGATGAAGTAAACACAGTAAATATCCCAGTGGATAAGGTAGGAGATTTTAGCGAGGGAGATGAAGGAAACACTTGCCTTCCAATTACCTTTAGGGGTTATACAACCAAAGCCATCTTAGATTCAGGAGCTGGTGTAGGCATTGCTACCAGAGAAATCTGGGAGAAATGGGGAAAACCAGCTTTAAGACCAACGCGAATGAAAATACAAATGGCTGATGGACACACAGAAAGACCCTTGGGATTATTGGAACGAGTAGTATTTACCATCTGCGGAGTTGAATTTGAACACACCTTAGCAATTTGTCAATTTGAAAGGGCAAGCAATTATGAAATGATATTGGGGAGACCTTTCATGAGACAGTTAAAGGTTGTGCAAGATTGGGGAAAAGATGCAGTGTACCTACAACATGAAGGAACCACCACAAGAATAAATCTTCACACCTATACATATCAAGATGTTCCCCCCTTACAATGGAATCAAATTCACAAGGAAGAAGATGATCAGTCAGTTCACAGCATAGGTTCTAGTGACCAATCTTGGATGAACGAGGACACTCATCTATGGATATGCCAAACTGCCAAAAAGGAAGAGGATAGGAGAAAGGGATGGCAGCAAGGGCAAGGAGTAGCTAGGTCTATACAAGATCCAGCTTACATGCCTCAAGTCTTTTTAGATGAAGAGTTCGAACCTCATGGCTGGATGGAGATTTTAGCAACCCTCGATGTATGCGTGAACGAAGAAGTGATAACTATGAATGAATGTATTGATGAGGAAGGATATGACGTTAGTCTATATGTAGTAGTTCTTCAGGAGGCTGAAGAAGGAGAAGTGATAGAGAAAGAATGGAAGGAGGACTATGAGAGCATTGAGATGGAACCAGAACCAATGGAACCTGAGGAGGAAAATCAAAACATAGGAACCACTGCTAACGAAGATAACCAAGAACCTAAATAGGAAGAAGAGCTGGAGTTAGATAAAGAGCCAGAGAATGAAGAAAACAAGCCACAAGATCAGTTTGAAGTGCCAGCTCACTTCAAAAAATATGAAGTAGAGGAGAGAAAAATTGCTATTCAAATGCCTAAAAGAGAGGCACAGCCGGGAATAGCATATGACAACAAAGAACAAACCAAGAAGATAGTAGTAACGTTAGAAGAAGGAGAAGAACGATGTGCTTTCATAGGACAAGATGTCTCCATTGAGGAAGAACAAGAGTTAATACGCCTCATAAGGGAATATCGGGATGTTTTTGCTTGGACCTATAAGGACTTGAAAGGAGTAGATCCATCTATTTGTGCCCATAGAATTCCCATGACATCTGAAGCCAAACCTTCTAAACAAAGACCATATACATACAATGATGTGTATTCAGCAAAGATAAAGGAAGAGATAGACAAATTGTTAGATGCTGGATTCATATACGAGATTGAGCACACGGAATGGGTGTCACCTCTTGTGGTTGTACAGAAAAAGAATGGAAAGTTAAGAGTGTGCATCAATTTGAAGAAAGTAAATGCCGCGACCATAAGGGATAGTTACCCATTACCAATTACAGATCATCTCTTGGAAAGAGTGGCAGGAAAGGAAGTCTATAGCTTTCTGGATGGCTTTTCAGGGTATAATCAGGTAGCTATTGCTCCTGAGGACCAACATAAAACAGCGTTTGCAACTGAATGGGGAGTATATGCCTTTAGAGTCATGCCTTTTGGTCTAACTAATGCCCCAGCTACCTTCCAAAGATTAATGTGCCATGTATTCAAAGAGTTCCTAAGAAAAAGTATGGAGGTATACGTGGATGACCTATGTACTTATTCAACTATACGATCAGAGCATATCCCGGAGCTAGGAAAGATCTTCGCCAAATGTCGACAGTATCGAGTATGCCTTAACCCAAAAAAATGTGTCTTCATGGTTAGACAAGGGAAAATTTTAGGACATATCGTCTCTAAAAATGGAATTTCAACTGATGAAGACAAAATCAAAGTAATTCTGGATTTACCAAGACCAAAGACTGCTAAAGAAGTTCAAGCATTTATGGGACACTGTGGTACTATCGAAGATTCATACATATGTACGCCATAATTGCTAGACCTCTTTATGCATTATTGACACAATTTAATTGGACCGAAGAATGTGAGAAAGCCTTCAATGAGTTAAAGAATCGATTAAGTTCAGCACCAATCCTTCAAGTACCTAACTGGAATAAGCCATTTCATATTCATGTGGATGCTTCCAAGTTTGCCATTGGTTGCATCTTAGCTCAACCTGCCGATACAGGAAAACTAGACCACCCTATAGCCTATGCTAGTAGACAATTAAATCAAGCAGAACGCAATTATACCACCACGGAGAGAGAAGGCCTAGGGATGGTGTACGCAGTCAAAAAGTTCAGACATTACCTGTTGGCAAAAAAATTCAAATTCTTCATTGATCATCAAGCCCTACTGTACCTAGTCAACAAGCCTTGTAATACGGGACGACTAGTACGATGGTTTTTATTGCTAATGGAGTTTGATTTTGAGGTAGTAGTCAAGAAAGGAAATACTCACATAAGAGCAGATCACTTATCAAGAATGACCCATGGAGAACCACCCATAGGAGTACCTGATGATCTGCCAGATACATACCTATTTAACCTGGAAGTATGTCCCCAATGGGCAGAAAAGTTGATCCCTATACTTACACATGGACCGAAAGATGGGATCACACCAAACCGAACCCAAGACCTTTGGAAGACTAAAAACCTTCATATCATTGCGGGAAGTTTGTATCACCAAGATTCAAGTGGATTGTTAATGAGATGTGTAGAAGAAGAGGAACAGGAGATGTGGCTTCAGAAAGCACATGTAAACCAATGGAAAACTCATTTGAATGCAAACGGAACATGGCAAACCCTGAAGAGGTTAGGCATATATTGGCCGACCATGCAAAGAGACGCACATAACCATGTATCAGCTTGCCAAATTTGTCAAGAACATAATCCAGAAGAGAACTCAACTCTATGCTATTCCACAATAGCACCAAGATGGAGCATGCCTCTGGTGAAGTTCTTAAAAACCCAAGAATACCTAGAAGGAGCCACTTCAGCAAGGAAACGTGCACTTGTAGAACAAAGTAAGGATTATGCCATTATAGGAAAACAAATTTTCAAGCGAGGGAGAGATAACCAATTACGAATGTGCATTCATGAAGATGAATATCTTTCTGTTTTAGAGATGGCACATACAGGAGCTGCGGGAGGGCACTTCTCTGTAGATAAAACTGCAAAAATGATCCTCTTTGCGGGAATGTGGTGGCCAACTCTACATCAAGATGCGGTAACATATGTGCAACATTGTGATACCTGTCAAAGAATGAAATATCCAATTAGAAGAGATGAGATGCCACTGAGACCCATGATGAGTGCTAGAGCTTTCACGAAATGGGGAATAGACTTCATAGGACCTATTAGCCCACCAGCGAAAGGATCCCATGCCGAATATATAATTGTAGCCACGGACTATCTGACCAAATGGGTTGAAGCCAAAGCAACCAAGAAAAATGACGCAAGAACCACGGCCAAGTTTCTCTTTGAGAACATTTTCACTAGATTTGGACTATCGATAGAAATTGTGAGTGATAGAGGTACGCACTTTGTGAATGAAGTTATAGAAGCTCTACTGAATGAATTCTTGATAATTCATAAGAAATCAGCTCCTTATCACCCCCAAGCCAATGGACAAGCCGAAAGTTCGAATAAAATCTTGTGTGCGGTTCTCACAAAGATTGTTAACAATGGTAGATCAGATTGGTATAAGCAATTACATCATGCTTTATGGGCATTTCGAGTAGCCTATAAAACCGCCATAGGCACTACTCCTTTTAACTTAGTATATGGACAAAATGCCATTTTGCCAATTGATTTCTTAATTCCCACTCTCAGAGTAGCAACTACTTACGAGTGGACAAGACATGAACTATTAGCTCAATTGGATCAAATAGAAAAGCTTCACGAAACAAGGTTACAAGCAGTAGCAGGCATTTATGCTGCTAAACGGCGACAGAAAGCCTACTTTGATGCTCACATTAAGGACAAAAATTTGAAGGAAGGAGATTTAGTTTTAGTATATACCTTGAAACAACATGCTAAGAAGTTGCAGAAGAGAGGATATGGCCCATTAATTATCAATCGTACATCGACAAGTGGAGCCATCAGCTTAGCAACCCTAGATGGAGATGTATTACCAAACTACATCAGCGGATGTAGAGTAAAAAAATATCTAGAACCATTGACCGAAGAAATAATGTCTCGATTAATCAAAGGCAAGAATCGACGTATTGAGGAGGAAAGGATACGAGAAGAAGCGAGACAGGAAGCCCTAGAACGAATTAAGAAACGGAAAGAGTGGATGAGAGAGAGAGATGAGAGATATCGACTAGGAGAAGAACTCATCCCAATGGCTAATTTTAGAGCCACTAAAAGCGTAGGTTCACAGAGAACACAACCTTATTTGAATTTGGGAGCAGGTAAAACGGAGTACCACTTGGTGGATGCTCTCATTGACACAGGAGCTGCCATAAGCTGTATCAAACTTTCTTTGACCCAGAAACTCAAGGAAGAAGTACGCCCATCGATGGCACAATTGATAGGAATAGGAGGAATGATTACTCAATGCATAGGTGAGATCACCTTACCTCTGCATCTTGGCAACAACACTATGGAACAAAAGCTATTAGTGTGTCATGATCAGGATTTACTTGAAGATGTTGTGTTAGGTCAAGATTGGATTTACGAATATGAGGTGACCATTCAATTGGCTTTAGGATACATCTCAACCAGGATAGGATATCGTGAAGTATTCAGTCTGCTAGACGAACGACCAATCAAATCTGTGAACATAGAGCAAGAAGTTCATTCCAATGCACAAAGTCATGAATGTATTTCACTAGCACTATAGAAACACCTTCGTCAAGTACTATATGTGCGGACACTTTGATTCCTGCTTGCATTCCATCTTCTAGTGTAGCAAGTCACAAGAGTGTCAATCTATCTGAAACCAACCTCAGTGAAGCACCATGCATAAGAGAGACCAGTACTCTGAGTGATTCAAAATCTATACCTATTAAAATATACCCTATTCCGTACACTCAACAAGCTTGTATAAGGAAAGATCAAGTGAAGGAATATCTTTGACGACAGAAGCACTATCGACATCGGAGCAACCAAGCAAGTAACAAAGCAGATAATTTTGAGCAGCAAAGACAACAACGAAGTGCTACAATTTGGATCCCAAGGAAAGTAATAGCCGCTCAACCGGATCGATCGCAAATATGGATTCCTAAATCATGCGCTCCAAAGAAGCTAAACCGAAACGAGGAACCTCAACATAAGAAGAACCAACAGGGTCTATGAGCAAAACAGCCACAGAAGAATAGCTTTTGGAAAAAGAAGGAGTCTGCAGTCGCTACACAAGCCAATCTGAGATTCAAACGTCAGAGAGAGTAGACATACAACACGAGAAGAACCACATTCATCAAAAAGGTGGAGAATACACTACATCCCACCAGAATGAAGCAGATTTGGGTACAAAAAGACAAGACAGACTGCATACATCAAACAACTACTTCCGATTGCACACATATGGAGTTGTTAGGACCTAAAGTATGCATGATAGGGCCACATTACAAGGCCAAGCATTCGACACATCTTTCTTCTATTTCAAGATAGTCAAGCACATTTTCCTCTTGGGAAATAGGAGAGCACCTGTACATACATTAAGAAAATCAATTTAAAATAATAACCGCTTTGGCTATGAACTAACTTTTCTGTTTTGCTTTTCAGATGAAAATATAAAAATACCTAAAAATGTGAAAAATCCAGGTATTACCTTTCTCACACCCACGCGAAAGGGACGACACCATTCACTCGGAGAAATATCAAGCTTATAAAGGAGGATTTCTGATACTATATGGCCACTAACTCATACTCTATATTGAGTGCAGATGGCATCTACCAATTCCGAAGCTACACAAGTGGAAGAGGTCCAGCTTCTTCCATTGGAATCAGTAACAAAAGTAAGAGGCCATTGGTTTCGTGATGACCAACCAGTCTCAGACTTTATTTACATGGCAACTATCAAGATTATGGATAGGGATCACTACTTCCCTATTATGTCTCAAGATTTCAAGACCATAATCCAAGGTTTACCGCATATTGAAGATGTATGGAAGCAGGCAGGCCTAGAGGCATTTCTCAAATTGCCAATCTATGTTCCAGATTTTCAAAGGTGTGCACAAGTAATGAATACCTTGCAACCTGCCGCAACAAAAATATCAGTTCCAGAAGCACTGGTATTGGATAAAGTAGGGACATGGAAGACCATCCAATTCACTCAGGAACTATCAATAAAGCTTTTGGATGGAATCAAGAAGGAATTACTAGTGTCAAAGAGGAATGTCATGATCCTAAGAAGAGATCCTTTGTGGAGATTAACAGAATAGACCTCGAAGACGCTGTCCGTCTTGTGCACCAGCATTTCTGTTTCCCTAGTATGCACAGATACACGGCACCACAAAAGATCGTAGTACAACTACTATCACATGCCATGAGACAAATTGGGAACAAGGTGAATCTGACAGGGTATATCCAAGAAAGACTATTTGAAGCCCAGAAGAAATGGGGCCAGAAAAAGTTTTTGAATGGAAGTTCTGCATTAACATTACTGATATATGAAGCCCTCGACATGAAAAATTGCTTACGGGAGATGCCGACATCAGAAGGGCTAGCCAAGTATGCAAAATCCGCTACGGTCCCTAAGAAAAAGAAAGCAGTTGTTATGGTTGAAGAAGAAGGAACCAGCTCACAAAAACCCATGAGGGGTACAAAGAGTCCGGGAGGAGGAAGCTCAAGCTACACCGCAATCAAAGAGAACACATCTATTGCCGAAGATCACGACGGCTCAAATGCCCATTACAAAGAGAGATCTTTCCGTTGCCCTAGAAGAGACACATCAGTATATGCAAGGGCAGGTAAACCTAAATATTCAAGGTCATCATTATAGACAGGCCAGTCAAGAAAAACAGCAACGGAGTACAGAGAAGACTCCCAAACAAGCTGGAAGATACAAAGAGCTGGGCATAGATGATTCTAGTACCAATACGGAGTCCAGTCCTGAAAAAGATACTCTGGATACTGATATAAGGACAGATACTCAAGAAGCAGAATGGGATGAAATTAATCAAGTGGAAGTGACGCCGGACAACCAAGAAAAGGAAAAGAGAGTAGAAGAATCTATTGAACCTGAGCATGTCATTCAATTGAATGACACTACAAGTGAAAGGACCATTTTTAGGGCACAAGTATATAAGTCAAATGTGACTCTTTGTAAAGGACTTTTTTGCCATTGTGAGAATAGAGAACACAGAAATTCGAATTTGTGTCTTCTTCACTCTGTATCTTCTTCTCTGTGAGCTTGTATGCATGTGTATTGCTTGGAAAGAGTGCTTGTGAGTGTTGTCTATCCATGAAAGTGTTTATTTGCTGTAGGTAAGGTGTGTACGAAGTGTAGGAAGTGCTCAAGTGTAGGAAGGTATTTCCCGCGACTCAGTATTTCGCTCATAACTTGAAGTAGGAGTGTTAGAATTGAGTGAAACCACTGCCATTGGATGCGTCTTCTCGAGAACTTCGAAACACATATCCTATTTGCTATATTTGGAGTTTGGAGCTCGGCAAAAAGTCCAAAATACTGACGGCTGCTGCACCAAGTATCGTGACACCATGACCAACAGTTGAAGCTTGTTTGGATAAGTCTTTGCCTTGTTTACACTCTTTGAGTAGTTCATTTGCATTGATCATCACATGATTGCATGTCCTCATACACTCGGCTAGGTTTGTATACTCTTTGGATTGATAATTAAAAGCGTGTATCCCCACTATATGCACTTGAGAGGGGATTGAGGTATAGTCTCTTTCTCCACAAGTCCCTAAGTTGGTACTTAGGTCAACACACCCTGCTGCCTCCTTCTGAAGTTGACTGGTTAAGATCATCTGGGATTTGAGAGCAGAATGTGCCTCAAACAGATTGGCATTGACTTGCTGGAGTTCTATACTAGTCTGCTTGGCTAAATCAGCCATCTCCTGTCCTTTCTGCACGACTTCATGAAGCTGTACTCGCGTTTCTTCCAATAAATTCCCAAGTTCCACGCGAGCATCTTCTTTATCCTGTACTAACTGTTTTAACTGTATAAGATCTGCATCACAAGCACTTAATAAATCATTTTTGGCTTTTAACTCAGCCAACGCACCATCTCTTTGGGTAATCAACGAATCCTGTTCGGCAAGTCTAGTTTGGAGCTGTTGAATCTGTACGTGCAAAGCATGGTTTTCAGCTTTCACTGCATCTACTTCCTCTTGCAATGGAGTAATATCCGCTTCTAATACATCGACTTTGTGTTGTAATTCGTGTCTGATATTGTCAGTAGCCTTCTTCATTTGCATTGGTAGTTGCTGTGAAAATTGGATCAACATATGACCCATTGATTCTAAGTAAATATGGGGAGCGAAGGAAGAGAAAGAGGAGGAAGTGGCTGGGATGACGAAGCTGCTAATAGGTGAGGGGAACGTGGTGGAGAACAATTGGGTGAAGAAGATGAGGTAACGGGTTCTTCAGGAACAATCGGTTGAACAGGCATAATGGGCTTCATCGGAGGCATTGGTGGAGGAGTGGGTATAAGAGTGTTGGGCACTAACACTATTCCGGTAGTCTGCTTCGTAGTTGCTTTATTTCTGGCAATGACAGGATCCACCAAAGCGATCACTTCATCAAGAATTTCCGCAACAATAACTTGCACATCTTCTTGGGATTGTTGTTGAGAATTTCCCCGAGAAGAGCTTTCTTCAGTATCAGCGGTGGAAACACTTTGGTCCTGTTGCTAGATTGGGGAAGACTGGGCGGACGAATCAAGGTGGATCGAAGTTGCGATGTCATGGAAGACCTCGTCTTCATTGGCGGCAATGAAGCCTTGTACTTGACTCCCAGAGGGGCTTATTCATCTACGTTTCTGGTGGAGAAGTTGGAAGAGATCTTCATCATCATCTTCTGTATCTTCGAGCACTTGGGCAGATTCTTCATGGAACAAGATTGGAGCTTTTGGCAGGGGTTGCGCGGCTTGAATGGCTGGGAAAAGAAAGGTAAGGATATGCGGTAGGCGCGAACGCGGAAGATCTCCCTTGTTAACGTGCTTAATAACCGTAACGCATTCACGGTGAATGCGCCGGAAATAGAACGAGGCGAAATTAACAGGCTCACAAGAGGCCATGTCAATCATCGAATAAAATGGGCGTGAAATCGTGTAAGTAGGTTTCTGTAAATTAAGGATAGCAACTAGAAACTGTAAGGTGGTACGTTCAAGGTCAGGGCAACACAAAATGGCGTACTCATTCGATGAGTGCCGGGGGAATAATTCGACCATGGTAGTCATAGAAAGGAGAGGACCATTCTCCCGTCCTTCCATGGGCAGACGAAATGCTTCAGCGAACGACGCTAAGGTGATGATGACACGGTTTGGTAAACAAAGAATAGGCCAACGCTGCTCTGTAGCAGGTGTGGCGGCAATGGCAACAATAATTTGCGTGTAATAAGGGTGACACTCTACTGAATGCCAAGGCAATTCAGCGAAGTTCAACAGGCCGCGGATACGCAAGAACTCACTCACGTCCTGAGGGAGTCCGTCACGGAAGGTAGTGAAATTAGCTAACACTTCCATGATGTGCACGCGAAGTCACAAGACACGAATACACAGGACACAGAAAACACAGTGCACAGATCACACAGACACAATAGCGATTAACAGTGAAAATAAGAAGATTAAGTAGACACTTGGCAATGGGAACGATCGAAAACCCTAATCATCGCGCGGTATGGAAAGGATAACCTTCATAATTATGGCGTGCATGCATAAGCAGAAGTAGTAACACAGGGCGGCTTAATCATATTTAGGTAGCAAAACGAGGAGGTTTACGATTTATAGTCAGCCAAAATACAGAAATAAAAAGAAAATCAGTGACACGCAGAATAACGAGGGACACGTCAGCGGTGATAAGACGGTTGGTGATATGGGTGTAGCTTTGAACCATTAATCACTTTAGGAAGAGGAATTCCGGCCAAGGTAGTCAACCGAAAAGTAGCTGGTCCCACTTGCTCACTAATCTGGTAAGGACAGAAACACTGTAATTTAAACTTTCCAGCAGCACGATTTGCTTTAGCATTGTAAAAGAGCACAAGTTGGCCCACCATAAAAATTGGAGTCTGGAGAAAGCGATCATGAGTCCGGGCTTGCCACAACTGAACTTCTTGAAGAATCAGAAAACTTTCCCAGCGATGTTCATCCAAGGCTCTGAGTGTGTTCGACCGAAATGGCAAAGAGTCTTCGGGTAACAGTTTTTGAGTTATGGCCACGCGTAAGCAAAGAAGCTAAAGAAGTTTTGGAAGATGCTTGAATTATAGGACATGATGTTGACTTTGAGGGGGAGTTTTGAGATATCAAGATCAACACGTGATGATTGAGGATGACATGTACTATTCATTTATGATGTTGACTTTGAGGGGGAGTTTTGAGTTATCAAGATCAACATGTGATGATTGAGGATGACATTTATGTGACATTTGTAGTGGTTACACTAAAATTTTTCAGGGATTCTTTCAGTGAGATTTATGAAATTTATCTATCAAGGCTGATGGCACATTTGTTTCTTGCCAACTCACTCATTCACGAAACAACATTAGGGTTTTATTTATGTATCTCTCTTTGTATATTCTAGTGATTGTATTTTTGGATTAAGTCATTCTTGAATATTCTCTTTATGTAATATAAGAATTAGAAGAAGATCATTCTTCATTGCCTCAATCTATGGGTGCTCCTCTCTTTGTGTGTGAGATTGTGTGAGAGCTCACTTCCTCATCTTCTTTCTCTTGATTGTGTAATTTTTGAAGGTAATGGGAATACAAGAGGTTCCCTCATTACCCTCACATCCAATTAACATGGGTCTCAAGTTTTGTGGTCTTACGAATGTCCAGTTTTTCTTAAATGTCCATAGAGTGGGTTTCTTGCGCTTTGAAGCATAGTCATAATGAACTAAATACTTGAATAAGGTATTGAGATTCGAATTCTCAAAATCTATAACTTCCCCACTAAAATTACCTATGTTTTGGACATCCAAGATTGTCATGGTATTTCGTGTCCATTCTTCAAATTGTGTAAAAGGAATTTTCGCCGATTGAATTTTCTTCCATTTCTCTTCTTGCACTTATGTCCACAGATTAACTTGCCACGAATCATCAACATCAGGGATGTTGGAATCAATATCATGATTTTTCACATGTTGAAGGCAAGGGTTTGGCTCATCTGGTTTTTGATTTGGTGCTGACATTGGAAACCTTGTTATTGTGTGTTCCAAGTTTTTCTGAGAGGGCGCTATTGGTTCTAAACATGCATTATCTCCTTCTCAAATTGCTAAAGGAAATTGTTGAGTAGGTACCTTAGAAGGAAGTAGATTGTCCTTTATGATAGGATTTTAAATTATAGGATCTAATTATATGGATGCAGTCATTAGCGCGAGATTGGATTTCCCTTTAGAGTTTGTATAGATTGGGTGTCCCTGCGTTTGTGGGAGTTGAATGGGTATGTCATTTGGTGGAACATAGGCTCTAGAATGCAATTACTATAGAAAGAGGATTGGGTACCTTTTCTAAACTTTTAAGCCACTTTGACCATTCGTCTACACACATCTAGTGTCTATCATTCTAGCAGGGATAGATATTTTCATGATGTTCTATAGATTGTCCTACGACTGTCGTAGCTTCATATGCTTTTAGTAATATATTTAGTTCTTTAAGCATTGGGCTTGCAAACATTGAACATATTGAGTGTTAGTGTTATTGCGAAATTGTTTTCTCTCATTCCTCTAATCTAATTTTAAGATCCAATTCGTGGTCATGAAGTTGCAAGTTAGATTGAGAATGTGAGTTAGCCATTTAATCTAGCTTTTTCTTAAGTCAGCTAATTCTCTATGTATATTTTTCCTTCCAATTTGATTTTCTTTTTTCCATTATCTATGAAATTGTGATCTTGTCCTCACCCATGAACCTATTTTGTATCTTAGACTTTCCATATTGTGTTTCATGCAACTTATCATATTCATTTCTAGAAGAGTGTAAATTCACTTGTTCCTCATCAAAATTTTTGGATCACTTTTGCTTTCCATTTAAGCCTTGACTCGAGCTCTCTTGATCACATGAATGTTTTAGCATTGTCACTATCAGAAAATTATGGATTCCAAAAGCTTCCAAAATCAAAAAGTTGGTTTTGGTGGATTGGCTTGTGCTTGAACCAAACCACATTTGTGAATGAAGTAGTGTCGATTGAATTTAAAGCATGTGCCCCTTGATATTGGTGGCCTTTGTAGAGGGTCCATTTGATTATAAGCTCGGGATGTAGGGTTGGTATACTATACATCCGCTTGTTTCAGATCATAACCATAATTATACTTCATGTCATTAATCCCTTGATTAATGAGATGACATGATCATAGAGTAAGCAATTGTCTACTCATCGTATGCATCATAACCATAGTTACACTTCATGTCATTAATCCCTTGATTAGTTGCTGATGCCAACTAGAACTATGGCTCTCTCAAGTTTTTTCCCCGCTATGTATTTCATTGGCATGGCCTCGTTTGGATGAGAAGATTGTAGTCATAGCACAAGGTGTGTAATATATATTGCTACCTGTGGCCATAGGATTGATCCCTATTCTGATACTATCTTTGTACATATTTATTATATTAATGATACCCTTTTTGGTATTGAGGTAGAAACTCACGATATTATGGTGCATTTTAATGAGTCTGATGCCTTTGTGTAATTTTCTACTAAGGCGCAACTTTTTTATGTGGTAACAATTAGAGTGGACAGGATTGGTCATCTTCTCTTCTATGTTACACCATTAGAAGTTTCCAAGATTCTTCAAAGTCTTATACCCTTGATTCTATCAAGAGGAGAAGTTACTAGAATGAAATTTACCACAATTGTGTTGGCATCTACTAGGTTATGGCCAATCTTGATTCTTGTTAGCAATGGATGGGGGATTCAAATTTTTAACCAAAATGGTTTTATTAATTCATCTAGAGATGATTTTAGTTGCACAATAGAAATACATTCATTGATAGTAGATGGTCATCTTATAAATATTAACCTTTACATTATGTTTATTGGTTAATCTATCAATGAATAATGAGCCCATGTTACCCTTAAAGAACAACTCACAACGAGGACATCTAGAGATGCATCGTTAGCATTGGGCTAGCAAACTTGTAGTCTATTGGATTGTTTGAAACTCTAAATCAACGAAGTGGTGTGATGTTTGACCACTCTTTTAGAAAATTATCCAATAAAATATTCCAACAAATGGTCTAGGTTAGCAAAGATTTTAATTTTGAGTTACTAAAATGAAGTGAGAGTAGAGCCTTTGAGAGTGATTCCAAAAGCCGTGTATTGAGTGAAAACGTTATCCACCTACTATGCATGGAGAATTTGTTTGAACTAGATCACATGTTCATGGGGATCCCCATGATAAACTCATAAGACTTTCTCATGCAATTGGAAACTTGGGGAGGTTGGAGCCTCATGGCTAGACCTATTCTTTAGATAATCACGTGTGGTTTGGGAGGAATTTTCCTTACATTTGTTGCCTTCTAGCACCTTGATTATTCATATTATCATATTGGAGTGCTTGTGTGGATCTTGGATCTCGCATTTTTAAATGCATTACACAAGGTTTTTATATAAAAAACCTAGGATTGAGTGTGTCATCCCTTACCATACTAGTTACAAAGATAGGTTGACCTTGGTACATGTATTTGTCTTCAATGTTAGGATGCAATATTCGAAATCCCCTCTTTATGGGATCGTTGCATACTTCCATGTTTGCCACTTTGAATTATCTAAGCCCCTATAATATGATGAAAGGTACACCCTCTCCTCCTAGTGGAAGGGTCCAAAATGACTCTTTGTACTGGACGAGGTAGCTGTACACCTTAGAAGTTATCTTATCATGCAAACGTTTGGTCAAGAACAATGTTCTAGAAAAATAGATTCGTTCAAGATCAATTTCCCCTAGAATTTAAAGGTGTAAACTAGTGAATCTACTTGGACCTTCACCGGAGTTTCGGGATTGAGCATCAAGAACTTCAAAGTTTTCAAGATTTTCTAGGTTTTCATTAAACACATATAAATATCCTCTATTGTCCACTCATGCATTGACATCGTGATTTACCATAGGGTTCTAACATAGAGTCCATCTCACATCTGAATGCTTAACTTTCATGAGAGTGTAACCCCATGGATCTCAAAACATTGATGTTCCATGTCTGTTGCTCTTGTCATAGATGAGAGTAGTATCATACTCTCCTTCTAGTTTGAGCAAGAAGACGAGTTTCTTATGGATATCATCCATATTAATCATATAAGACATTCCATCACCCTAACTTCTTCCCCCATTTAGAGTATCAAATAGTTTTTTAGGTCTAGATTAGAACAAGAACACTTTCTCTTGTGGATGCCTGGCTTTCATCTATAATTTTTGATTGTGGATCTATGTTGTGCCCTCGTAAATGCAAGTGTGCTCACACTTGTGAATGATTGCAAACAAGCAAGAGTTAGCACTTAATGAATTGCATCTATAGTCACGCACAAACAATACTTTTCTATGCTTGAACTACATTGAAATAAAAAAGATGGTTGAGATGGGTACTAGAGCAAACTTGTAGTAACAACTTTGAGTAGAAAAGTCCACTGGATTAGATCTCCTAGTACAATCACTTCATCAATTGGTAATCAAAAACATTTTAAAAAATGATTACAATGCAAAGTATTGCATGTACAAGTTGACTAAACTTTGGATAGTGAGTGATAGATGGAATCCTCTCTAGTAGTTCTACATTCAATTATCACTAATTATCAGTTGTGATTGAGTTACCTTTGTGTCACTTCTATCTCTCTTTTCCCTTGTTTAATATCGTGCTCCCCTTGAGTTGTGAAGTTTAATGGTGGTTTCCTATTTGTTTTGATTCAATTACTAAAATTTTTTGGATTCTTAGAGTTAAGTTCCTAAGTCAGGTGTCTCAAGTTATCAAGTACATTTTCATTGAGGAAAATATATGGATAGTTCTTTATTTCCAAAGAACACTTGGAGAAGGAAGCTTCATGACTGTGTAACTTTTTCCAGAAGTGAAGGTAGTTTTGAAAGAAGTTCATTCTATTCGTTGGAGTGTTTCTTCCAACCTAGGTTTCTTTAATACATCTTAATCCTTCATAGAAGTCTTTAGAGTTAAGTCTTGCAGGTTTCACTATGAGTGTTGAGTTCCCTTCTTTAGAAGAACAAATATTAGGTTTGATACTTCAAATGCGTTACTTATGAGAATAAGCACTCACATATCTATCTTATTATGCAATGATCTCATTGATATACTTAAAATCCACTTGAGTGCATGTAGGGTAGCTCTAATTGGTGATGCCCCTATTGTTAGGAGTAACTAGCTTTTGAAGTTCTTGATCAAGTTCAAAGTCAAGTGCCAAGGTTAACTTCTCAATGCCACTCTTTAGGTCACAAGAATGCTCTTTTTTTCCTTGATGCAAGAGAGCAATGTCTCTAAGAAAAAACCTATTTAGGGAAATAATCAACATCTCGAAGGAGATTTATGACATTGAGAATGCTTAGGAAAGTGTATATCTTTTGTTTGGAAATAGTCCTAGGGAAAGGAACCCTAAATTGAAACAGAAAACACCAAACGATGCTTCTAGGTCATATTTAAAAGGGAGATCATTTAGAAGAAAAAATCATAGTTTTTTGCTTTATTTCCCTAATTTTTGGGACAAAAAGAGTGATGCATTTTTTGGATCTCACTCTTCCACTTACGCAATAGTTAGATGGTCAAAAGTCCCTTCATGGTGTCTCTAACTTAATCAGAGAATATGCTGTAAATAATCAAAATTTTCTCATCAAAGTGTTATGCCCCAAAAGATTTAAAGGCCCCCCTAATGCTTTATCCTAATAATAGAAGCCCTAATAGAGAAATCCCCCAATGAGTTTGGGGATTTACTAGTAAGTTCTATATGAATACTTGATGCACCAACTCTAGATATGCCTTATCACACCTTTTGGATGATACAACAACTCACTTCCCCGTTATTCTCACCCAATGATGTCTCTAGCTAGGGAAAAAATTGTAGGCAAAAATTACACGAAAAAATGATAAAAAATAGGCAGAATGTGACATAAGATGGCTCTTGGCCCCAACTCTCTTACCTAAGATGTTCCATTATTCCTTAGCTCATTCCAAGTCGTTTGGCATACTCGTCATGAACCAATACACAAAAGACTCGTGGGCTACTTTTACTTACCAAAGCTTTACTTGAAGTCTTTAAGTCTTTTCACTTGTCTCCTACTTCTTCCAACACACATATATACATAGATACGTAGAAATAGAATTAGGGTTTTAAGATTCATATTAGTATATATACATGAAAATATTAGGATTTTAGGATTTATATCGCTATATATACATTAATACATTAAAGACTAGGATAGAATCTTTATATGTCTACAAACATATAGAGGTATAGAATTAAGCTCGAAATTAAGGTTTTAGGATTTATATTATTATATACACATATTAAAAAAGGGATATATATATATATATATATATATATATATATATATATATATATATATATATATATATATATATATATATATATATATATATATATATATATATATATATATATATATATATATATATATATATATATATATATATATATATATATATATATATATATATATATGTGTGTGTGTGTGTGTGTATGTATATATGTGCGTGTGTGTATGTATGTATATATGTGTGTGTGTATAGGGTTCTACGATTTATATTCTACGTCTGTATGAGTGTGCAAGTGTATACGTTATATATGTGTGAGTATGGAGTGTATGTGACCAGGTATGCAAGTGTGTGTATCCAAGTATACACATGTATGCCATATGATGTGCATGTAAGTATATATGTAGGTGAACAACTATCTAGGTTTGTCCATCTTTATGTGTGAATAACTATTGTATGGATTCACTATCCGTTCTATATTGCTCATGATTACTTTACAAGTAGACCTAATATCCTTGGGTATTCTTTCCAACCCAGCTTCTAATTCCATTTGTTTTACTTCTATCTGCTTTTCTTCTTTGCAGTCATTCTCTTCTTCATCTTCTTCCTCATATTCTATGACCTGGTTCTTTTATTCTTCATAGCACTTTTCTACTTCCATTTCTTCTTTATCTGCAACATCTTCCTCATACTCTAGTGTCTGACCCTCGTTCTTCTCATGATTTGATGTTTCTTTAATTATCTCTATCTCTTCTACCTTCTTTTTCTCCATTCCTTGTTGTTTTTCTTCAAGGACCTGTCCTTCCTTTTCCTGTACTTTATTATCATGAGTTAAGGTTGAATCAATCTCCACAGAGAGCTTTATCTGATCATTGATTATCTACTCCTTTTGTCCCTCCTCCTGCTCGTCTATATCCATGAGATCCAAATCTTCTTCTTTCCCCTGATCTTCTATAGTTGTGAACTCCTCATTATGATTTAGGTCATAAAGTATATCTTCTATGCTTTGGTTTATCTCTTTTTCTATATTCCCTTCTTTCACCTCTTTGAAATTCATCTTCCCTAATACTTCCTCAGTTTCCTTAATTTGGTCTTTGTTTTCCTTCTGATGCACTGAGCTGCATATTTGAGCTTCCTTTTCTGTTTCTAGCTTTTCCTCATTAAATTTGAAGTAGGTTTGTTGTGAAGGTTTTGTCCATACTATTTTAAACCCTGAGTCCACCAACCCACTATTGAACTCCTTCCTTATTTCAACCTCTTCTTCCATCATCACTGCTTTGCCTTTTAGTGTCCCTTTCTCTTCTGCAGGACTAACCTGTTTTGCTACTTCTTCTTGGACCCATTTTCCTTGTGGCTTCTCACCCAAATCTTTTGGTGTTTTACTTTTTTCAGAGGCTTGTGCTGTCACATTTGGTGTGCTGGGTACTGATAAATTCAAGCTTTTCAACAGAAAATTTTCAATGTCACTCTCTGA
The DNA here is from genome assembly GCA_020310875.1 of Ceratopteris richardii. Taxonomy (NCBI): domain Eukaryota; kingdom Viridiplantae; phylum Streptophyta; class Polypodiopsida; order Polypodiales; family Pteridaceae; genus Ceratopteris; species Ceratopteris richardii. Next base: position 151,726,379 of record CM035433.1, on the reverse strand, counting down.
ATCTGAAGAGAACTGTGAAGAACCAGCTATCCCTGATTTGTCCATTCTTGGTTCCTCTATAACAATGGATTCCTCTTGCTTCTTTTCTTCTCCTGACAGTTTTCCTGTCTCCGTCCTTTGTACAGGTTCTACTGCTTTTCCTTTATTTTTCTTGGTCAATTTCTTTTTCTGCACAGGTCTCTTCTGAACCTTCTTCTTCACTATTACTATAGTTCTGGTTTCAGGAGGACCTTGTAACTCCTTGAAATAAGCTAACAACTCCACTTCCTTTTTAACAAACACCTCTTCAGCCTCTACTGCCATCATCTGGTCATGTAGTTCTTCATAATGTTCTATTTCTTCCTGTATCCAATCAGTTGCTTTACAGGAATAGTCCTCCAACATCTTTTGATAGTGGGCTTCATATACTGCCCTTTTATTGTTTCCTTGTGCCAGATAAGAATATAATTGTTCCTTGTTTGTCTGAGGTGGATGTGGTTCATTTGAAGACTAAACTTCCTTTTGAGCAGCTTCATGCTCTTCCTTAGTTGCTTCCACCTGTTCCAATTCTACCTTTTTGGGATCCAATCTTGTTTTCTTTACAGGAATGACTTCTTCTGAGATTCCCTTTCTTTTCCTTTCTGCTCCCCTCATGCTTGGTTGGGCTTCTGCTTCTCTTACAGACATAATCCTAGAAGGACTTTTGATTCCTGTCATCAAAGTTCTAAAGTATTGAGCTTCTGGAGCCAATTTCAATTGATCCTCCATTCCTAGAACATGATATATAATTCTTGTTAAGAATTGAGCCCCATTCATGAACTTCCTTTGCTCCCAATGTTTGGCTGCTTCCTTCAATTGATCATGTATATATGGAGTTACATCCATTATTCCAAAAGGTTTGGTTATGTCCTTATTATTGAACATGATCAATGTCACTGGTTTGTGTGGCATGGTGTATCTAGGTAGTTTTAGAAAACAAAAATATTGAAGGAACATTCTGATAGCATACTCTTCATTCTCTTTTCCTTTGAAATCACGGAATTTGGAATATCCTACATAGGTTGCTTTATTCTTCTTGACAAAACTGTTGTCTTACTTAGTTCCCATAGAGTAAAACTGGAGAGCTTCCCTGATATGCTCTGCCTTTATAGTAATATTTACTTCCTTGTTTTCCTTATCCTTGACAGAGCACTTGAAATATGCATCATTGCCCCTTCCAACCTCTAGCAGACTATTCATCACATGTGCTACTCTTTCAAAGTCTATGAAAAATAAGGGTTCATCCAACAGCCTGTGTAATCCTATTGCTTTCCATCTTTTGTAATTGACTGCAATTTTTTGGAATTTGTAAAATTCCTGGCACAGCATGGTGTACTTGTGACCTCCAACTCCCACAGTAAAAATATGCTGACCAATGATACCAAGGGTTTCCTTGAGTTCCTTGGCTACCTTCTCCGTTTCTGGAATTTTTTGCTCTTCATCAGACTCTAGCTCCACTTCTTCTACTGTAGCTTCACTGTCCAAGAACCAATGTCCTCTAGACAGAGTTACTGAGTCTGCTTTGAAATCATTGATTGGTAGTTCCTTTGGATTCACCATTCTGGAAAAATATAGCATCACACAAAAAGAAAACTCCACCCACATGAGTCACAAGAAACATAAATAAAATCACGTTTGTCACAGATAAAAACTCAACTAAAGTGATCATCACATGTGCAACAAGATGTCTAGTGCTCTCTTTCCTTTTATCAACTTTCTCTCTCTCTTTTTTTTTAAAAATATATTTTTTAATCAATAAAAAGAAAATATTGAAGAAAGAGAAAAATGAATAAAAAATAAAAACCTGCTAAATTATAACTTATATCTTGCTGGTGCTTATATAACTTATATAATTAAAAGAATTTCAAAAGAGAAGTTGACAATTTTTCTCTCTCTTTTTTTCTATTCTTTTTGTTTTCCTTTTTTTTTCCCTTCTTTTTCTCCTTTTTTTTTTAAAATATTAATCATACCCTCCACTTCTCTCTCTTCCCCTCCTATTTCTCTTCTTAGAAAGAGGATGAGGTAGAGCCAAATGGAAATAATTTCCAAGATGTCATAATTTCCTTCTTGTAAAATTCTGAATTTCTTCAAGAATCCCATGTGTGTTTCAAATAATTCTTCTGAGATTCCCTTTCTTTTCCTTTCTGCTCCCCTCATGCTTGGTTGGGCTTCTGCTTCTCTTACAGACATAATCTTAGAAGGACTTTTGATTCCTGTCATCAAAGTTCTAAAGTATTGAGCTTCTGGAGCCAATTTCAATTGATCCTCCATTCCTAGAACATGATATATAATTCTTGTTAAGAATTGAGCCCCATTCATGAACTTCCTTTGCTCCCAATGTTTGGCTGCTTCCTTCAATTGATCATGTATATATGGAGTTACATCCATTATTCCAAAAGGTTTGGTTATGTCCTTATTATTGAACATGATCAATGTCACTGGTTTGTGTGGCATGGTGTATCTAGGTAGTTTTAGAAAACAAAAATATTGAAGGAACATTCTGATAGCATACTCTTCATTCTCTTTTCCTTTGAAATCACGGAATTTGGAATATCCTACATAGGTTGCTTTATTCTTCTTGACAAAACTGTTGTCTTACTTAGTTCCCATAGAGTAAAACTGGAGAGCTTCCCTGATATGCTCTGCCTTTATAGTAATATTTACTTCCTTGTTTTCCTTATCCTTGACAGAGCACTTGAAATATGCATCATTGCCCCTTCCAACCTCTAGCAGACTATTCATCACATGTGCTACTCTTTCAAAGTCTATGAAAAATAAGGGTTCATCCAACAGCCTGTGTAATCCTATTGCTTTCCATCTTTTGTAATTGACTGCAATTTTTTGGAATTTGTAAAATTCCTGGCACAGCATGGTGTACTTGTGACCTCCAACTCCCACAGTAAAAATATGCTGACCAATGATACCAAGGGTTTCCTTGAGTTCCTTGGCTACCTTCTCCGTTTCTGGAATTTTTTGCTCTTCATCAGACTCTAGCTCCACTTCTTCTACTGTAGCTTCACTGTCCAAGAACCAATGTCCTCTAGACAGAGTTACTGAGTCTGCTTTGAAATCATTGATTGGTAGTTCCTTTGGATTCACCATTCTGGAAAAATATAGCATCACACAAAAAGAAAACTCCACCCACATGAGTCACAAGAAACATAAATAAAATCACGTTTGTCACAGATAAAAACTCAACTAAAGTGATCATCACATGTGCAACAAGATGTCTAGTGCTCTCTTTCCTTTTATCAACTTTCTCTCTCTCTTTTTTTTAAAAATATATTTTTTAATCAATAAAAAGAAAATATTGAAGAAAGAGAAAAATGAATAAAAAATAAAAACCTGCTAAATTATAACTTATATCTTGCTGGTGCTTATATAACTTATATAATTAAAAGAATTTCAAAAGAGAAGTTGACAATTTTTCTCTCTCTTTTTTTCTATTCTTTTTGTTTTCCTTTTTTTTTCCCTTCTTTTTCTCCTTTTTTTTTTTAAATATTAATCATACCCTCCACTTCTCTCTCTTCCCCTCCTATTTCTCTTCTTAGAAAGAGGATGAGGTAGAGCCAAATGGAAATAATTTCCAAGATGTCATAATTTCCTTCTTGTAAAATTCTGAATTTCTTCAAGAATCCCATGTGTGTTTCAAATAATTCTTTCCCTCCATCTGTAACTCTGTATACTTTTTTGAGCTATTTTAGTATCTTCTTGCTTGTTTCCTTTCCATTGAATCAGATCTGATTTTTTTACCCAATCATACTTGATTCCTGTTGACTTTGTTCTAGGAATAAAACCATCTTCTTTTGATAAACTGTACTTGGAAGTTTTTGGCTTCCATATCCATTTAGTCTTGGGAAATTGTTTTGATGAGTAGTGTTTGTATGTACTTTGTTTCCACATTCCTCCTGTCTTGATGCCTAGATGCTTCTGACCATTCCATACTTGCCACCTTTCTTCTGTCTTTTCAACACCTTTTGTTTCTTCAATTTTCTCTTGTTTTTGATTGACGTAGATTTGGTCATGAAGAGGTGGTGTTTGTGATTTCTTTGTAGCTTCTAGTGAAAAAGTAAATCCCTCCAATTCTGAGTCATAGATATCCTGTTGATTTTCTTGTTCTTCATCACTTAATAAAAACATTAAAAACCTTTTGTCATTTAATGTCAATTTAAGCTTCATATTTTCAAAATCCAAAATTACTTTACCTTGCCTGAGCCAAGGTTGTCCCAAAATCAATTGCTCAGTCATCATGTGATCTGGCCATTCTTCGCAATCTATTTTCATATATTCTTCATTGAACTTAACTTCAATAGATGTGTGAACACATGCTTTGTATTATCTGTCCTTCTAAGGTTTCGATAAGTGTTTTACTTTTAGTCCTTTTTAGATTAAACTTATCCAAAAAAACTGAACTGATCAAATTCACTTGTGCCCCTGAATCTATCAAAACCTTGATTTTCTCATCATGGAAATTCATTGTTATAACAGGCAAATGCTTTCTTATTCTTAAAGATGTTTCACATAAAAGGACTTCTCTAATCTCCTTGGTTTTTCTTATCCTTTCCTTTGCCTCCTGTTGAGCCTCCTTTCTAAATTTTTTCTCTTCTTTTTTCCTATTTTGAGCTTGATGTATTCTTCTCCATTCAGAAACAATTAATGGAAGGTCATACCTTTTTACTCTACATCCACTTATGAAGTTTGGCATGATTTCTCCATCTATATTAGCTAATTGGATGGCTCCACTATTGCTTATCTGATTGATAATATAAGGTCCATGTCCTTTTTTCTGAAATTTCTTCTGATTTTCTTTTACTGTGAATGCCAAAACTAGATCTCCTTCTTGTAAGTCCTTTTCTTTAATATGAACATCATGATAAGCTTTTTGTCTTTTCTTATCTGCATATATGCTCATGATTGCTTGAAGCCTAGAAGCTCCCAGTTTTTCCAATTCCACCACTCTCTCAGATAATTCATGTCCAGTCCATAAGTATTGACTACCCACCTTTAGTGTTGGAATAAGGAATTCTAAAGGCAGAAGTGCATTTTGTCCATATACCAAATTAAATGGTGTGGTTCCAAGTGCAGTTTTGTATGCCACTCTGTAGGCCCATAGGACATGATTAAGTTGTAAATCCCAATCATTCCTATTTGTGTTTACCAATTTTGACAATACATTACAAAGTACTTTATTAGTACTTTTTGCTAATCCATTGGCTTGTGGGTGATATGGGGCTGACTTTCTATGACTGATCATGAAATACTCAGTTATGTTTTCTATGATTTGGTTCAAAAAAATGAGTCCCCCTATCACTTACTAATTCAATTGGTAATCCAAATCTGGTGATGATATTTTCATAGAGAAATCTTGCAGTGGTCTGAGCATCATTCCTTTTTGTAGCCTTGGCCTCTGCCCATTTAGTCAGGTAATCTGTGGCTACTAGTATATATTCAGCATGGGACTGTTTTGCTGGAGGATGTATGGGTCCAATGAAATCCAACCCCCATTTACTAAATGCTCTTGCTGAAATCAATGGTATTAGTGGCATATTATCTCTTTTATTTGGTTGACTCACTCTTTGACAAATGTCACATCTTTTCACATATGTTCTTGCATCAGGAAATAGAGTTGGCCACCAAAAACCAGAATATAATATGAGTTTAGCAATCCTATCACTTGAAAAATGTCCTCCTGTCACTCCAGAATGTGCTAACATTTCCACATATTTATCTTCAGGAACACAAATTCTTAAATATCCATCCATCTCTTTCTTGTACAATTGTTCTCCTATCAGTTGATACTCTTCAGAAATCATTTGAAGATTCTTTGAGTCTGCACTATCTCTTACTGGCTTTCCCTTCTTGTTTCTTTTCAACTCCTTAATTATGTTTGCACTCCTATCTGTATTTTTTTGAAACCAATATAAGGTTATAATTTCTGTATTTTGCAAGGATTGGCATTCCCAGCAGTTGGAAATATACTTTTTTACATCTTGAATCTTATTAGGCCAATGTACTCCCATCCTATTGAGATTACTTAGGGTGACTATCATGGAAGCATGAGTACAAGGGTTGCAACAGTGAGCTTTTCTCAAATATTCTTGTTGCTCCTCTTCTAGAGTACAATATTCCAATATGCCCATATGATTGAGATGATACAGATGCCCAGCTAGCAGCATAAAATTCCTGCTTTGTAATACCAAATGTGTGTTGTTTCCAACTGTTCTACAGGGTTCCATGGTTAGCAAAGGTACTAAAGTCATGGCCCATTCAAGAATACTTTCTACTTTGAACAAATATGTATCTGGTAGGTCATCATCTAAAGGTGAACGTGGCTCTTTAGCTTGGATCCTGGACAAATGGTCTGCTCTCAAATGAGTTTTTCCTTGTCTGACCACTACCTCAAACTCAAACTCCATCAGTAGAAGAAACCATCTGACTATCCTACCAGTGTGACAAGGTTTGTTTACTAAGTAGAGTAAAGCTTGGTGATCCACAAAGAATTTAAACTTGTTGGCTAAAAGGTAATGTCTATATTTTTTCACAGCAAATATCATTCCCAATCCCTCCCTTTCAGTGGTTGTGTAATTTTTTCTGCTGAATTCAATTGCCTACTAGCATAAGCAACTGGAAAGTCTAGTTTGCTCCCTTCTATTGGTTGTGCTAACACACATCCCAAAGCATAATTTGAAGCATCCACATGGAAATGAAAAATTTTATCCCACTGTGGGGTTTTCAGAATTGGTGTTGCTACCAAACAAATTTTTAAGGTCTCAAAAGCTTGGTCACATTCTTTGGTCCACTCAAATCTTGTAGATCATAGCATACAAAGGTTTTGCAATGTCTGCAAACTTGTGTACAAATTTTCTATAATACCTGCAATGTCCCATGAAAGTTTGAAGTTCCTTTATATTTGTTGGTCTTGGAAGTTCCACTATGGCCTTAATTTTTCTTTCATCTATTGAAATTCCATTTCTGGAAACTATATGACCCAACATTCTCCCTTGCCTCACAAAGAACACACATTTTTCTAGATTTAGACATACTCTGTATGTTCTACATTTTTTGAATATATTTTCCAGATCCTTCAAATGATCTTGTCTTTTTAATGAAAAAGTGCAAAGATCATCTACATAAATTTCCATGATATTTCTAAGGAATTCTTTGAATATGTAACACATTAATCTTTGAAAAGTTGCTCGGGCATTAGTTAGACCAAAAGGCATAACCCTAAAAGCATAGATTCCCCATTCTATGGAAAAGGCAGTTTTATGTTGGTCTTCCAAAGCTATAGGAACCTGATTGTATCCTAAAAAACCATCCAGAAAACTATAGACCTCCTTACCTGCAACTCTTTCCAAAAGATGGTCTGTTATGGGTAATGGATAGCTATCCCTTATAGTTGCAGCATTTACTTTTTTCAAGTTAATGCATACCCTGAGTTTTCCATTCTTTTTTGGTACTACAACTATAGAAGATATCCATTCTGTGTACTCAATCTCATAGATGAAATTGGTAGCCAGCAGCTTGTCAATTTCTTCCTTTATTTTAGCAGAGTATTTGTCATTGAATGTGTAGTGTCTTTGTTTGCTAGGTTTTGCATCAGGTGTAATAGGAATCTTATGTTCACAGATTTTAGGGTCAATTCCTTTTAAATCCTTGTAACTGTAAGCAAACACATCCCTATAGTTTCTGGCCAAATTCCTTAATGCTTCCTCCTCTTGATTTGTCATGTCATCAGCTATTACAATATGTCTTTCTTCCCCTTCTTCTTGGGTGATCATCACCTTCTTAGTTTGTTCCTCATTGTCATATGCCTCTCCTTTTTTCTTTTCTCTCTTTGGTTTCACTTTTAGAAGTAGTCTGTCTTCTACTTCATAAGTCTTGAAATTTGAAGGTACATCAAACTGTTGATCTTTATTTGTTATTTTATCATTTTTTTCAACCTCTTGATCTTTTTCTATTTCCTTGTGTTGGTTTTTTCTATATTTGCCTGAAATTTTGTCTTTTATTGCATCTGTAGCTTCTACTTCTTCCAAATATTGTGTTTTACCATTTTTCAATATTACTTCTTCCTCCTGGTCCTCTTCTGTTTTCGACACTTTTATCATTTGTATTCCTATGTGAAAAATATCATATCCTTCTTCATTTTGGAATTTCACTCCCACATACTCATCATTAGCTAGATCCATGGTGGTTAAAATCTGATTCCAACCATAAGGCAATTCTTCATCTTTGAATTTTTGTGGTATATAGTTCTCATCCTGAGTTTTCCTTTCTTCTCCACAATCTTCTTTTCTTATCCTTCTTTTTCTATCTATGAGATTCCTTATCACATTGCATTTCCATATTGATGATTCTGTTTCATTTTGATCTTCAATCTCTGATTCTTCACTTAATTCTTGATTTTGATGTATTTTGAACCATTCTTGAGGGGACATGTCACAATATTGGCCATTTCTTAAATTCACTCTGGTTATCCTTCCTTTGCTTTGAAGATATAGGCAATCATTACCCCAATCTTGCATAATTTGCATTTGTCTCATAAATGGTCTTCCTAGGATGATTTCATATGAAGTGGATTGTGGGAATTCAACTATGGCAAAAGTATGCTCTATTTCTATTCCACATATTTCCACAATCACCTTTTCCCATATTCCTAGGGGTTTTTCTATGTGTCCATCTGCAAGTTGTAATCTCATTTTAGTGGGTACTAATTCATTTTTTCCCCATCTTTCCCACGTTTGTTTAGTCATGATAGCCACACCTGATCCACTGTCCAATATAGCTTTGGCATGATTTTTACCAAATTGTATTCTCATAGTTGAGTTTCCTTCTTCCCCTTCACAGTATCCTCCTATTTTGTCAATAGGAATGTACAACAACTCTGTTGTTGTGGATCAAAATTTTTTGGCATTGCTTCCCACTTTTTCATATTATGTTGTAAGTGAGGATTTTGTTTTACCAATTCCTCCATTGTGGTGTGGTATAAAATTGTACATTGTTTGTCGATATTTATTTGGAATGTTATTTGTGAGTCATCTTCTTGATCAATAGCTTTCCTTGTTCCTGTTGCATTTGTTTCCCCAACTGTTGTTTGATAATTGTCCGGTTCCCCCATTTTGAGTTGTGCTTCTTCTATAAACTGTTTGCATCTGCATCCTTTCATGCTCTATATCTGGCATAGGATAAGCCATTACATGGTCTGTAGGATTTGGTCCCTCTTGAATTCTTCCCTTGTATGATCTTATCAAGGTTTCCAGAATTTGTGCATTTTTTGTCTCTTGCTGAGTTTGTGTGTTCTGAGGTTGGCTATTGTTTGACTGTTCAATAGTCTCTTCTTCCAAACTTTTACCCATTCTCATTTTCCTTTCCCACCTCACTTTTTGTCTGTTTTTCTTTTCTTTTGGAAGTGGAATTTTCTTATTTTCCTGTGTATGTGTCTCTTTTGTTTTTGATGTTTAGCTTGTGCTCTTGTTATAGCATTTACAGTTACCTGGTCATGGTCACTTAATTCTTCTTGCTCCATTATGTTAACTATTTTTAAGGGTATATTACTGGATGGATTTTGTTGTTTCTGAGGGTTTCTTGGACAATCCTTAATTAAGTGTCTCTGCCACAATCCTTGCAATAGGCTCCTTCTATTCTTAGTGTAGGAGGTTGTGGCAGTCTCTAATGAAATGTTCTCCCCCACATCTATAACAAGTTATCTTTTGACTCCCTTTGAATTGAGGTCTCTGATTAGACATGTAATTATTGGTTATGTACATGAATGTGGCTGTATCCATTTCAATTTTCCCATTTCCCAAGTCTAGGGCTTGCAGTTCTGGTTCTCTTTGTTCATATCCTTCCCATTCTTCCTGATATCCCTCATTCCAATGATAATCCTCTCTGTAAGATGATCTAAGCCTTGAGTTTTCTTCTTCTATTGGTGTGTATTTTACTAGTACCACATTTGTTGGTAATGGTGGTTGTTGCCCAAGTACAGGTCTTGGTTGCTCAACAAATCCAGATTCTCTTTGTAAATTATGTTGGTTCACATATTCTCTTTCCTTAATGGGTTGTTTATTGTAGAAGCATTCTTCTCTGGTATGGTTTATCCATTTTCTTTCCAATGTACAGTATTTGAGTGTTTTTCTATCTTGCAAATGTTGTGGTTTTTGATATGGACATTGTTGCACCAAATGATTTTCTTCACAATTATAGCATTTCTTATTTGTTGCTATCCTGGTGTTTATCAGATTTGTCTTGGTGGTAACTTCTAGGGCTTTGGCAATGGCTTGTGCTAATTCTTCTGCTGGTGGGATTTTATCTTCATTTGTTCTAGGTTGATCAAATGCTAATAGATCTTGTCCCCTGTTGTCCTCTAAATCTATTGCCTCTTTCACACATGCTCCTAGGTCAGGGCATCTCCTATAATACACCAAGGTTCTTAATTGTGCACTCCTCAATCATTCTATGAATAGAGATACTTGTCTTGCCATGGATGGTACCTCCTCTCTGGGACATCTATCAATGTATTGCTTGAATCTCCTGGCTGCCTCTCTGACATTTTCATCTTTTTGCTGTTTAAAGCTATGTATCAAGGTAGCTGTACTATGTTTTATCCCAATTTTTGAGAATTCCCCTATGAAGGCTTCAAGGAAAGATTCAATATCTGGATACATTTCTTTTCTCAAGGGAATGAACCAAGATAGTGCAGGTCCAGTTAGGGTTAGACCAAATGCTTCAAATTGTACTTTGTAATCCTCTACTTCTTCTGCTCTAATTAATTGTCTAAATTCTGCAGCATGAGCATGAGGATCAGAATATCCTTCATATTGATTCTTCATGCATTTAGCTACTTGATAGGGCCTAAGCATTCTTCCTTGATTTTGCCACTGATGTCTCCTTCTGAATGGAAAATCATTAAGTCCTTCTGCTTCTCTTTCAAAAGGATTTGGGGAAGTATGTATTCTCCTACCTTGTTGTTGTTCAATATTATTGTGAGTTTCATTTTGTCTTGCCAAATCTGGTTGCCCTAGGTTTTGTTCCCAAGGTCTCTTGTCTGCAGACTGCCCTAAATTATTAGAGTTTTCTGGATCCTGTGAGAAGATGTATACACATCCCTGTCTATCCTCATATCTGCCATCCTTAAATTGTGCCACTGGTGTTATATTTTAGGGGAACTTCTAAGTTTCTCAACCTAATGAGAAACTTAATGATCCCATCCTGATACACATAGGTTCCAAACCTGTTTGTATACATATATTTGAGAATATTTCTATAATCATTGGTTTCAGAGGGTTCATTGGTTTCATTTAGATTCTCCATGTTATTTTCCTGCCCTAAATCTTTTTCTTGTAATTCTCCTATTACTGGCTCTATCTCCTTCCTTTTTAGATCTTGTTTAGAAGGTGTAATCAATTTATTACCAGATCTCAAAATCATCCAACTAATTCACAATTCTGTGAAGAGAATCATGTTTTCCACGATTCTGTGGATAGAATCATGTTTTTCACGATTCTGTGGATAGAATCGTGTTTTTCACGATTCTGTGAATAGAATCATGTTTTTTACGATTCTGTGGATAGAATCGTGTTTTTCACGATTCTGTGGAGAGAATCGTGTTTTTCACGATTCTGTGGATAGAATCGTGTTTCTCACGATTCTGTGAAGAGAATCGTGTTTCTCACGATTTTGTGAAGAGAATCGTGTTTCTCACGATTCTGTGGAGAGAATCCTGTTTTTCACGATTCTGTGGATAGAATCGTGTTTCTCATGATTCTGTGAAGAGAATCGTGTTTTTCAGGATTCTGTGAAGAGAATTGTGATTTTCACGACTCTGTGGAGAGAATCGTGATTTTCACGATTCTGTGGACAGAATCGTTGTCGTCGAGATATGCTCTCCTCTCTCACTTGTGAAGGCCTACAAAAAACATATTTGGCGAAGGTAGCCAGAATTCCCCGAGAAGTCCAGGATGCATCAAGGATGTCAAAGGAAGGTCACATACAAAGTTTCAAAGAAATCAAGAAAGTCCATGGTAGCGGTCAAAGCTGGTCAAAGCTGGTCAAAGTTAGGAAATTAGGGCAAAAATTTCATTGTCACCAAATTAGATGAAAATCCATATACTTGTAAAGATTGTCAAAGGCAGTCTATAGCCCAAATTTCAGCAGAAAATGGATTTTGTAGCACATTGATATGCTATGTTCATTTTGTAAAAATGTAATTTTTCTAGTCTGACCCTACAAATTCTTGTATAGAAAATTATGTTAGCCATATGGTTTGGCATGTATAAAGATCATATGTGGCTACATATTTGTACAAATTTTCAAGGCTATCAGAGCTTCCTAGACACCTTAATGCCACCTTGCAAGCTTCCAAATGTAGTCAAACTTGTACAAGGGAGATTCAGATGGGAGTTTTTCCTGCATATTCCTGAAGGAGATCTTTGGAAACATAGTCCTACAAAGTTTCATCTTCATCAAAGTCTTTTTGGAGGGTCAAAGAGCACAAAGTCCAGTTTTCAAGGTCACCGCAATTTTCTAGAATAAGAAAATTGAAGGCTTGAAGGGCTGCCACATGTCAAAATATGATTGAACCATGGTGTACGGTCAAGATGGGCTCCTATTCAAGGGTGGAGATGCACTAAAGCATAAAGGAAGGAGGATCCACGAATTTTTTCCATAAAAGAAGACTTTGTTGACAGTTAAAGATCAATAATGCAAAGTTTCTCCAAAAATAGTGGCTTATCTTATCCGAATTGATGTCTGATCCGACGGTCCAGATCATCCCCAGATCCAATGGTGGAGAATGAGGGCGCCTAAATTTCACTCCTTTACACTAGCTTTGATAGAAAGAACAATTCCAAGCCATTGATTTGATTAATCAAATGGTTGTAATCGAAAGTAGTGATCCTAGAGTTGAGAGTTGATTTCTCTAGATCCAAGGGCCCAAATTCATTCAAAAAACTATATAAACCCCCCTCCAAACTCCTAGAGCATCATTGTTAGGCATCCATAGGGCTCATGCTAGCTTACGGTTTCCTTGAGACGATCACCCTCGGTTGAGCGAGTGAGGATCCAAGGTGAGCTAGTATGAGTATAGAACCTAGTTTCAAATTTAAGTTAGAACTCCAATTTAGGATAGGCTCTTGAAACGAGCATCTCTATCTTGACTCACCCTCGGTGGAGCGTGTGAGTGAGTTAGAGCTGATTTTAATGAGTCTTAGACTTCTTTAGTTAGACGTTACGAGCCTAGACAGACATAGGGTCACTGGAGTGGAACTCACCTTCTTACGTGTGACATTCGGTTGAACTATCATGGTTTGAGGGTCGGAACCACCTTTGATCAGTAGACTGCTTAGCATGACGTACACGAAGATCTTTTACATGTAACTTAATTCAAATTCTTTTAATTCATGTCACTTGTCACTTGTCTCTTGTCACCTCTCTCAGTCTCTTAAGTATTTTTACATGTCTTCTATTTCTTCTATGTGTGAGAAGGCTCCGCAGTATTGCGTTGAACCAGTGAGGATGTTTCTTTGAGCTTGTGAGTAAAATCCATCATCATAATTCACTTGCATGCATATAATCCATACAAATCCATACATATTTATTAGTTTCTGAAAGTGTATAAGAAGCTCCAATATTGGACCATTCTTCCTTTCGAAACTGATTTATGTGTAAGGATTCCATCTATTCTCATCATGCATACATATCATCCAAAGAAGGCTATACATATGGATTAGAATTAGGAAGTGTTTAAGAAGCTCCTTCAATGGACCATTCTTCCTTCCAAATTTGATTCGTGTGTATGGTTCTCTTTCATTCTTATCATTCATGTTCATAAATCTAACTTGCACTCCTACATTCCCATTCCCATAAACATTTCAATATCTCTCTCTTCTCCATACTCAAAATTAATTTCACCTTCACATCTTTAAACCTTCCAACATTCATTAGCTTCATACACCCTGTGTGTGCCACGACCGGACCCGATCCACCCGGATTGCGATCACCTCCACATTTGAACCCGACGTGAAACGCTTCGTGGCATTTGCTTCTGAACTTGTTGGGAGGTTGTGATCCATATCCTTTGTTTCATATTTTTTATCCTCATCATATTATCATCATCAGTCTTGAGTGTTGCACTGGATTTCTCACAGTATCGTGCACATCTTCGTCGTAAAGTAAACACATTTGTGAGAGATCTAGAGCATCGTGCATCACTTGCTTATTCACATAAGATGGAGGAAGGATTCAAATCCCTTATTGTTGAGAAACAAGGCCAAAGAATAGTCTCTTCTATGTTGAGAGAGAAGGGAAAATTCAATGGCATCAACATCACAAGCTACTTAGATTTGTTTGAAGAGCAAGCTATGATTTTTGGTCTTCCCGAAGATCTTTTGATATCATTCTTTGAACGAATTGTTGATAGCTCTATCATAAACCGTGTCACTCAATATGATAGTCTTCCTTGGAGTGATTTTAGAAAGGAGATGCTCAAAGAATTCTATCTTGAAGATTATAGCCAACATAATCGGGATGGATTCTTACGATGGGTCAAATCCCCAAAGCCTAGTAGCTCTATTACTCACTTACAAAATGAGTATATTAGACGCTATGAACAACTTCCTGATGAGGATAAGATAACTTTGGAACCTGATCTTGTGATCAATTTTCTTAAGCTTCTTCATCTTGAAACTCGTAGGGAAGTTGAACGGCGATTAGAAGAACCAGATAAGCGTTATGGTCTTACTGACAATTGGCAAAAAGTGCGTAAAGTAGTAGAGGCTGTAGCCCATAGACATCAAAGACAATCCATGCTTTATGAGCAAACTAGTCTTCCTCAAGCTAGCCTTCCACAAACTAAGGAGCAAGTTAGAGAACAATCCCATGCTATGCTTTTTGACTCTACTCCTATTCCTCAAATGATGGAGCCTAATCAAGGTTTTAAAGTAGCCAAATAAAAGTGTAGTTGAACAATCTCAAGTGGATATTCTCACTAAGCAAATGGAAAGTCTTATTGCTACACAATCCAATTTAGCCAAGACTATAGATGCTTTACAATCTAGTTACACCAAAACTTTCCAAAATCAAATGAACCCAATGACTTTTCAAGAGCCTAATCAACATGTTATAGCTACCAATCAAAATCCACAAGTAGCTCCTACTCAAGCATATCAAGTTCCTCCAATGCATAATCCTTCAATGCAAAATCCTCATCCTCATGTGCAAAATCCTCAAATGTATGAAAACATGTATCCTCAAGCTTCTCAAATAGCTTTTCAAAATCCTCAAAATCAAAATTTTCAAAATCATCAACCGTATAATATGGAAGCTCCTCTTGCACGTCAAGTACCACATGTTGCTCCCCAAGCTCCTCAAATACATCAATTGCCTTTTCAAAATCCTAATTATCCTGTTCAAGCAATACCTTATCAACAAAATCCTCAGTTTAAAAATTTCCCACCACAAGTTAATCAAAATCCTCAAAATCAAAATGGTTTTTTGCGTGGCCCTCGTAGGTGTCCTTGGTGTGATTCGTTAGAGCACTTTTTGAGAGATTGTGAATTATTGAAGGCTGCTAAGGAGCAACGACTAGTAATAGACATAGACAAGAAAATCTGTGACTATCGATCTAGGCTACCTTTGCAAGGAAATTATGGTAAGGGAGGAATGAAAAAACATTATGAAAATATAACCATAATGGACGTAGGAACTAGAGGAGTGAAACTAGAAGCTCTTGATGAACAACAAGTAGAATCAAGTAAACCCACAAAAGAAGGTGATTTTTCCATAGAGGCTTTAGTAAGAGCACGGGATGAGATTAGGAGAATAACGGCTTGGGAGTCACCGATAGAAGATCAATCTCTTATTTCTCACATATCCAATGTAGAAGAAAAACGAAAAAGAGATGAAGCTGAGCCTAGTGAAAGAAGAGTGACTCGAAAACAAACCTTAGAGGGAATAGAAACAATCATAGAGCAAGGGGAAACATCACAATCCAAAGATAAAAAACAAGAATCAGAACCCAATGAACAAAAACAAGAGGAGAAACAAAAAGGGAAGAAGACAAAGCAAAGAAAAACAGAACCAAAGCCTTTAGATAAACAAGAACAATCAAAACAAACTGAAGACCAAACACGAGAACATGAACAAAAACAAGACCCTGAGCAAAAACAAAAGAAACCAAAGAGAAAACCTAAAGCCATCTTGATTTCAGAAATTGAGAGAAAAATAGATCCTATGGAGATTTTAGATGACATTTTGCTTAAGAGTCAAGTGACTATGTCTTTAGAACAAGTTTTCTCTATTGCAAAGCCTGTTTTTAAAGATAACTTTATCGGCCTAATTAAAAGGAAGAGGTTTCCGCTTAATCTAGATACTGAGATGCAAGATTCTCTAGATCAAGATCAAGCTATGAATGAAGCCTTAAACTTTGATGAATCTGATGAAGAGGACTTTGATGATGATGAAGTAAATGTTAATAAAAATTTCTTAGGACCTATTCAACTTGACCATGAAAATCATGAAAACAATCCTGAAAGTCACTTTAAAAGAACATTTTGGTCTAGAGGTACATCAGAGATGCATGTTAAAATAGGAAATGATAAGAACACTATCACTGTAAATGCATTAGTAGATTCCGGCTCTGAAATCAACGTGATTTCAAGAGAAGTCTATGATAAGTTTCGATGGCCCATAGATAAAGATTGTGGATGGCGTATGAGAACTGCAGATAATGGTGTAGGTACCCTGTATGGAGCTTGTGCTAGTGTGCCCATATCCATAGGAGGAATCACAAAAGAATTTCACTTTTTTATTCAAGATAATTGCTCCTATGAAGTTCTCTTAGGTCAACCCTTTATTTGTGAGAGTCGTATGGAAACTAAAGCCATGGATGATGGGTCTACCTATGCTAGATTTAAAGAGAAAAATTTGAGAGAGTCATACGTAGCCATGGAAAAGCCTTTACTATGTATCCTCATGAGATTGGTTGTGTAGATCCTAAGCTAGTTGCACCCATGATAATCTTTACTATTCCACATATTCCATGGAATCTTCGTCTTATACCTGTTCCAAAGGCTCACTTACCTGAGCTAATGAAACTACTTAAGGAGAAGATAAACATGAGAATTTTGGAGCCATCTTTTGCACCTTACTCAAATCGATGGTTCACTGTGCCTAAAAAGAATGGGAAACTACGTTTTATTCAAGATCTCCAACCTGTCAATAAAGTCACCATAAGGAATGTAGGAACAGGACCCATTGTAGATGAGTTTGCTGAATCATTTTCAGGACATTCTATCTATTCAATGGGTGATTTATATTCGGGATATGACCAATTCCAATTAGCAATTGATAGTCGTGACATAACCACAATGAAAACTCCTTTAGGCTTAGTGCGAATGTGTACTTTACCTCAAGGAGCGACTAATTCTGTGGCTCATATGATGAGTGCTATGAATATGGTCTTACATGACTTTATCCCTCATATAACTATGCCATTCATTGATGATATTCCAATTAAAGGGAGTGAGGAACGTGTAAAGGACATTACTTTAGATTCATCGGGATGTCGTAAATTTGTTCTTGACCATATCTCTGATTGTGAAAGAATATTTCAACGATTGGAAGAGGTAGGTCTCACATTTTCCATAGAGAAATCTGTTTTTGGTGTCAACGAGGTACTTATTGTTGGACATTTATGTGGCCATTATGGTCGAAAGCCATACCCACAAAAAGTTGATGCCATTAGCAAGATTTCTAAAACATGTAACAACATGAGTGAGGTACGTAGATTTCTTGGTGCTTGCATCTTTTATGTTATTTGGATCCCACACTTTGCTCATGTTGCTGATTGTCTTTATGACTTGTTGAGGAAGAAACGAAAATTTATTTGGACTGACAAACACACTCAGGCTATGCGTAAATTGAAGAAATTATTGCTTGAAGCTCCCATCCTTAAGCGTGTAGACTATTCTGCTAACAAACCTATTATATTGACAGTTGATACTAGTCCTATTGGTATAGGTTGGGTCATAAGTCAAGAAGATAGTGAAGGGAATAGATATGCAATTAGGTTTGGTGCCAAAATTCTACATGAAACACAACGAAAATATCCACAGATCAAACGAGAACTATGGGGTATGGTAACAGCTTTGAAAACAGACAAAGAATATTTCATTGGTGCAAATGTCAAAGTTGAGACTGATTGTTTGTCTCTCATTGGAATGATAGCCAATTGTTCATCTCCTGATATAGCCATGCTTAGATGGATCTCATACATTAAGTTCATAAATCCTGAGTTAGTTCATATTTCAGGTAAGTCAAACTCAGTTGCTGATATGTTATCGAGAGCTAGATTTGATGATGATCTTGAAAGTGATCTAATAAAGAATGTGAATTTAGTTGACTATGTTCCACATATATATGAGTATGAGAAATTTCATGAGTTTGAGTACGAAGATGAATGGAGAGACATAGGAAAGTATCTCAGTACACTACAACCATTACCTAGCTGGACTACGAATAGATTCCGTAACATTAGGAAACGAGCTTATAACTTTTTCCTATGTAATGGTTATCTTTGGAGACATGCTAAGGGTAAGGTTAAGAATCCACAACGAGTCCTAGGAAAACGAGGTCTTCAATTGCAAGTAATGAAGGAAATGCATGAGACATTATGGGCCGGTCATAAAGGATCTTTTGGAACATATGAAAAAATTAGAAGTACCTTTTATTGGCCTAGGATGTATGTTGACATTAGTAGCTATGTTTCTACATGTTCTACTTGTCAACTTCATTCATCAGTCAAACATAGAGATCCGTTGCATCCTACTTATCCACCTTGTATTCACTACAAGTGGGTAGTAGATCTTGTAACTATGCCTAAAGGTATTGACAAAATGCGTTACATTGTACTTGCAAGAGAAGACTTAACTAATCATGTAGAGGGACGTGCACTACGATCTAAGACCACTTCCAATGTTTGCAAATTCTTGCTTGAAGATGTCATAAGTCGCTTTGGGTACAGAGAGAAAGTAGTTGCCGATCGTGGAGAGTTAAATGCGAGAGAAGCTAAAGAGTTCTTTGAGCGTCACGGTATTCGTTTGTCTCTCACTACTGTATATAATCCAGAGGCCAATGGTAAAATAGAGAGAGGGCATCCACCTATTGTGAAAGCCATATCTAAAGCATGTAACGGTGACATCAAACAATGGCCTAAATTCTTACCTTTTGCACTTTGGGCAGATAGAATGACATGCACACGTACTACTGGATATATGCCTGCTGAACTCATGTACTGTCAAAAACCATTGTTTCCAATTCAGTCTCATATTTCTGCATGGTCAAATTTGCCTTGGTCTGAAAACATGTCTACTGATGATTTTTTGAGTTTGCGTATTAAACAGTTAGAACAAGGTAAATTAAGACTTGATGATGCTGTTGAAAAATTAAGAGAATCTAGAATGAAGAACAAGCATTATTTTGATAAAACTCATCGATTGCGTCCTAAGCCAATTGATGTAGGAGATTGGGTGCTCATTTATGATAGTACATTCGACTCTCAATATGATGCACGCAAAAAGCTCACTCAACGGTGGTTTGGGCCATACATAGTATCAAAAGTCAACAACAATGGTACGTATGCTCTTTGTGAATTAAATGGTGTTGCACTAAAAACTTTGATTGCAGGTAAAAGGATAAAGCTATTCAAGAAACGTGATAATGACGAGTACATTTTGGATGAGGACATTGAAGAAGATGAAAACAATGAGGCCGATTCATAAACAGGAGTATCCATGTTAAAAATAAAAAATAAAAAATAAAAAATAAAAAAAAGGAATTAAAAAAAAGTATAAAAATATCATTAATTTTTCAAGTTCATGTTGCTTTGTTTTTTTTCAAGTTCATTCTATTTTTTTTCCATGCTTGTTTCATGCATGTTTTTTTTCAGTCTTTGCATTGCATTGCATATCCACATCACTTGAGTCAAAAAAGGCAAATGATGATTTCTCTACTTGTGTAAAATTGTATCTTAAGTAGTAACTTATCTACTAAGAAATTGATTATAATCTAGGATTGTGGAAAGATAGGGCATGTAGATTTGGAGGTTTATTTTGGTGACAAGACTTTCATATATAAACATGCATATGTATCCTGTATCGAAAGCATAATTGTTGAAATCCTATCTCTTGCTATTGCATGTTTCTACATCCTTAGTCCATCTCACAACACTTGTATCGGAGTTTAAACGACTGTTCTCCGTCATCAAAAATGATTGTACCTTGTATCGGGGTTTAATTTTTCCTCGTCAAAAAAAAAAAAAAAAAAAAAGCTACATGTTACCAAGAAGTTTACACTTTCTTCCACCCCAAAAAAGTGATCGTAACCATAAAGTTTCCGAATCATCATCATCATCAAAAAAAAAAAAAAAAAAAAGAGGCAAGCCAAAGGAGGATAAAGAGGCATAGTAGAATAAATCACGGGCTATATAGGCACATTTATGCATTAGTGGAGTTTAGTTAGATTTCCTTGCATGTTATTAGAGAAAGAGCATATTCATATTTATGTAGGAAAGGAGTTGATCTAAAATAAGCTAAAGATGAAAGATGTCTCTTGAAAATCCTAAATCTTTGTTTATAATCATATTTAAGGTAGATTGCTTTATGAAAAAGGTACAAAATTTTCTTCAAGATGAGAGGAACTGATGCTTAAAACGACTCAATACATCCACTTCCACTTCATATTGATGCTTGTTTTTTTTTCTTTCTTGTTGCCAATGTTGCTTGTTCATTTGCATATATGTTGCCTATTTGTTCATGCATATTCATGTTGCCTGTTTCAATTATTTCTTTCATGCAAATTTTGCTTCATGTCACGTTACCTACTTATTCATGCATATAATCAATTTTCCTTCCATCTTTCTTATGTTGCCTATAAAAGAATTTGATGCCTGGAACATTTTGTTTTTCACAGATGCTAGAGTGGCGCTTCCAGAGGAATCGCAGGTTTAGTGGGGGCGAATGTCGTCGAGATATGCTCTCCTCTCTCACTTGTGAAGGCCTACAAAAAACATATTTGGCGAAGGTAGTCAGAATTCCCCGAGAAGTCCAGGATGCATCAAGGATGTCAAAGGAAGGTCACATACAAAGTTTCAAAGAAATCAAGAAAGTCCATGGTAGCGGTCAAAGCTGGTCAAAGCTGGTCAAAGTTAGGAAATTAGGGCAAAAATTTCATTGTCACCAAATTAGATGAAAATCAATATACTTGTAAAGATTGTCAAAGGCAGTCTATAGCCCAAATTTCAGCAGAAAATGGATTTTGTAGCACATTGATATGCTATGTTCATTTTGTAAAAATGTAATTTTTCTAGTTTGACCCTACAAATTCTTGTATAGAAAATTATGTCAGCCATATGGTTTGGCATGTATAAAGATCATATGTGGCTACATATTTGTACAAATTTTCAAGGCTATCAGAGCTTCCTAGACACCTTAATGCCACCTTGCAAGCTTCCAAATGTAGTCAAACTTGTACAAGGGAGATTCAGATGGGAGTTTTTCCTGCATATTCCTGAAGGAGATCTTTGGAAACATAGTCCTACAAAGTTTCATCTTCATCAAAGTCTTTTTGGAGGGTCAAAGAGCACAAAGTCCAGTTTTCAAGGTCACTGCAGTTTTCTAGAATAAGAAAATTGAAGGCTTGAAGGGCTGCCACATGTCAAAATATGATTGAACCATGGTGTACGGTCAAGATGAGCTCCTATTCAAGGGTGGAGATGCACTAAAGCATAAAGGAAGGAGGATCCACGAATTTTTTCCATAAAAGAAGACTTTGTTGACAGTTAAAGATCAATAATGCAAAGTTTCTCCAAAAATAGTGGCTTATCTTATCCGAATTGATGTCTGATCCGACGGTCCAGATCATCCCCAGATCCAATGGTGGAGAATGAGGGCGCCTAAATTTCACTCCTTTACACTAGCTTTGATAGAAAGAACAATTCCAAGCCATTGATTTGATTAATCAAATGGTTGTAATCGAAAGTAGTGATCCTAGAGTTGAGAGTTGATTTCTCTAGATCCAAGGGCCCAAATTCATTCAAAAAACTATATAAACCCCCCTCCAAACTCCTAGAGCATTATTGTTAGGCATCCATAGGGCTCATGCTAGCTTACGGTTTCCTTGAGACGATCACCCTCGGTTGAGCGAGTGAGGATCCAAGGTGAGCTAGTATGAGTATAGAACCTAGTTTCAAATTTAAGTTAGAACTCCAATTTAGGATAGGCTCTTGAAACCAGCATCTCTATCTTGACTCACCCTCGGTGGAGCGTGTGAGTGAGTTAGAGATGATTTTAATGAGTCTTAGACTTCTTTAGTTAGACGTTACGAGCCTAGACAGACATAGGGTCACTGGAGTGGAACTCACCTTCTTACGTGTGACATTCGGTTGAACTGTCATGGTTTGAGGGTCGGAACCACCTTTGATCAGTAGACTGCTTAGCATGACGTACACGACGATCTTTTACATGTAACTTAATTCAAATTCTTTTAATTCATGTCACTTGTCACTTGTCTCTTGTCACCTCTCTCAGTCTCTTAAGTATTTTTACATGTCTTCTATTTCTTCTATGTGTGAGAAGGCTCCGCAGTATTGCGTTGAACCAGTGAGGATGTTTCTTTGAGCTTGTGAGTAAAATCCATCATCATAATTCACTTGCATGCATATAATCCATACAAATCCATACATATTTATTAGTTTCTGAAAGTGTATAAGAAGCTCCAATATTGGACCATTCTTCCTTTCGAAACTGATTTATGTGTAAGGATTCCATCTATTCTCATCATGCATACATATCATCCAAAGAAGGCTATACATATGGATTAGAATTAGGAAGTGTTTAAGAAGCTCCTCCAATGGACCATTCTTCCTTCCAAATTTGATTCGTGTGTATGGTTCTCTTTCATTCTTATCATTCATGTTCATAAATCTAAATTGCACTCCTACTTTCCCATTCCCATAATCATTTCAACATCTCTCTCCTCTCCATACTCAACATTAATTTCACTTTCATGTCCTTAAACCATCCAACATTCATTAGCTTCATACACCTTGTGTGTGCCACGACCGGACCCGATCCACCCGGATTGCGATCACCTCCACATCGTGTTTCTCACGATTCTGTGAAGAGAATCGTGTTTTTCACGATTCTGTGAAGAGAATCGTGATTTTCACGACTCTGTGAAGAGAATCGAGATTTTCATGATTCTGTTCCCAGACAATCGTGATTGGTCACAATTGTTAAAAACACGATTTTCTTATGAAAATCGCGTTCTGGGAATCGCAATTTTGTGTTTAATTTCAGAGAGTCGCGATTTTGTGCTTGATCACAGAATCGCGATTCTGAGTAGATTTTCTAATTTTTCTAGTTCTTGTTTTTTAAGTTTTTGTTTCTCAAATAGAATCGCCTTATTCAAATTTTAACATGCAATAAAAGAGTTTTAGCAAAAATATTATTTTTTCTCAAGAAAATTCAAACATCTAAAAATCGCGATTCTGTGTTTTTTACAATTTTTTGTGTTTTTGTGCTTTTATCATTATGTGAAAACTTGAAAACATGCAAACTTGATTTATTGGAAGACCATTACCTTGATTGCTTGATAAAAAAAGATCCAAGAATCTTGTATTTGCTGAAAGTCGCAATCCTGTTCAGTTCTCTCACTCTCTCTCTCACTCAGATGAGCAATTTTTTAGAAATTACACGCTTTTATAGCCTTTAGACAATCACGATTTTGTGTGAATTTCTCAGAATTTTCACTTTTCACTGTATGACCCTTATCCCTTAACGATTTTGTGGTTTTTGATTCACAATCCTTATCTTTTCAACAAAATTTTACTCCCTTTATCCTACTGATGAAAATCGTGATTCTGTACCCAATTCTCAATTTAATCACTTGATGCTCAATTCTTAGTGATATTTTGAAATTTGATTTTCTCTACCTCCTCAACTTTATGAAACCTCTTACCATGACTTACCTGAACACCCAAAAGTGCAAAATAAATCAAATCCTTTTTCTTGCAGAAAATCGCGATCCTGTGCAGAGAATCATGTTTTTTTCTACACTTCCTGTTTTTGCAGTTTTTGAGTTTTCTTTCCTCTTAGCCCTCTTCAAGGTTCTTTACCAACTCCAGATCACTTGTCACCTGCAATTATTCATCATCGAACTCATTAAAAGCATATTTTTTTGAAAAATTGAAATAGAAATTTTTACTCTAGATATATTTTTTTAAATTTTCTTTTAATTTTTAGAATTTTTTTTCCACTTTTTCTCCTCCACTTTCAACAACAGCACTCCAGTTTAACTTTCTAGGAAAAAAGGAAATTTGTTTGAATTTTTGCTTATGGATTCTACGAATTTTTTTAGTATTTTGCCCTAAATCAAGGTAAACACTTCACTGAGGGTTTCTTGTTTAAAGATCCTTTGATCTTTTGTTTTATGATTGGTTATATTCTTCTCTAATCAGTTTAGGAGTAGATCTTTCCAAGGAAATATGTGTTAAGAAGTGCAATTATCTATTCATGCAAAGATAAACTCAAACATTTTTCTTTTAAAGATGCAAATAAATCTTCTCTCAAGATTATTGTTTTGCCTTGGCTAAACAATATGGATCTTATCTATTTGCATATAGCTACTTTACTTGACTTTCCTCAATGCAATCATGTCATCTTTTCATGGATTAACAAATTTGCCTGGTACTTGGTCAAAAAAGCACTCTAGAAATGCAAAGATAGTCACATTTTACCTTCCCTTCAACAATCTTGATTCAATTTTTCCACAAACCTGCACTTTACTCTTAAAAATGATATGAGCAACTATCAATTTGCAAGAATTTCACAACTTCTTTATCTCAAAAGGTTAACTCTTGTTGGAGTTAGACGTCTGCAGGAGCACGCGAACAACACAAGGAAGAAGAAGAAGCTTGGAGCACAAACACACAATACTGAATGTATTACTAGAGAATGTACAAAGATAAGTAGCCCATTAGGGCAACAGGCATATATACAAGCCAGGGGGAAAAAACCTCCTAAAGAGGGAAAAAAGTGCCCCGGCGGTCCTAGTGTGTTCACACACATCACTACCTAAATATATCAACAAATCCCCCCTAGGAGTGATGCAGTGAACAAGGAGCTGGCACTCATGTATAAGGAAGTGCCAAGCTATGTGGAAATAACTCCACAAAAGGAAGTAAGCCCAAAGCTTTGCGGAAAGCTTCAAACTTCTCCCTAGGCAGAGCCTTCGTGAAAAGGTCTGCAATGTTCTCCTGCGTGGGCACATATGCCAAGCTGATCTCCCCAGCAGAGAACCTCTTCCTGACATAGTGATAATGCACCTCAATGTGCTTAGTGTGAGCATGGAACACAGGGTTCCTCGCAACTGCCAATGCGCTCTGACTGTCAGTGAAGATCGTGGTGGTAGAAGACTGGCCAACACCCAAATCAGCCATAAGGCGTCTGAGCCACACACACTCAACAGTCGCTGTGAAAGCTGCCCTATACACAGCCTCACAACTGGAAGTGGCCACAGTAGGCTGCTTCTTGCTCAACCAAGATATACATGAGCTACCAAGCATGAAGCAAAAACCACTGGTGGACACACGAGTGTCATAGCAACCAGCCCAATCTGAGTCAGAAAAAGCATGTAAATTTGGCGGTAGTGATCCCCCCTTGGGATAAAACAACCCAAGTAGCCGAGTACCACTCAAGTAGCGAAAGATGCGCTTAACCGCCTTCCAATGCGTGACTCCTGGGCAATGCATAAACCTGCTCATCTGTGAGACAGCAAACTGAATATCTGGCCGAGTAATGCATAAGTAAATCAAGCATCCAACAGCCTGCTGATAGAGAACAACATCAAATGCATCTCCTGCATCATGAAGAATCAATCGTAAACCTGTCTCCATAGGAGTGGCAATAGGCTTACAATCTTCAAGGCCAAAACGCTGCAATAATGTGTCAATATATTTTGTTTGACACAAAGCCATTCCACCATCAACTTGCATAAACTGAATGCCCAAATAGTGATGCAAATGCCCCAAATTAGACATCTCAAATGAGGCATGCAAATCAGCCTTAAAATCAGCAATATGCTTCTCAACAGGACCAGTGAGCAGCATTTCATCAACATAGACAACAATGATCAGAAACACATCATTAGCACGCTTAACATATAAGGTGCTTTCAGTTGGACTATTCACAAAACCATGTGCAACCAGATAGGCATGTATCTTCTCATACCAAGCACGTGGTGCTTGCTTTAAACCATATAATGCCTTCTTTAACCTGCACACCTGGTTTTCATGCCCTTTCTGCACAAAGCCACGGGGCTGAAAAACATACACTTCTTCATGCAAGTCACCATTCAGAAATGCTGTTTTAATGTCCAACTGATGTACATTCCAACCACGATAGGCTGCAAGTGCACAAATGCTCCGAACAGTAGTCATACGGCATGTAGGTGCAAAGGTCTCATCAAAATCAATGCCTCTTTCCTACGCATAACCCTTTGCAACAAGCCTAGCCTTATACCTGTCAACTGTACCATCAGGTTTACGCTTCAGCTTGTATACCCACTTAGTGCCAATGGCCTTCTTGCCAGGAGGCAAGTCACATAAAGACCAAGACCTAGCATCATATTCAGATTGCATGGCAGCCATCCAATTTTTTGAATTCTGTGCTTCATCAAAAGAAATAGGCTCATTCTCATCACAGAGACTAGACGCAACCATAGCATAGCAATCTGATGCAAAGGAAGCACTATGACGATATGACAAAGGTGCATCTAATTTGCTGTCACGCAAAGTCTGCACCAGCCATTTTGGCATAGTTTTTGCCAGCTCAATATCAGCTCTCTCATGAACAAGTGCATCATGTAAATCTGCATCAGAAATAGAATGATCTGCATCATCATATGAAACTT
This sequence comes from Ceratopteris richardii, assembly GCA_020310875.1. NCBI lineage: Eukaryota > Viridiplantae > Streptophyta > Polypodiopsida > Polypodiales > Pteridaceae > Ceratopteris > Ceratopteris richardii. Next base: position 151,699,397 of record CM035433.1, on the reverse strand, counting down.
GCAAAGGCTGAGAAGTTGCCTCATTAGGACCAGCACTAGACTGTCCACCCATAAAAAGAGGCATCAACGTATCATACATGTCTTTGGAGCTAATAGATGTCTCCTTAGTACATGAAAGCAATGGCTGAATAGCATCTTCCACAAAGACAACATCACGGCTAACCAGAATGCGTTTAGTCTGGATGATACAGACGATAGCCTTTACTTTCAGAATTATACCCAACAAAAATACATTTTACTGCCTTATCATCCAATTTTCTGCGATGTTGTTCAGACACTAATGCATATGCCAAACAACCAAAAACACGCAGATGAGCAACAGATGGCTTGCGGTCATGCCAAGCCTCATATGGAGTGATAGACTGCAGCGCTTTAGTGGGACACCTGTTCAGTACATATGCTGCACACATGACAGCCTCAAGCCAGAAACTATGTGGTAAAGCCTGACTCTTGACCATGCACCTCGCCATCTCCATGAGTGACCTGTTCTTTCGTTCAGCAACTCCATTCTGTTGAGGTGTATACGGCACTATACACTGGTGTTTTATCCCACGTTCAGCCAGAAATGCATTAAAATCAGAAGACATATATTCCCCCCCTCGATCAGAATGGAGGGTGCCCATTTTACATGCTGACAGATTTTCAGCCAAAACCAAAAACTGTTTAAAGCACATGAACACTTGGGACTTTGCTTTGAGTGGATATACCCATGCATGCCTGGAAAAATCATCCATGAAAGTCACGAAGTAAAGGTAATTCCCAAAAGAGGGTGTCTGCATAGGACCACAGACATCACTATGTACAAGCTACAATTTCTGCGTAGCCCGAACTGAACCATCTTTTGGAAAGGAGGAATGCTGCATTTTGCCCAAAATACAGCCTTCACATACATGTTTTCCAGGTGCCTCAAGCTTGGGCAAAGAAGACACCATATCAGATTTCTGCAGGCGTAGCAAACTAGCAAAATTCAGATGTCCAAAGCGTGCATGCCAAAGCTTTGCATCTGACATAGCCTGAGAATCATGAACTGCACATGCCGAATCATTCACAGATCTTTCATAGTCTATGAGCTTATATAGCCAACGACATAAAATGCCAGAAGCAATAATAACATCGCCATTTGACAGATCATGAACTGTACATCTATCATCAACAAATTTCACAACCAAGCCAATCTTGGCTAATGCAGAAATTGATAACAGATTCTTCTTGATCCCTGGTACAAATAAAGCATCTGAAAAGGTGAAAGAACTACCATTAGTAGTGGTGAGAATGATCTTACCAACTCCCATAACAGGATAAGAGGAGTTGGCGCATGTGACAGTATTCCCTATAGGGGCAGGCTCGAGTGAAGAGAAGAAACTGCGCTGCGAGGTAATATGTTTGGTCGCCCCACTGTCAAAGTACCAAACATCTGAGTCCACTGCAGACATGCACTGCTCATGAGAAGATGGATCAAAACTGCAAACAGTAGTAAATGCCCATTCTTCTTCCTGCACAAGATTAGCAGACTCTGTTTTTGGTGTAGAGGCTTCTGCAACAACCATTCGAGCCTCCTTTTTCTTTGCCTCTTTTTCAGCCAGTTTTGGACAGTTCTTTATGATATGATCATTCCCTTTACAGTACTTGCAAAATAATTTTTGCTTTTCTGATTTCTTCTCATCTTTATCCTGGTTCTTTGAATGTGCAGCATTTGCAGATTTTTGCTTACTAGTAGAAGAGCTCCATTTTCCTTTGCCCTTCTGACTAGCCAGGAAAGCTTGATCTGCAACACGCATAATGGACCTGTTCTGCTTGGACTGATCTTCCTGCAATAGAACAGAGACTAACTCCTCAAATGATAAGGCATTCAGATTGTCTTTCATCATCAACCGAAGAGTAGAAGCAAAACTCTGGCATGAATCAGGAAGACCATTCAGAACGGTCTGCACAAGTGAGCTATCTGGTATAACCTCATCAGCAGAAATCAACTATTCCTTCAAATCTTTGATCTTCATTAGGAAACTGTCCATAGAATCACCTTCATTCATGTGCTCACTCTGCAACTGTTTTCGGAGGTAAGCAACACGAGCCTCATTCCTAGCTTGGTACAATGTGGTAAGTGTATCCCAAGCATCCCTAGCTGTTCTGCAAGAGCGAATATGAGGAATAATGGCACGTTTGACAGACAAAGCTATCAATGCATGTGCCTGAGCATCTCTGCCATCCCAACAAATCTGCTCTGCAGTAGGTGCAACAGAAACATCAGCACGAACAAGAATCTGCGGAATATCATCTTCGACACCATCTTCATCAGCTCCAACACCTGTATTTGTAGTACCTGTCGTTACAGGTGTAACAGGACGTCTTTCAACACCCTGCACAATGTTCCACAATCCTTTTGCAACCAAAACATGTCGCATCATATAAGACCATAATGGGTAGTTGGTACCATCCAACTTATCCTCAACAGCCAACATACGGAATACATCACTGCTTTCAGCCATGGCCGGTGACTAAAATACCTTGATGTAGAAAATTGACTGTATCTCAAAAAGTTGAACAGAACTGCCCAGACAAGTTCTACTAGACCTATAGTAGACTTTGAGACGATTAAATTGGCGAACAGAAACTGGTATATACCTTTGGCACAAAAATACGAAATAGCGTGCACAAGCGCTGCGATAGTGCGTTCGGAGGCCGAAACGAACTTAGATCACGATTTCGGCACCACAAAGTGAAGCCGTTTTGATCTCGGAAACACGTTGAGTATGCTCACCAAAATTCGTGCGATTCTGAGACTGCAAACGGAGGAGTGTCGAGGGCGCCCTAGATGAAGCGACGACCTGCTCTGATACCAATCGTTGGAGTTAGACGTCTGCAGGAGCACGCGAACAGCACAAGGAAGAAGAAGAAGCTTGGAGCACAAACACACAATACTGAATGTATTACTAGAGAATGTACAAAGATAAGTAGCCCATTAGGGCAATAGGCATATATACAAGCCAGGGGAAAAAAACCTCCTAAAGAGGGAAAAAAGTGCCCCGGCGGTCCTAGTGTGTTCACACACATCACTACCTAAATATATCAACAACTCTTGCTTCCTTTTCCCAAAAGACAAGCAAAGAAACCTACCTTTTCATGTTTCCTTTCTTGATTAAAGAGTAGTACCTTTCCAATGTGTTCAATACCATCAACAATGGAAGATCCAGCAAGTTCCAAACTTCAATGAAGCTTTTGCACGTGCCAAAAAATGTTTGTTGTTACCTGTTGCTACAAGGGTTGCCCATATTTTTCCTCATGCTATGGCATCCTTTAGCCCTTATGAAAAAACCATCTTTTGTAAATTAGTAGATGTCCATGTGAACACTCTCCTAAATCCCCTTTTTGATAATTCCCCTAAGTCTAAGGTATGTAAGCCTTCTCCATAAAGTAGCCTTTTGCAAATATACAAAAAATCCCACGTAGGAATTCTCCACGCGCCCACTCTCTCTCTAGGTGGTTATCTTTTGAAATTCCCAAATCACATAAAGATCCTCTTTTTGATTTAGCACATGTGGTGTTTTGACCACATGTTTTTATTCACATATGCTTCTCTTCTCTATATAAAGAAGAGCCTCATTTGTAAAAAAAGGAGGTCCCTTGGCCATGGCCTTGGCCTCCATGCTAATGGAAAGAAGGTTCATTTGGCTTCCACATTTCTCCTTGTGTGCTAGGCGTTGATCCATGTGTGTGGGTTTGGCACTTGGGGTTGGCTTGTGTGTGAGCATTGCCCTCCCTTGTTCCTTTTGACGTTGGCCATGGTGCCATTGTTCATGGACGTGGGTGTGTGGGCGTTGTTTGCACTTCTTGCAACTCCTCTTGGAAGAGCCCCTCACTTCCATGTGAGGCGGTTTGGGTTGGTTACTCCCCATACTTCAACAAAATTTGGCGCCGTTGCCGGGGATGATCGACCTTCAACCGTTGGGTTTTTTCAAGCTTGCCGTGCCCACACTTGGTGGATGCACCTCATGCTTGGATTGAGTTGTGGATCCGTGTGGCCTTCGGTTGGCCTAGGGTACCTCCCCTTTTAATTTTTGGAGTAATTTAGATCTTTATTTTTGTTTGTTGCACAAAAACATCCCCTAACCCCCTCTTCTTTCTCTCACTCTTTCACAAACACATACTCACTCTGGCATCACCCTTCATCTTCTTCATTTCTTGAAATTGGTGTTTGCCTTGGATAGAAGGATGGGTACCCTTCTTGATCCCTCCCTCCGTTCAAATAATCAAGAAAAAAAAAAAAAAACTAAGAAGTCACAACAAATACAGATAACAATTTCAACCCTTTTTCCAATGCAAACCAGTCTGGTGAACGCATCTTCGGATTCTGGTTAAAGTTAGTGGCCTTCTCTTTCATTCTTTATGACCGACGGTGGATGAGAGGGTGCACGAATTTGGAGGGGGAAGTGGCATTAACTCCCTCTCTCTTTCCAATGGTACCTCTCTCTTACACGCAGGCAGGTCTCGCAGTGGGTGGTTGGAGGAGCCCACCCTCCCCATACCCCCCCTTCTGCCCAAGTCTTTCGGGGATGCGCTTCATCTGCTCCCCCTCCCGCGTCTGTGCGTTGGGGTCGAGCATCCTCCTGCTCCCCCTTCCTGTCCGGCTATGGCAGGTTAGAACTTGCCCACCCAAATTTCATAACCTCCTTGGGGAGCGCGGGTCACATGTGTTGTCTATCCGGGTCGACTCTCTTGTGGAGCTTCTCCTGCTCTGTGCGCTTGTCTATGGCGGACGTGCACTACGAGGTTCTCCCTTTCGTTGGTCCACATCCAACAGCGTGACAGGCGGCACTGCTCTCCTCTGGATTGAGCTTCATCGGCGTCCCCCTGTTGGTGGCTATGGAGTTTCGTTCTCCTGCCCCTCTGCGTGCAAGCCCTGTTGAGGTCAAGCCGCGGGGGTTCCCTTTTTCTTCTATCACTAGTCACGCGCGTTTGAGACCATTTCTGTGTTTTAAGGCTGGACCTAGATCTTTTCTCAGAAAACTGTTGTTCAATCGTGGGGTGCGGAGGTCTCTGATGATGGCATGCTTCAATCTTCCCTCCTTTTCGCTATTGTTCGGCTCGGTGCTTCCCTTCTCAATGAAGCATTGGAGCTCTCAAGACTTGAAGATCTGGTGATGCTTCCTTTTATGGTAGCTCTCGACAGATCTTATGATCCCTATCTCCTGCAGTGCGCCAAGAAGACGTCGGATTAACGAATATGTGTACACACACGCTTGCCTGTTCCCTTCTTTGCGTAGTATTTTTGGGGCTTCCCAATCTCCTCTTCGATTTGGGTTGAGCCTTGACTCCCTGCATGCTTCTATGATACAAGGAAGTGATTTGGCATACGATTCTAATGCTTACTGACTATACGCAAGAACATGTATATTTAATGAAGCTTCACGATGGATGTTTCTCTCATCTGTAAGTCAATAATTTTGGTTTCTATACAAAATGTGTTAAGTGTTGTCTTGCCAGAATGATATGCGGTGAAGCCACAGGAGAACGACAGTTGTGACATGGCACACAACCAATCTTCGCTTTCTGAAAATCCATGCCAACTTTTCCGTGCGTCTGATATTGATGTCCAGAAATTTATTGCATGAATGCAAGGTTTCAGGTCGCTCACATCATTTGGTAGTCAAAGGCTGCTATCTACGTTGCTAAGTACTCATTGAGGATGTCTGGGGCAAACTGTCATGCTCTGCAAAAGTGTTTTAGGGTCGAGCTATGTGGCTTCTTGCCTAGTTCCTGACTCCCACCATTTTCTATTGTGCATAGGCAAGCATCTTGTGTGAAACCTCCCTAGTGCAACAAGAAAAACTCTAAGCGGAGATCTTGCGAGATTGAGATAACATACTCCTCTTTCAAGTGGCCTACTACTGGCGCTGATAGTTTCTCTTTTTTAAAGATAGGTTGTGAATGATTCTGCCTTTGGCCTTCCATTGTTACAACAATGTAATGTTGATATCTCTTTCCCCACCACTCAGTTCACCACAGAAACATAGGAGTGGCTACTAAGAACATATGGGCACTAAGAGTAAAACCGAATGTGGTGAGGGCAAACATCTTTGCCTACCAATAATGAAACTAGTGCTGTAGGACACTCATGGTTGAAAACTTGGTCATTGTATAGCATCTGTTGGGCACGTCGTTTGGAGTTACCCCGTTTTAGTAAAGATTCACATGCTCGGACCCTATCACTAAGCACATGATTGGATCACTACTTGGATGGAGTTGGAGTGAGGCCTTTCGTGCATCATAGCTCGGAAGTACTACGGTTAGCTGTTCCTCCGCAAGACTGCTCATGCTTGAGTGTTGATTGGTCTATGTTCTCAATAATTGATGGTTGCATTCGTGATTTTGCATTTTTCTTTTGAACATCTCTAAGGATGATAAACATAGAAATTGCACCGTTAGTACTACTATATCACCATGCAGGGGCTTCTTGAGAGGGCATTGCTTTAGTAGGGTTTATGAATGAAAGGTTGACATAATCTCATAGACTTTTGGTTTCAACTCATTTATGGGACCTATGGTCATACATGGCTACCTGACGATTTAAGTCCAATCCACAGATCTATATTGTTAGAACCACGAGTCTCCATGCTCCCTTGGTATGCCTAAGTGAACTGATCAATAGCGAATTAAACAATACCAATCTGTTGTGAGGATGAATCCTTGATTCTGAGCTAGTCAATCCACAGACAAGGCACACTCTATGAGAATTTTTCTGATATGCATGAATGTGTTCTAACGATGGTTTCAAACTCTGAAAGTCATGACTCGCACGATACTTGTAGCTTACTAAATATTAAAGATTGCTTCTTGAAGGTTTTTTTCCGGTGTCTCTCTTGAAAGGAATAAAGAACAGATTAGAAAGAACGGCAGACAATGATGTCGATGGGAACTCTCTTCAACTTATTTATATGAGATTGGTTCAGACTACATAAAAATTTATCTACGTAAAGCTATATTATGTGTGAAATCTGTCAGTTTGGGAGCATAGGAATGTCATAATTTCCTTTATTTTTTGGTAAATTGCCTCCATGCTTCATTATAAATTTTTCCAGTGATGTTTTTCTCAGTTGATATGCTTATCGATGGGAGGGTATGTGATTGTGCTATACACAGTCTAAGGCTTATGACTCTGCGTATCTCTTCTCTATATGCCACTACAAGGGAAAGTGAAAGTTATGAAGTTTGTGTGATCACCTTTTTTCTTGGAAGAAAAATGGATTGGTGTGGTTGAAGGTGTGCACTATCCTATTTAGAAAGGGTGTCCATAGGGAGTATCATCTTTCAAAATATTATCATTAGATAGCACCATGCTGAGCATAGGAAAAATCAAGTGCATATTTTTTAATAGCTAAGTATTGAAGCTCACACATGTGCGAATTATGTGTTGGAACTCTCTCATCATCATTTCTTGTACTGATCTGCACACGGCTATACAAATTGGCACACTCGTTTACGATAATAAAAGAGCCGCATACTTTGCACTACAGGTCACACTTGCACATGTTTGATTGTGGCATGTTTAATGATTACCCATTCTCTTTTTCTTTGTCTGTTCTCATTTTTTCAGACAAAAGGTTGATGGTATGGGTGGCGTTCTGCCTCACTTGGGGGTTGAATTTTGCACTGATAGACTTTTCTTGTGATTATGATTTGATTGTGCACAAGCCAAAATTTTTCTTGAATATTGGTTGAATTACTCGAGACCATTATACCTGAAGAATATTGACCAACTATATGACTTCGAGGGAACTGAGCTCTGAGTGTTTTAGTTTTCATAAACTCAATTGCTATACAGGATGAACTGAAGGGATGCTTTGATGCTCCTATCATGATTTCACTAATTATCTTGTTGGGCGATCTAATCACCTCAAACGAAGCCTTTAAAAGATCTAATTTTCATTCGTAATGACTTCAGGAGACGGCAATCTTCAAAATTGCTTATTGTGCTCAAATCTGTCTTTCCTTTGTGTGATTGTAAACCTGGAGGAAATACAATGGTAGCTCCTAGGAATAGGGACTCAACTTTATCTGATACATGGCACTGGGTTCACGACAGGACTACTAACATTGGTTTTGACTTTCTATAAATGTCATATTGGGATAGTATCAAAACTCGAAAGTAATTCTATTTTCTTTAACTATCTGTATTTCATGAATGCCTAAGACAAATGTTTTGTCTCACTTCTATATAGTCATTATGATCGGGTACTTCATCCTTCGAGGACTTAAGTATTCACATCAGTTGGGCTCTCAGTCCACAGATTCTAACTGTCATTTGCATTAAGTGTCCACTTTATATTGCAGGAAAATATCTTGACAAAAATTTCTTGAAACTTTGTTGTTCTTGCATATTTCCTGATGGAAAAGAATTGTTGCATGTGCGGTACTGATCACTCTCAGGGTGAAACAGAAGTTGATGATGGCTCAGAATTGTTGGTTGATCTTTTGTGGAAGGCTACTACTATTGGAAACTCATAGCTCGGCCTGATTTCAGTTGGAGCAGATACTGGACTTCTCTAGGGGAAAGACTCACGTGCTTACTTATTGCATGGTCATCCTATTTGCACCTCCATATTATACTATAAAATGATTGACTTATTTGATTGAAAATTGACCTTTGCATACTCATTTGAGTCACTAAAAGGGAAACTTGTATCTCATATGTTTCAAAGCAATATGTCACACATGCACCTATATGATAACACATCTAAGATGTTGAGATATGGTTGTTGCTATGTATGTTTAGTAGAAAGGCAGATGATGGCATCATATGGGAAGTTTTTACTTTTTTAATTTTTGTCATCACAACTAGTATGGATAGATACTCTGTTTGAAATGGTACAATTGCTTTCTGTTGAGGTAGTGTCCTTTGAAATGCAGACATATCTTGGATGCATAATGCTTGTGCTACAAAACGTTCTTATGTGAGCATGTATTCTCTAAAAAAATGGTTGCAGGTGAACAGGCACATAGGGGTTGACATTTTTTCAGCCTGTTCTACACTTAATTAGTGAAAAACATAAGGGATTGAGCAATTGTTTTTTAGAGGAGTAACTCCCTAGTTCCTCATTGCTCAAAGGAATATTTTGCAATACAGGCAAACACACTTAGATGTTTTACAACTGTGCTTTGCAGGAATAGTGCTGGATAAGATGATTTAATTTCCTGAATGCTCCTAAAATGATAGGCCTCAATGTTACACTATTGACTGTTCATTCTATGAGCACATAAAAATCATGTCAAATTGCAAGATGAAATGAGGGTAGGAATAAATAAGAAGATTTTCAGGAGCTCTTCTCATTAGAAGAGCAAGTTTTAAGTGAAAGATGTCCCTCAAGTGGAAACAAAAAAAAAATGAAATTTTGTGGTTGGTTCTTTTCAATATCAGTCTACTTGTTATGTATGTTAAATTTCAGGTATTGGAGCTTTGAAGAGAGGACACACTGGAGGAATGCAGGGCTGACTGCCCCCCAAGGGGATTGTGTCGCTCAGCAATATGAAGTTGCAGACTTGAAGACTGACGACTTGCTGATTTGAACAGTTGCAGAGTAGCTGAGCGGAAGACTCAAAGCTTGGACCAGTCCAGCAATATATGCGTATCATTTCTCAGCTTTGTCGAGGGCGACAAAGTCTAGGAGGAGGAGGGTGTTGCTACAAGGGTTGCCCATATTTTTCCTCATGCTATGGCATCCTTTAGCCCTTATGAAAAAACCATCTTTTGTAAATTAGGAGATGTCCATGTGAACACTCTCCTAAATCCCCTTTTTGATAATTCCCCTAAGTCTAAGGTATGTAAGCCTTCTCCATAAAGTATCCTTTTGCAAATATACAAAAAATCCCACGTAGGAATTCTCCACGCGCCCACTCTCTCTCTAGGTGGTTATCTTTTGAAATTCCCAAATCACATAAAGATCCTCTTTTTGATTTAGCACATGTGGTCTTTTGACCACATGTTTTTATTCACATATGCTTCTCTTCTCTATATAAAGAAGAGCCTCATTTGTAAAAAAAGGAGGTCCCTTGGCCATGGCCTTGGCCTCCATGCTAATGGAAAGAAGGTTCATTTGGCTTCCACATTTCTCCTTGTGTGCTAGGCGTTGATCCATGTGTGTGGGTTTGGCACTTGGGGTTGGCTTGTGTGTGAGCATTGCCCTCCCTTGTTCCTTTTGACGTTGTCCATGGTGCCATTGTTCATGGACGTGGGTGTGTGGGCGTTGTTTGCACTTCTTGCAACTCCTCTTGGAAGAGCCCCTCACTTCCATGTGAGGCGGTTTGGGTTGGTTACTCCCCATACTTCAACATTACCCTTTGGAGTTGTCCTCTCCAATCATTTTAGCATAAAGGATCAACACTACATCTTACATTTGTCAATCCAAGAAGTATACAAAGACCACATCCCCTTCTAGTTAATGGAATCCAAGAATAAGAGAAAAATAACTGTTTTTCTGAGAAATGGTGAAGATGAAGAGAAATTTCTAGGGTTTTGATTATCTTGAGCTATACTACATCATTTTCAATGATCTTGGTGCCTAAAGCATGCCATTTTCTCAGTAGAACAGAATTATGAAGTCAAATCTCAAAAATGATACTTGTAACCCTCAAATGAGACAATCGTGATTCTGTGAAATCTAATGATTTCCATCTCCAACTCTATTCTTCAGCACTTTCTCACTCAATACATCAAGAATCACCTCTCTTCATACACATCACTCAGAAATACACAACTGAGCTCACAAATTCCATGAATCACACATAGAATAGACTCAACAAATCAAAGAAAATCACATGGAAGTAGAAAACACGATTTCTTGCAAGAGAGCTCTTCACATCACTTGGATAGCAGAAATAATACAACCAACCCTCTCAAAATAGTGTCCCTTTTCAAGTGTCCCTTTTCACACTTGAATTTTGGTCCTTTTCCATTCTAATCTAAAAATATGCTATCAAAGAGCTTCCAAAAATTCTAGAAAAAATACATATGATTCTAATCTACATGAGGAAGACTCTTGCTCATTTTTACATCATTTGCATAAATATTTCTACAATTTTTTGACATTTTACAAATATTTCTCTTCAAAAAATGCTTCTTCTAACAATCTCTATCAAGAAGGAAAAGTTGACTTCTTGAAATTGGAATCATAGTAGATGAATTAGAAATTAAAAAGGATTTTGACTTGGTAGAGACAACAAAACCTTCAAAAATCAGAAAAAGGGGACTCAAGGAAAGATCGCACACCAAAGCCAAAGGAGTGAGGGGAGAATCTAGTGATCTTAGGAAGTGATCGAAGGTATTGTGGGTCTGCAAGATACTCACAATATATACTAAGGCCATAGTAGTGATTTCAATTTGATAAAGTTAAGGTGATACAATCTTCATTACATCATCTTCAATTAAGTCTATCTATAATAGAAGTAACATAACCAATCACACAAAAACTAACCATCATCGACCCAAGAACAAGAGCAACCAAATTCATTGGTGGAAAATGTGAAGATGTTGATAGTCATTTTTATCAATTTGAGATGATGTCATCAACCAATGGATTTGAAACATTATAGAACCAAAAAATAATGAAATAAAATTTTATACTGTAAGGTAGAGAAATGAAACAATTCATAGAGTACACCATTCCTATATTACAACAATTTAAAAGGGATATTGGTTGTATAGAAAACCATTTGAAAATATACTAAAGAACTATGAAACATAAAGAAAAAGCGATTGATTGTTGAAGATTATACATAGAAGTTCTGAAATATCCCAAACAAACTAGAAAAATCTCAAAGTTCTTCATGGGAACAAGTAGTAGACTATTTCTACAAAGGCCTAAGACAAAATTCAAAAGGTGCAGAAGAAGGCCGTGCAAAGCTATTTTAAGAACAAGACTTTACCACATTAGTCGATGCATTGATGTGGGAATAAAGAAGAAATTGACTTAAGAAAAAGAGAAATATCAATAAAAAGAAAAAATAAAGAGAAGATTTGGACTTAGAAGCTACAAATTTATTATCATAATCTGAAGAAGAAGTAGAATCATACTCATCTCACATGAGTTATAATGATAAGGACTGAAAGAAAGACATAAAGATACTTGGAATATCAAAGGGGAAAAGAAATCCAATAAGAGCCACAAGAAAGAGTTTGGTAGAACAAGAAATATTGAGAGAAGGAAACTAAGAAAATAGAACAAATGGATGTAGAGAGTATCGTTAGATTAATCTCATGTAGACAGTTACTGAGATGCATCTAGCTATAGCAACTTCAAAACAAGCTTATTGTTTGATCTTTTTGTGAATGGTTCAACATTATGAATCAAGTTACTATAACCCCAATTTTAGAGGACAAGGACCACCATTGCACTATTGGCTAGAATGGATACATAGGTGTTGAAAGGAACACATAAAGTAGAAAATTAACCGAAGAGAACAACCAAACAATGGAAGGGCTTGTGGAAACAAATGAGAAAGACATATTAAGGAAGTACAAGGATTCAAATGGGTCTCAAAAGCTTAGTTTATGCCTCTAGAAACCTCGTTTTATTCTTTTTATAACATGTATGAAGCTTCTTTATGTAAGGTTACTCCACATTTCTGAAGGCCAAGGAATTTTTGGGACTTATGCATGATTATGCAAGCCTCTAGGACTTTTAGAGATTTTCTAGATCTTGCACGGGAGCTTGAATGAGGGTTTAGGAACAACTTTTAATTATATTAAAAATAAGAGTTTGAAGAGGGCCCAAAATTTAAAAGATTCTATATAAGACAATGTACTCTCACTTGTACAAGAAGCTTGTAGATTCATCTCAATCTTTTAATAAAATTGTGAGTTTCTAGGAGCGTGAGACATCTTGTTTGTGAGAGAGGCTTGTATGCATGCTTTCATGTGTATGCATGTGCATGTGTGTGTGTCATGGCTTTTTATTAGGGTTTTAGGATCATGGTTGGAGGTCTTCCTAGCTCTGGTCATCATCCCAAATTGTTATTTATGGGTTGAAAATCTTACTCTTCATGCCAATGTGGATTATTTGGATCTTTGGTAGTCTATGATTTAGCAAATTGGTGAAATTTCTAGGGGATAGCCTTGTTAGCCACCACATTTGACCATTTTCTTTGTGTTCGATGTAAGTTCTTTTTGCTCATTTTCCTTGTTTGCATGCTTGTAAAGTTTCCATTACATGCAATGTTCTTCAGTTTTATTTGTGATTAGGTTAGACAGATTCTTAAGGATTAATGAGTAAGTGTGGGTTAATTGTTATTAAAGAAACTTAATTTATTTCTTTGTCTTCATCATTTTCACCTTATTTTTCACTCCAATTCTTCACCATCTTTGTGTCTGCATCTCTCTCTCTCTCTCTCTCTCTCTCTCTCCCTTTGCATTTTCAAATGGGGACTTATTCATCACTAATTTACTATGTTTTGAGATTCTCCTTGCTTATGTGCAAGTGTTGACGATTTTCTTATGAAGGATGCAAACTCTTGGGAGCCATGGTTGTTTAGTTCTTTTGCTTCACATATGAAGCTATTTTTTGGTCTTCAGGAATGAAGTTCTTGGAAGCAATGTCCATATGGTCCGTTGAGCAACTACATTATGATGTCTAAGGCTTAGAAATGTCCGAAACAAAAAGGCCCTAGAATAGTGGTATATCATAATCATTTCTAAAAATGAATGCATGGGTTTGATCTCCACTAAGGACAAGTCACAACGAACATGGAGTGTGTTTAATTTTGTGAAAAATTCCAAATTGGCACAACGCAATAATTTTGGTGGAAGATGTTTTTTTAATCATTATTTTTTAGTGTTCTTTATGCTTTCCATGATCATGATTAATCATAGCTCTTTAGAGAGCTTTTTTCAAGAGGTTCAAAGATATATAAAGAGACCATGGGTTCATTGTTATGAATCATCATCTTATGCTCAAGCTAGAGCAGTAGCTCAACATGAGGAGGAGGTCATCTTAGAGGAAGTGTTCTTATACACTTGGAGGAGGAGTGCTCTACATCTGGAGACATCTGTAGGAGTTCATGTTAGAAACATAATATGAGTAACAAAGTCTACATCTTTCCTCACTTGGTCATTCACCAGCTTCTGATTTAGGTTATTAAAAATTTGGGTTTGTTATAAAATGCTTCTAAATTGTTCATATTCTCCATACTCTCTCTCTCTCTCACACAGACACACACTCTTCATACTTCTTAGGCACACAATCTCTTGTATCTAGTTCCTATTTCTATCTAGATTCATATATTGTCAGTTTCAAATCATATTCACACATTGAAATCGAGTTTGGAATATAAGCTAGTGTAGTTGAGAACTTTAGCTTACTATACACTTTGAAATCTCATCTATTCTCTCTCTATCTCCCACTGCTCATCGTTTTTAGCCTTAAGGTGTGTACACTAAGGTTCATGTGCTGGAAGATCCTCTCAACCTACGATTTATTGTTATTGAGGCCCACTCTACTTCCAACATTTGCTATCCGAGCATAGTTGACATACACCCTCAATAAGATTAGTGACTATAGACTTGAGACTTAAGACAAGCTTGAAGGAATGTTAACTATCCAATGTGGAGTTTTATGATGATGAATCTGTTAATAACAAAGGACTTGTGGGATATTTTCAATGGCAATTATCCAAGGCCAAGACAAGTTAGAGAAGATGTTGCTTCATCTTCTAGAAGACCTGCTATTACTATTTTTGCTCAATAGGATGTTAGTGAAGAAAAATAAACTCTTTCATCATTAGGACTCCATACTAATATGAGATTACTTCCTACGAAAGAGAAATCCATATGGGATTCAAGGGATGCAATAGCACTTTCATATATTTCTATGGGAGTCAAGAGGCATATTATACCTCAAATCAAGTCTTGTAGAACCCCTTGACAAGCTTGGTTAGAGTTGGAGAATCTCTATGAGAGTAGAAAACCTACTATGAAAGCTCATCTAAGGAGACAACTAGCCAAAACAAGGATGAAAGTTGGTGAATCGATTCGATCGCATATTTTGAAGCTCAAAGATTGAAGAGATCAGTTACTCAATGTGGGAGTAAAAATTTCAAATGGGGAAATGGTAAACACACTTCTAAATTGACTTCCATCTACATATTGTGCTTTTGTTAATTCTTTATCTCTCTCTACAAGAGATAGAGAACTTGAAGAGCTATAGTTTTTGTTACTGCAAGATGAAGATCAACAAAAGGGTATGGAAGAGAATGATGAAGCTATGTTATCATTAACAAAGGGAAAGAAGAAGAATGAGACAAAGAAGGAGAAGAAGAGTCAACAATCCAAGAAGGAAAGTAAGTCTTTTAATCCTAAGTCTTCCAGTCCTTCCCTTAATGCTTCCTCTACACCTAAAGAAAAGTCTTTGACTACATCCGATTCAAAGAGAGGAGTAAGCCATTACTACAAGAAACCAAGTCATTACATAGCAAAATGCAAAACAATGATTTTTAATGAGAAGAAGAAAGCATCAAGTAATAGTGCTAAAGATGATACACAACCTAAATCTTCAAAGGTAGATTCATATGCATGTGTAAATAATGAATAGTAATGACCTATGCCATCCCTTTATTGATTGTGTCGCAGAAAAATAAGAGCATATCAAAAGTATTAATCCATGGAGGATCAGGTGTCAACATAGCCACTGAAGCTCTGTGCACTTAGATGGGATGAATTAAGATTACATCGGTGAGATTATTTGTTCGAATGGCTGATCAATCTAATGTTCATCTAATTGGATTAATAAGGGATATCCCTATCTCATTGTGAGCAGCCACATTTTACATGACTTTTGTAGTTTTTAGCTTACTTGATTCTAGCTTAGATTATAATCTCCTCTTTGAACAACCATGGCTCTAGTCTTCGCACCAATTAACATTTAAATACATTACGTTAACTTAAAATATGTAGTTCTCTTGGATGAGTTGGCACCCTTTGAGTTTCATTTGTGATGGTAGACTATTGCCTCCCCATTTGTGAGCCTCTATTAGGTGGGTTGTTCGAGCTGTTTTATGTTTGTTTGTCCGCAAGGTCTAGTCTCCCTATGCTTGACTTGCTATTTACAAAAGAGAATAGCTTTAGGAGGCCCCCCAATAGTAGGAACACCCCCTTAATGGTAGCTTTGAGGGTTGGAATAGCATCTCTTTTCACATTTTTCACAAACAAGCCCCCATGTGCCTTGGGATGCCCATGCAACTCACAGAGGAGCTGTACTCTCTCTTTAGAATTGAGAATACTATTCTTCTCTTGTGCATTTTGAAAGGATATTGACATGCCTATATACAATGTGGGATATTTCTTATATGAATGTAGACTTTTCTAAATTTGCAAGCCTGTACTGTGAGCCTCTCGTATCTTTTTCCATAATGATAGCTCACATGCGGAGTTGAAAGCTGGACATCCATGCGATTTTGCATGTGAATGAATGTAACTCGCAGTTTGCACATGATAAAGGACCAAGTTTTTTCCCCATTTCCTGTAGGAGTTCATCTCTTTCTTCTCTTCTCTATAAGAGAAAAGTAGCTGAAAGGATCACATTATATTTCTAAGGGCTATAGTCAAAGATATATTTCCCTAGCAACGGCGCCGAATTTGGTGTCACTCTAGCACAATGGCAAGTACCAATGTGAGAGATCCACCTCATAATTGTCAATCCGTGGAGACATGAGGGCCAATATCAAGACTATGAGCAAGTGAAGGCACACGTGTGTGAGTGAGAAGCACACAAGCATGCATACACATACACACACACGTGCACACAAGGCAGGAACAAAGAGAGGAACAATGGAGTTTTTTGTATTACTCAATGAGTCTCTTACAATAGCTCAAAATTCTAACAAGCTAACCTCAAAAATGAGCTCTCTAGCTCTTTTTATAGTTTTTGACTAGCTTTGGCCCTATCTAGACCTAGTGTCCGACCTAGTTAAAAATTAGGTTCTAGGGCTTATTTGAGGGCTCAAATGAAGTCTGAAAATTATGAAAATTGGTATGTAGCTACTTCTAATACTCCTCAAGCTTGAGGACTTTTTGGCTTGAATAGAATGAGTCTAATCTACCAAAAATGGTATTTACAATAATCATGTAGTGATGAAAATCACTATTAGAAAGGATTAATTTTGGAAAATTTGTGTGGCCTTAATTGCCGGATCTTCTTTGACTGCTTTGCCTACTTGCTCCTTCTCTCTGCTTTGATTCTTTACATCGGCTCCCTTGTCTTGTAATGCCTTGACTGTCTTGACTACTACCAACATCCCCCTCCCCCCTCTGGTGTTTGTCATCCCTAACAGACCCTTGTTGGTGGGACTGCTTGATGTAATATTCGACGACCTTTGTGGCTAGGTGATGTTCTTTAATGTGCATCCTCAAGCCAAATCTATCATGAGCATATCCCAATCTACTAGACCTAGAATGCCTAGATGTGGCAATCGTAACTGATCTACATGGATGGCATGTGCCACCGCAAAGAGATGTAACAAATGTGTTGGTGTGGGAATGAAAATTTTAGAATGATATTCCCAGAACCTGGTGGAGAACATTTTCAAAAAGGTTTGCTTGTAGCAAGAAGGTAAACACTTTATGCACGCATGCCAGACATAGATGATGTTGATGGAGGAGTTCTGGCTCATGTATAGACCAAATCTCCGATACCTTCAGAAAAGCCGGGTATCGAAATATAGGGTGACTATATCTTGCAAAAGGTCTTGAAGACGACCGTCATCACCTCAAAGATTTTCATACACATTGTGGTGGCGATGTTGGATACATTCTTTAAGCGTGTAGACCAATGACGTATTGTAGAGATCATGTACGCTATGGTGGGTGGTGCTCTAGGTGGAGCAAAATATGGATAATTAATGCAATTTCAGCATCCTTTATTATTGCATACTTTGATGGAAAAAGCTTTCCATGATCTGTGGTGGACTACTGTAGCATTTCTAGATAGTCTATGAGTAGTCACTCACGCTCATTGGGTTGAAAAATCGAGCTTGCAAGTGCGTCTACTGGTAGATCATCAGGCTCAAACTGGGTGGCAAATGTAGGCTCTTTTCTTCTATGCCTTTTAATCTCTACGTTATAGTCAGCTAATAATACAAAGTAGGGCTTATACTGCATTTTTGATGCGGTAATCAGGCGTTGATGGGAAAGGTTCCGAATGTAAGCGGACATGAGAACTCTTTCTTCTAAATTAGAAAGGGAGCTGATTTGCATAGTCACTCTATCATCATGTGTTTGACCAATTTGTTTGACTCTCTTGAACCAGTTTGGGATGTCGATCTCAAATGTGTCTCGTCCCTCTTCCGTGACAAGTCCACGAGGTATCGACATTGGGTCATAAGGCTCTTCAAAACTCTCTTCTATCGAGATCTCCACCACGATTTCAGGCTCCAATTCTTCAATAGGAGAGGGTGGCCTCTCATATGGTACGAGTCCGGCTTTTAATTCTTCGACCTGCTTTCTTAAGGCCTCTAGTTCTTCAGTGGACTGTTGAGGGATGGTAGGCTCGGGTTGAGATGTGCTGACATTGGCCAACTATTTTTCAAGATCTACACATTCTAATTCCATCTTTTCATAGGACTCTAGAAAATTGGCATGCTTCTCAAGTAAGATTCATATGTCTTCTGAGGGTATCACTCTATAAATTGTAGGGCTAATTTTTGCTCTTGAGGTCCCTTCCATAGCCGCTTCAAAATTGTCTTGGTTTTGTTGCTGAAGTCGCTTGTTCTCTTCCAAGGTTGTAGCCATGTGCTCCTGTAGTAACCCTAGATTGCGTCTTAGTTTAGCATTGGTGAGCATCTGCGTTTGGAGCACGTTTTCCAAATCTTTGACTGCTTTATCATCCACAGTAGACATCTTGGACTCCAATTTGGAATGAGCCCGTTGTGAGGTGGTATATTCTGCTAGAAGTGTTTGACGGTCAGCTTCAAGGGTAGTGACTCTGACTTGTAGCCTCTGTGACTCTGAGTGGTAGCCAGCACTACGCTCTTCCAATCATTGATATTCTTGTTGTAATTTATATGCATACTAAATTAACATATTTAATGAATTATTTACATTATGAGATACAAAGGGAGGAGTTTGGAATGCAGAGGGAATGGGAGTGGGAGGGGGAATTGTGGATGCTGTGTCTATCAACGAGGTGGTGAGTGGTGATGTGGGGGGGTAGGGGAGTAGGTGATGGTGGAATTGTAAGGAGAGGAGCGGGTGCTGTGGGTGGTGAAGTGTCCATGGGGTCAGACAATGTAGTGCATGCAGGGGCTACCATGTATGTGGGTATGGTAGGTGAAGTGAGTGTAGTGTTTGTGTAGAGTGATGTGGTTGTGAATGTCTGTGAACCTAGCATCTGAGGAGCAGGAGCATGAATGAAGTGTTCCATGAAGGATATGTAATGAGGTGGGGTGATTGTGGCGAGTCAGGTATAGGGGGTGGATGGGAAGTATGGATCTCTAGAAAGGGGAATGTGTGAATATGGGTAAGCAAGAAAGCCTAGATTACATTCTATGGGCCATGGGTGTCCCTCTATGCTAGGTATTAGTGGATGCCCAATGATAGGTTCAATAGGCAAGAATGGTGAAGTGATAAAAGGGTTGGGAATGGAAGAAAATAGGGTGGCTTGGGATGTTGGTTCACAAAAGGAAAAGGAGGATGAAGAGGCTAAGGTTTGGGGCATGGTTGTTATTACAACAATGGTTTCCACAGTGGTTGGTGCCAGGGGTGGGGAAGATGAAGGAGATGGAGAATGCTGGGGTGAGATTGGAAATGTTTGTACAAATGTTTCGGCTGTAAGGTCTATGGTGGCGGTTGGGGTAGTTGTTAGCTCCATGGTAGCTTCATGTTCAACTACTCGTATTCATATATTCTTGCCAGGCCATGGTCATGTGTCCACTCTATGCTGGTCGTATCGGATAGATTGTCAAACTGCTATGTAGATAGCCTCCTGAACTCCCAAGGATTCAGATAGTAGCTGGATGCAAGTGATGAATTACAGGTCCACTCCTTCATCTGCTAACATCTGTTCTATTAGGGATTGGCCTGATGCAAAGGAAAGTCTGTGCCTCTCTTGCACTGCTCTGATCGTGTCATATACCCTTTGCAATTTGGGTGTGTACACAAGAGCACCTATGAGTTCTGGTACTCCTTGCTGCTCATCTCGATATCTTTCTTCATGCCCTTCCTCGCCTTCTTCGGATTCTTCATCTTCTACATCATCTTCATTTTGTTCTTCATCCACATCAACAGTGGTAACAGGTACTTGTGATGTTGTTCCTTGCAGTTGAGCTCCCTTCAATTGTTGTTCTTCTTCTGCTTCAAGATCCACTTCCTTTAAAATCTTCTCAAAATCTTCACTGGTGAATTCTTCCAAGAGTGCTCCTCCACGGAATTCCAGGTCCGTGGGGACGGGTGGAAATATCAAATTGGGACCTTCATAGCTTTTTTGTGGTATTCGTAATGTGAATGGTCTGATCCTTCGAGGAGGGGGGGTGACATCGAGGGTTAGTGTTGCTCCATGGGGTTGAGCACAAGGTACTTGTACACTTCCTCTCATCCTCTTGGAAGGGGGTCCAATTGATGTTCGGCCTTTGAACTGCTGCACTCTATTCCATATTAAGGCTCTCTAGATCTGGATGTCATAAGCTAAACATCTATAAATTATCCCCGTCAATGTGCAACATCCATACAAAACTGATTTCCGTGGCCATCTCTTGTGAGCTAGTTGTATCTGATCGATGATCCAGTGGGGTAGGCTGATGGTGAGGTTCTGTGTCTTTGTAAGGTACAAGCTAAACCAAAGTTTCTTAGGTGGCATGGTGAACCTATCTTGTGCTAGAGATGCAAAATGCTGCATGCACATTCTCAAGTGAACTGAGATGTTTGGTGTCATGGCCACCATGTCCTTGAGATTGCTGAGGCATCGATTCTTCATGTTATCAAGCACTAGGTTCTCCTTTTCTATGGGTATATGCATTCCTCACATATCCAGGGCCTCTCCCACTAAGTTTTTGGTTAACTTAAACCTCTTCAGCTCATTTCCCTTTGTTAGAGATGGGAGCACAAATGTGCTCGTACCTTTGGGGTGCTTGCTCAGAGTCAAGGTGTTGATAAGGTAGTATCATCTCATGAAGTGGAGCTTTGGGAGTTGAGCACCAAAGTATGTGTCCAATCATGCTTTCTCCCATACGGGGCATAGTGCTTTTGCATTTTGTAAATTTTCAAATTCCCATGTAAAGAAGGAATATTTGCCTTGCTTTCCATTGAATTCCAACTCTAACTCCCAGAGGTATGATCCTTCTCCCAAGGGTCCTGTGACTTCACTGCAATGTTTTACAAATATATGCCCTAAAGTGTATGATGTGAGTGATTGTGAGTGTCTATTTAGGCTTGTGAGCTTATGTGAAGCTACTTGGGTGTGTAAGTATGTCCTGGGCACCCAGATCTATGATGCATTGGGGTCAGCCTTCATTGCCTGCTTTGGGACCCAAATAGGAATGGTCTATTTTGCGAGAATTCTAGAATATTCTTTTTGCGTAGTCCTAGCCCTAGCAGTTTGTTTGGTGCATCGTTGGGGATCTGACACTAGAGCAGAGGGTTGTTCACCCTTGTGTATCTAGATCTACTTCACATTTTGAGTCGTCTTGTTTTGCGTCCTCCATTGCCTATGAGTATAGACTGTCTGCTTCCTCTGCTTTTGGTACTCCCTTGGTAGCTTTGTCTCGATCACTTTTGGAAAAGAAGGGAGTTCCATCCGATCCTTTGTTTCTTTGTTGAGAACATCATCCTTCTGCATCACAGAGTTTTGGACAAGAACAACATCTTCATCTCATGTGTACTCATGGAAGGACAAGGAGTTGGTGCCTTTCCTAGTTCTTTGAGTGCTTTATTTTCTAACTCAATAGTAATGCGATTCTGATTTACCTAGACCTGAAGAAGTCCACTTCTTAGGTTCAAGTTGACTACATGATCGTAGATCCAATCTTGACCCAAGACAAGAATTTCAATGAGATCCTCATCTTGACGCACTAGCACCTTCACTATCATAAGAATATCTTGAATGTAGAGGGGAAGCTCCACCTCACCCATGCAAGGGGTTTCCACACCTCCCAATCCTATGTGATAGGCTTCTATAGGATTGACACTTAACTGCAATTCTTGATAGTAAGAAAGTCTAACAACACTAGTGGATGCACCTGAGACAATCAATGCTTTCACAGTCTTTGCACTCTTTCCTTGTCTTACCTCTAGGGTCACAAAGGGTTTTCGGTGAACTATTCTATGGGAACGTACACCTGATGCTTCACACATGGCCATGTGATATCTTGGAACTTCATAATCATCTGACGTAGGTGGATCTCTACCCTGTCTTCTCAATTTCATTCATCGAATGCATTCTAAGGCTTTTGCCTGTGCTTCTTCTCAAACTCGTTTTTCCTCCCTTACGTTTCTTTGTAGTATTGAGACAGTTTAGCATTTCCTCTATGAGGGGTTCTTGATATAATTTCACTCTGCATCCACTCATGTAACTAGGTAGGACATCACCTTCTAGAGTGGCTAATTGAACTGCTCCACTTGTTGATATTCTGTTAATAATCATGGGTCCATAGCCACACTTCTCTAACTTTCTTGCATGTTGCTTCAAGGTGTACACTAGGAATAAATCTCCCGCTTTCAATCCCTTATCGTTTACATGGGCATCAAAATATGCCTTTTGTCTTTTCTTAGCTGCATAAATCCCTGCAGCTGCTCTCAATCTAGTTTCACCAAAGCATTCTAGATCAAGGACTCTAGATGAGCGCTCTGTGAAGAGATGGATAGGTATGTTCTTGAAGATGAAGAGGTGTTGCAAAATCCTTGATCTACACCAGCAAATGAACTCCAAGAGTATGTGGTGGGCCCTTTTAGCTTGCCAATGGATGTATTAGACACCCTGTCCAGTGTTTTGCATAATTCTCTGAGCACACCAGCAATTAACTTAATTCCTTTTGGGGAAGTCTAGTTAACTTAAAGATATAACTTTCAAGAGTAATCTCATAAAAAATAATGAACCACACACTCAGAATGATGTTTAACAAGTGATGGCATCATCCCGATTTTCACGGGTTGCTATAGTAATGTGACTAGTGAGCACAAAAATAAACATGAATCAAGATTTAAGAATCCAATGATTATGAAACTTTGTATGCTTATACTAGACAGTATGTGGAATCCAACAAGATTTAAATCATTGAATGTGGGTAAGTACACACTGAGAAACAGCTCTGACAAGATGAATAAAAAAGTCGGGTACCTGACAGAGAAGTGAAAATGAACAGACAGGGTTGAATTCAACTGAAAATAACTGAAGATTGAAACACCCAAAGGAAATGAAAATTTTTGAGAATATACTAGACTTATATAGCTAACTGCACCAAGTTAAATCACTAAAAATATGCACCAAGCTCAGAGAAACCATCTCTGCAATCTGACTGAGAAAACTGAGAGATATGGCAGTGAGTAGTACACTTCACAATAACATGGAAATATGAACTCAAATGATCATGAAAAGGAAAGTATATTGATTTTACAACACAATGGACTTACTGATACATATGTGTGCATTGAAACTGCACCCAAATATGGCATAAATCTCATCTCTTTGAGGTCTTCTGTGACCGCGACTAAAGTTGCAATCTATTTATAGTTGAGCTTGGGAGGCTAACTTCCCTCAATCACTCTCCAATCAATTAGTGACTGATTTGATTCTCTATCTAGCACAAATCACAAATTCGTGGCTCCTCTTTCCCTTTTTGATCAAGTGGACTCAACCACTTAAGATTCTTTCACTTTTACATTAAGTAAAGTCTTCAAAAGTTACAAGAGGTAGTTCACAAGTGAGCTTTACATTGTCTTCATTTTAAGGCTTCTTCTTTGAATTTGTGGGTCTCAAGCCAATACTTAGGCTTGTCATAGACTTGCTCCAATAGCTCCCCCTCAAGCAAAGTATGCTTGAGGTCTTCAACTTCCAAGATCACCTGCAAACCTATCATAACCTTGAATTTGCAAAGCTTTGTACCATCCAATGCTTATGTTAGAATATCTGCACATTGTTGATGAGTGGACACATATGATATTTCTCTTTGCTTAGAACCTTCTCTTGTACATAGTGATAATGAACTTCAATATGTTTAGTCCTTGCATGAAAAATTGGATTAGCAGGTAAGTGAATAGAACTCATATTGTCACAAAAAATAGTTGGAGTTCCAAACTCCAATCCAAGATCTTTGAATAATGTCTTCATCCACATAGCTTGTTGTGTAGCTATGGCAAGGCCTCTGTATTCAGCTTCAGTGGAAGAGAGAGCAACTGTGGGTTGCTTCTTGGATGACCATGAAATAAGCTTTGAACCTACAAAGGTAAGATAACCTAAAGTGCTCCTTCTATCTTCCTTGGAGCCAGCCCAATCTGCATCAGAAAATAGCTTCAAACCTAAAGCAGATACATAAGGATAATAGAGTCCTTCATTTATGGTTCCTTTGAGATACTTGAGAATCCTTTTGGCAGCATCCATGTGTGGTTTCCTTGGTGTGTGCATAAATTGACTTAGCACACTCACACTGTAACATATATCTACTCTTGTCAATGTGGCATAGTTGAGACTACCCACTAGACTTTGATATGATGGGATGTCCTCTATGAGTTCACCTTCATATGAGATCAATTTGTGATTGACCTCCATTGGAGTACCTGCAATCTTACAATCTTGCATCTTGACTTTTGCGAACATGTCCTTAATGTACTTTCTTTGAGTGAGAAACAAACCATGATCTTTGTAGACAACTTCCAAACCTAGGAAGTAGGTCAGTGAACCCAAATCACTTATCTTGAACTCTTCTCTCATCTGATCTTTGATCTTCTTCATACCATCTGCATCATTTCCTCTCAATATAATATCATCTACATATACACATAGGTAGATGATCTAAGAATTACTCTTTTTAATAAAGAGTGAAGGATTTGCCTTGCTTGGTTGAAAGCCTTTGTCCTGCAAGAATGAAACAAGCCTGAAATTCCAAGCTTTTGGGGCTTTCTTGAGACCATACAATGCTTTATTAAGTTTACACACATAATCAGGATAAACTTGATTCTCAAAACCAAGTGGTTGTGGCATATATCCCTCTTCTGTTATCCAACCATTCAAGAATGAATTTTTTACATCTAGTTGAATTATCTTCCAATTCTTGGAAGAAGCAATACTAAGTAACACTCTGATTGTAGGCATCTTATGTACATGAGAAAAAGTTTCTTCATAATCAACTCCTTGAGCTTGTGCAAAGCCTTTTGCTACAAGTCTTGCCTTATACCTGTTTATGGAACCATCAGAATTCTTCTTGAGCTTGTAAACCCATCTTGAGCCTATTACCTTCATAGATGAAGTCTTGGGCACCAAATCCCAAGTGTTGTTTTCCTCAAGTGCTTCAATTTCTTCCTTCATTGCATGCTTCCATTCTGTTTTTGCTTTGGCCTCTTCAAATGATAATGGCTCCTCTTGGTTTATGTCCTGTGCTATGTAGATAGAATGTTTAGTTACTAATGAGGTGTCAAACCCATACCTTTCTGATTTTTTCTTTTCCATCATAGATCTTCTTAGGCCATGATGTGATGATTCTGCCTCATGTCCAAGTTCCTGCAATTTTGCTTTACCTTTAGACTTCCATGCTTTGATCTTTTCCATCTGAGATTCTTCATCATCCTCTAAGGTGTCTTGTTCTTCAATCTTTGGTTGTCCTCTACCAAGCTTTGGAAAATCTTCTTCAAGATCATGGCAATGCAACCAAAAAATTTACAATGATCTAAGCTTGGTCTTCTTCCATTCCAAGCCTCATATGGAGTCATCCCATCAAGGGATTTTGAAGGCAACCTGTTAATCAAGTAAGTGGCTGTAGATAGAGCCTCAGCCCATAAGTAATTAGGTAAATGCTTTTCATTTAACATAGACCTTGCAGCTTCAACAATTGTCCTATTCCTTCTTTCTGCCACTCCATTTTGCTCAGGAGTGTACCTTGTAGTTACCTCTCTTTTGATTCCTCTTTCTTGAAGAAAAGAATCAAACTCATGGGAGAAGTATTCTCCCCCTCCATCTGACCTTAGCCTTTTTAGTGATTTACCTGTTTGATTCTCCACAAGAGCCAAATATCTTTTGAAACATGAAAAACTTCATCTTTGTGTTTCATAAAGAATATGATAGTCCATCTGCTCCAATCATCAATAAAGGAGACATAATACCTTGATCCAGATATTGAAGCTTCCTTGCTAGGTCCCCATACGTCTCTATGAACCAAGTCCAAGAGATCTTCATGCATATAACCTTTCTTCATGAATGGTAACCTGTGAGACTTTCCAAATCCACATGCACTACACTTATAAATCATATGTTGTTTTGACAAGTTAGGGAGTCCAAGTACACTTTGGTCCCTGAAAATTTGCTTTAATGACCTTTCACCAATATGTGCTAACCTTTTGTGCCATACTTCCAATTCTGTGAGTGTTTGACTACCATAATTAAAGAGAACAATGTTTCTAGTGTCTTGTAATTCAAATGTGAACAATCTACCTATCTTTTCACCTTTTGCATTTCTTTTGAATCCTTGACTTGGATCTTCAACATATGCTCCTGCTTTTGTGAACCTGACTTGCAACCCTTTCTCTACTATCTGCCCAACACTTATCAAATTCTTTGTAATGGTAGGGACATACAGTACCTTGCTGAGTAGGTCGATGTTTCCATCAGGTGCTTTGACATTTCCTATTTTCTCCACAAGGTGTCTTGTATCATCTCCTATTTGTACCTCATGCTTATTCCTTGGATCTTCTAAATATGATAGGAGTGCCACATTTCCTGCCACCTGATTTGAACAACCTGAATCTATGTAGAAAACATGCTCATCAGATTTACCTTGTGGCATAGCCATGTTCATGATCAATAATGAATCTTGTTTGTTTAAGTCTTCTGTGTAGTTATTAAAGTCTCTCCTTCTTTTGTAGCCTCGTTGATAGTTTGAATGATTGTATTTGTTGTAATTGCCATGGTAGTTGTTGAACCTTCCTCTTGAGTAGCCATAACTTCCTCTATTGTATCCTCTTCCTCTTTGATTCCTGGAATTCCTAAAGCAATTTTCAGTTGTATGATTAGTTAGTCCACAAATAGAACATGGGTTGGAGTCTTGGGATCTCCCCCTTCCTTGCCTACCTCCTCTTCCTCTACCTCTCTCATGTCTTCCTCTACCTGCATAGTTAACTTGATATGTACCTGCTTCATCATCCACTTTCTTTGCCTTTCCTTTGTTATCTTTGGACTTGCTTTTATTCGTGTATGAAGCTGAAGATTGATTACCTTTAGAGCTTTCTCCATTTTTGATAAGCTTTGCCTCTTGAGTGAGTAATTGTCCAATGAATGTATTGAAATCAGGTACATGCATGTCCATGTACAAATCCATAGTTGTGGTGAATGATTCCCACTTGTCATCTGCTTTCAATCCATTGATGACCTGCCTTACAATTTGTTCTTCATCTATTACCTCTCCAATGCTTCCCAACTGATCTCCTATGTCCTTGAGCTTTGTGAAAAAATCAGTCACATTTTGTTTGGGAGCCTTCTTGAGAGTTGTGAAATCCACCCATAGTTGATGCTTCCTAGCTTTAGTACTTGAAGGGAAGAAAGCTTCAAGTGCATCCCACACTTCCTGAGATGTCTTACAACTTCTAATGCGAGGCAACAAAAAATCTTAGATAGAGTTGAGGAGATAAGACCTTGCAAGTGCATCCTTGGAGCACCATGTGCTCAATCTTTCTTGCTCTTGTTGTGTTGGTTGACTTTTGTTCCTGAAACTTGGCATAACTTCATCTCCAGACACATAACCATATAAACTTCTACCTTGGAGATAAGCTTCCATTCTTAATGATCAAGCTAAGTAGTTACCTCTGTCCAATTTGTCAATTGAGGAAGGAAATCCATCTGCCATCCTTGCTTTGATACCACTGTGAAGAGATGGATAGGTATGTGCTTGAAGATGAAGAGGTGTTGCAAAATCCTTGATCTACACCAACCAAATGAACTCCAGGAGTATGTGGTGGGTCCTTTTAGCGTGCCAATGGATGTATTAGACACCTTGTCCAGTGTTTTGCATAATTCTCTAAGCACAACAACAATTAGCTTAATTCCTTTAGGGAAACTCTAGCTAACTTAAAGAGCTAACTTTCAAGAGTAATCTCATAAAAAATAATGAACCACACACTGAGAATGATGTTTAACGAGTGATGACATCATCTCGATTTTCACGGGCTTCTATAGTAATGTGACCAGTGAGCACAAAAGTGAACATAACGCAAGCTTTAAGAATCCAATGATTATGAAAATTTGTATGCTTATACTAGAGAGTATGCTGATTCTTACAAGCTTTAAAGCATTGAATGTGGGTAAGTACACACTGAGAAAGAGCTCTGACAAGATGAGTGAAAAAGTCGGGTACTTGACAGAAGTGAAAATGAACAGATAGGGTTGACTTCAACTGAAACTAACTAAAGATTGAAACACCCAAATGAGATGAAAATTTGTGAGAATATAGTAGACTTATAGAGCTAATTTTATGTAGTTAAATCACTGAAAACGGTGCACCAAGCTCAAAGAAACCATCTCCGCAATCTGACTGAGAAAATTGAGAGATATGGCAGTGAGTAGTACACTTCACAAGAACATGGAAATATGAACTCAAATGATCATGAAAATGAAAGTATATTGATTTTACAACACAATGGACTTACTGATACATATGTGTGCATTGAAACCACACCTTGATATGGCATAAAGCTCAGCTCTTCGAGGTCTTCTTTGACCATGACTAAAGCTTCCATCTATTTATAGTTGAGCTTGGGAGGCTAACTTCCCTCAATCACTCTCCAATCAATTAGTGATTGATTTCATTCTCTATCTACCACAAATCACGAATTCGTGGCTCCTCTTTCCCTTTTTAATCAAGTGGACTCAACCACGTAAGATTCTTTCACTTTTACATTAAGTAAAGTCTTGAAAAGTTACAAGAGGTAGTTCACAAGTGAACTTTACATTGTCTTCATTTTAAGGCTTCTTCTTTGAATTTGTGGGACTCAAGCCAATACTTAGGATTGTCGTAGACTTGCTCCAACAAGTTCATGGCTGGTCCATTGATGCTCTTGTGCTACCCTCAATGTGGGTATCAAAAAATCTAATAGTAGCACTACATTTTGGTCAAACACCATCCAAAAAGATGTGGCTCGGAGCACCGTTTTATAGGTGACTTGATATGCCCAAACATCATAATGTAGCTTTTTGTCCCTGTCAGAGCATTTATTACTCACCAATGTTACCATTAGTGTGCATGTGAAAGGCCAAATGACCACCGGGCACTTCCTTGTATATGTTCTTTAATAAAACATTTTGTGGCTTGGTTAGTCACAGACTATAAGTTCAACTGCATTTGTAAGACCTAAGAAGTCTATCTTTGTGCTCCCTGTGTACTATGTTTCATGTGTATTGTGCATCATCTGTGTGAAGTACTGTGTGTGGTCTCAAGAGCTCGGTTTTCCACTCCGATCATATCATCGTGGAGCTCTCGAGAGGGAGAGCGCACTGTGGTATTACATTCAAGCCAACCCCAGGTATTTCTATTTTACTTTTAGATTCATTACATAAGTGAACAATGGGCAAAAAGTTTGTTGCAAAACACACCACACAAGACATAGGTTCTAGTGTGGAAGCATTGATTGAAAAGAAGTCTCCAGAATATGATGAACAATTCAAAGATATGGAGTCACAAATAATTGCATCCATGGATGAAAAACTTTACTCAAAGATTGACTCAATAATTTCATGTATTACAATGATGACTCCAATTATGAAAGAAGTTAATGAGGTTATTAGTTCATTAATTACACAGTTTGGTAATTTAGATGGAACTGTTCACTATGAACTTTCAATTCTGAAAGAAATTATGGATAATCTATCAAATCATGTGAAAGAGATTACAACATTCAAAACTATTAGCTATGACATTTCAAGTGTGAAAGAAAGTATTGATAGTCTATTGAATCAAGTGAAAGAAATTGCAACATGCGAGTGTAAACATGAACATCAAGTTCAAGTTCAAAGTATATCTACACATTCTATTGAACAAAGCCTTTTACCTGACCATATAAGATTCACTCCTAGAACTTTACATAGAAGAACACATAGAGTCCCTAATCGACCTATTAGATGTTTTTGGTGTGATCAATTTGGCCATATGTTTTGGAATTGCAATGCATATGAGAATGCTTGTAGACTTGAATTGGTCACTACAGTAGAAAGAAAAAATCATTTGGGCCATATATCTCGTAGTGGAATGGAAAATCTTTCTCGTTCTGGCTACTTACGTGTGTTATCTTTCTCTGATTTTTCATTTTGTGACCATTGTCAATATGGAAAGCAAACCAGAAATGTGCATAGAATGCTGAATCGCTCTTATGCCCACGAAAAAAATGATTATACGAGACTTTATTCGGTTTAAATCCCTCGCAATCGGTTTACTTGGATTACCTAGAGCCCACAATTATCTCGAAATGGAATTCTTCTTATGGCTATACACTAGCTCATATGGTTCCCGGCAAACACACCCAAAATGTACGGCTTCTTAGTGCAAGGGGAAGTGCTGGTACAGATGTTAGACTTCAAAAAACATGAACAGAAATAGTTTGAAAGGGGTAAAAAAAAAGGGGTAAAAGCTCTTTACTGGTACAGTTAGACTATTGAAGTGATCTCTTTCCTGTCCCGAGAGAAATGCCTAAGTCGTCTCCTCTCTGTCTCGTCAGTGATCACAGACAGAAGTATTATGCATAATCTATTCTCTGTTATACAGTTCCACTCCTTAAGAGGATGATCTCTTCCCATTCTCAGCAGGGATCGGACACACGAGCATTATACATAATTTATTACTAAACGAGCAGGGATCAGTTAACTTCCGAGGGAATTGACATCACAGTTTCAAAACAAGAATAATAACAACAGGCAAGTCTAAGATCGCGAGAACACATCTAGACACTCTATTGGCCTGAAACATCAGAACAACAAAATTTTACTTGGGATATGAATTGCAACGGCCTCTGATCACTCGACAAGCTACGCAGTAGTCCAACAGCTAGCTATCTCTAGCACGCTCCATAACGCTCGTCCATGTACACACATCCTTTAAATTGCTGTTTTCGCATCTCTCCATGTACGTACTGATTTGTAAGAACGAAAGATAATAGACTCAAATTCATCAAGTAAGCTCGTTACTATGAACAGGTGCATATAGACACGCCAGAATGTTGAATACATGATTCCCACGAAGGTCTCTCGCACACAAAAATTCATTTAAATAGACAGTATTTTCAGTGCCCCAGAAATCCTTTTAAACTACTGCGTTAAGACCCGCATGTAAGTTCCAAATAGAGAACAGTCGATGATAAGCCCATAGTAGCCAAGATAGAGAGCACATTACCGTGTACTTTAGACTCTATTCTGCCCGGACATCACATTCGCAAATTTCCACAAGAAAATGCTATTCGAAATCGAATGACGCATATAACAGGAAGGTTTACTTATAGACAAATAACTGGAAATTTTTCACGATGACCGCATTAGATAACCCTCATTTCCGTGGCCCCTGACATGAAGATCTATGCTCCAAGAACTTAGGTCGAATGATAAGCTCGTTTTTGAAAGGTGGTATAAGGTTAATGGGATTGGCAACCGATGTTCTTTCTTCTACGTTTTCCGTCCTTTGTGCTATCACGTTGTAGTCATCTCTTGGCGAAATCGTCAAAGACAGAAAGGGAAACGTGAGGGGTGCAGAGCACTCCGAGGGGGATCTTGGTTTTGTTTATGCCCTGTGCAGATGATGGAAAAACTTTCAACACTTTCTACTTCTTCTTCTCTTCTCCCAACTGTTCCCGCTTCTCTTCTTCTCTGCTTCTGCTCCTCTCATTCATATCTGCGACAGTTCTATTCTCCACCGAATCTGAAAAAAAATCGACGCATGGGCGTCCTTGATAATTTCCCGCAATTCAATTGTCTGCCCTATTCCCTCAGAACCACGGAGTATATCGACAAAAACTCTTGGATTTTCCGTTAGCCAATATGTCAGATGCCAGTGGGTCCACGCTATGACGAATAATCTCTGCCCTTCACATCCATGAATTCTCTGTAGTTGATCCCCCCGTTCCAAACATGGCTCGATGTCGACTTCCCCCCAAAGGTCTGCTGCCCCCTTTTTCCCTTTGTCAGATCTGTCATCCCCAAAAAATTGCAACGGACTTCGCCTTCATCAATTAGTGCCGCCGCCCCCAATACAGATACTAGCTATATTTAGCCGGAGGCTCCAGTCAAGCTTAATTCTTTTGTCCCCATGCAATGCATCCCATAAGCTTCCATTTTGCATGACAAAGTATGTAAGTGCTTGCCAACTGACAACCAGCCCTCATTCATACAAGCAGACAGCATATTGATAAAGGTGACCCTATTTGGTGCAGTGCCTTCTTGAAGCATTTGACAAAAGGTACTCCATGCATGTAGGCACTGCTCACTTTCGGCAAATGCAGCAATCATGGAAGTCCATGAGACCAAGTCTCTTTCTCGAATACCAATAAATACATCGCATGCATCTTTGATACTTCCACATTTACCATACATGTTAATAAGAGAATTGGCGACTGTTAAATCAGCACTAAACCCACTCTCGAAGATAAATCGATGAATGTGTTTACCTTCAAACAAAGCTACACTATGGGCACATGCAGAAAGAATGGTAATAAATGTAATGTTATCCACTGGGGTGCCCTCTCTTTGCATTCTCATGAGGAGTTCCACAGCATCTCCACAACCTCCATGCTCAATACTAGCAGCAATGAGAGAAGTCCAACACATGGCACTGCGCTCTTGTAATCCATGAAAGGTGGTTGCTGCATTCTGTATCTGACCACACTTGTTCATTATGGTTCAGTGCTCTCATTAGGAAATTCCAGGCATAACGGTCCCTTGAACACATAAAAGAAAATAATGCTTGACAGTCGATGACTGCACCACACCTCCCATACATTTGAATAATAAGATTGGCCAGGAACACATCCTTCGAAAGGGTGCTTTGCAAAATGCAATAGTGGAAGTATCTGCCATCCAAGAGATCCTCAATCCCCACACAACCACGCAATAATGAAGCAAAAGAGGCCTTCTGAGCATCCAAATCATGGCCATTGTCATTTAAGAGCAACATTGCATGATGATTGAGCCCAGCTTGCAGCCTATCCATTTCCTTGTTAAGGTACTGTAGCTGATCTTCCTTGTTTTGAGCAATCTTCAGCATCTCTTCATTTATGCTAACAAGTTCATCAATTCGCTTTCTCTGTCCCTCTGATTCAGCTTGCATCACTTGGATCTTCCCCAAGAGCTCAAACTTCTCAAAGATGATGGAATCAGCTCCTAGTTGCCCTATAGAAAGAGGTACAAAGCCACTCAAATAATTGCCGATACAATAGCATGCCCTTTGCTCCCCATCCCTACAATCAATATCTCTACATACTTCTCATCAATTATCAAATTCATTCTTCAAGTGCCTGCAATCAAACAAATTTCCTGCCAAATAAAACCACATTAGAACATAAAAATCAACCATTTTCGGAGCTAACAAATGCACATTGAATCTTCAATTCAGCCTTTAGATCTCGTTCATACAAATGTGTGTGCTCCTATGCCCAGTAGGTCCTTAGGTGGTTCTCTCTACTTTGTCACTTTCATAGATGATGCTACTAGAAAAGTTTGGGTATATCCTATCAAATTGACGAATGAGTATTCCCTACTTTAAAAAAATGGCTTGCTTCAGTTTAGACTAAAAAAGGAACTAAGCTTAAGGCTTTACATTCAGATAATGGGGGTGAGTATACCTCAAATGAATTCAGCCTTTTCTATCAGTCTAGAGGGATTCGTAGAGAGTTTACAACTCCTTATATCCCAGTACAGAATGGTGTAGCTGAGAGGATGAATAGAGCTATTCAAGATAGAGTAGTCTCTATGTTGCATCATGCAAACCTCTCACAAGGCTTTTGGGCAGAAGCAATATTGACTGCAGTTCATGTGATTAACCTTTCACCTAGTACTGCCAAAGGTCTGAAAGTGGCTCAAGAATTGTGGACAGGGAAGCCACCATATTATGATCATCTTGGAGTTTTTGGGTGTGAAGCATATGTTCATATACCCAAGAATCTTAGACAAAAGTTGGACCATAAGTCAAAGAAATGCATTTTTCTTGGATATGGTTGAGAAGGACAATTCGAATATCGCTTATGGGATCCTGAAACATGGACAATGATCAGAAGTAGTGATGTCATTTTCAATGAGTCTAAGATGCATAAACAGCCCATTAAGGAGGTTGAAGTGAGAAGAATGGTGTTTGAAGATACTAGTCCTCTGATTAGCGTGCATAAAAATGCTCCACATAGGGATGTTCAAGAGGATTTCCATTCAGATCAGTCTGCACATGTTCCTGTTCAGCAACCATTGAGATGTTCTGCACGTGTCTCACATCCACCTGATAGATATCTTCCAGGTTTAGATTTCGTTATGCTAACAGATGCCAGTGAGCCTTCTTACTACAAAGAGGCTATGCAGATAGAGGATCATGTCAAGTGGGAGCGTGCCATGAAGAGTGAGTTGGATTCTATTCACAAGAATGGTACTTGGGATTTAGTAACTTTGCCAAATGGTAGGAAAGCTTTACCATGTAAATGTGCATATAAGATGAAATTCATATTAGATAGTGCTTCTCCAAAGTATAAAGCACGACTCATTGCAAAGGGTTTTAAGCAACAACATGGTGTTGGTTTCGAGGAAATCTTCTCTCTAGTGGTCAAGATGACTACCCTGCGCATGTTGCTTGAATTCGTTGCAATAGAGGACTTAGAGCTAGTCCAAATGGATGTGAAAACTGCTTTCTTGCATGGACACCTTACAGATGAGATCTATCTGGAACAAACAGAGGGTTATGTAGTTCCTGGCAAGGAAAGTCTAGTTTGTAAGCTTAAGAAGTGCTTGTATGGACTTAAATAGTCCCCTAGACAATGGTACCAAAATTTTGATGCTTTTATGAAATCCCAAGGCTATTCTCAAAGCAATGAGGATCATTGTCTCTACACAAAGAGATGCTCAGATGGTAGCTTGATATGCTTGATACTTTATGTCGATGATATGTTGATTGTTGGGAAGTCTTCTTATGATTTGTCAATTCTCAAAAAGAAGTTGAGTCAGACATTTGATATGAAGGATTTGGGGGATGCCAAACATATTCTTGGCATGCGCATTACTCGTGATAGGAGTAAAAGATGCATATACTTGTCTCAAAGTGAGTACATATCCAAAGTACTTCACAGTTCAATATGCAGGGTGGAAAGGCATTGAGTACACCTTTACCCACATATGTGAAATTGAGCAAGGATGATTGCCCCAAATCAGATGAGGAAAAGGAATTCATGACCAAAATCCCCTATCAGTCTGTTGTTGGTAGTCTCATGTACGCTATGGTAGCTACGAGACCAGACATTGCATTTGTAGTGGGAGTTGTGAGCAGATATATGTCTAATCCTGGCAAGAAACATTGGGAAGGAGTCAAGATGATTTTGAGATATCTGAGTGACACTAAGGACAAGTGTTTGTGCTTAGCTAGAGGGAAAGCATCCATTATTGGTTACACAAATTCTAATTATGCTGGTTGTGTAGACCATCATAAGTCTACATCAGGTTACATTTTTCATTTTGTTGGAGGTGCTATCTCTTGGAGATCTCGTCTTCAAGAATGTACAAGTGTTTCCACCAAAGAAGTAGAGTATGTTGCTGCAAGTGAGGCATTTAAGGAAGCATTGTAACTTTCTCGTCTTGCTTGTGATATGGGTTTACCTCAGCATGTACCTTGATTGCTCAGTGATAATCAGAGTGCCATTGCTTTGGCTAAGAATCCGGTTTATCATGCAAAGACCAAGCACATTGAGGTGAGGAATCACTTCATTAGAGATTGCTTAGCCAATGAGCACATTATTCTTGAGAAGGTTCACACTCAAGATAATGCTGTAGATGCTTTGACTAAAGCTCTACCACGGGATAACTTTCGACACTGTTGTCACTTGAAGGGGGTTACTTGATTCTTGATCTTACACAGTCACTTGTATACTGTGTAACATGCCCATCAGATGGGAGGTATAGTTTGTATACTTACACTTAGGTATTCTTCATCATTCTTTATTGTTCTCCCATAGTTACTTTGGCCATATTGGCCTTTAGTGGGAGATTGTTACCCTTAATGTCCATATGAAAGGCCAAATGGCCACCGGGCACTTCCTTGTATATGTTCTTTAATAAAACATATAGTGGCCTGGTCAGTCACAGACTGTAAGTTCGATCGCATTTGTAAGACCTAAGCAGTCTATCTTCCTGCTCCCTGTGTACTATGTTTTCTGTGTATTCTGCAGCATCTGTGCGAAGTACTATGTGTGGCCTCAAGAGCTTGGTTTTCTACTCTGAGCATACTATCATGGAGCTCTCGAGAATGAGAGCACACTGTGGTGCATCCGCATCGAAATATTTCAACCAATTTAGTGAGAACATTACAAAGAATCTTGTTCGTGCTCTTAGCCTGTTTGTTAGCTTGTGGATGATAGGGGGCTGACTTCTTATGTGCTACCAAGAATTCTTGGAGAAGATGTTCAGTGCCTTCATTCAAGAAGTGGGTGCCATGATCACTCACCAAATCTATTGGTAAAACATATCTCATACATACATTCTCAAAGAGAAACTTAGCTATCGTTGGGGTGTCATTCTTTCTTGTTGCCTTCACTTCCACCCATTTACTGAGATAGTTGGTAGCCACAATCATGTACTCAACATGTGAACCCTTCGATGGGGGATTAATAGGACCGACAAAGTCTATTCCCCACTTAGAGAATGCACGTCCACCCATCATAGTTTTTAGAGGTATCTCATCTTTACGTATTAGATATTGAGTTCGCTGGTAAATATCACATCGCTTCACATAGGTATGCGCATCGATGTGAAGGGTTGGACACCAAAGACCTATGAATAATATTGCTTTGATCACCCTATCTTGTCCAAAGTGTCCACCTACCACACCTTGGTGAGCAGTTTTCAAGATCTTGAGATATTCACTCTCATGGGCACACAACCTAAGATATCCATCTTTTCTCGTTTGTATAGAGTACCACCTATGAGTGTGTAATCTAATGCTTCCTGTTCTAAACTTCATTGTCTGGCCAAGGTCATTTCTTGAGGGAATGTTCTCGTCCTCAAGAAGTTTACCATTAGTTCACTCCAATTTGGTACTAAGGACACTTGATATAGCATAGCGTGTTCCACAGGTGGTCTGATAGTACAAGCTTGGCATTCCTTGCAAAATTTATGGACGTCTGCTTCCATAGTTAGCCAATACACTCCTAACCCTTCATAGCATTTTTAGGTTTCAATGTTTGGAGTAATGTTGTTGGAGTGCACCTACATGTGCTAATTGCAACTATTTTGCATGCTCATCTTCTTCTACACAGCAAGCCAATATGCCCTGATTGGTGTGCTTATACATGCTGCCTACCATCATGTGGTATTTCTAAGATCTCACTACTTCTTTATCTTTGGCTTGTAGTATGGGGTGCTTGGGTCCAAAGGTGAGGATAGGCACTATATTCTTGGCCCACTCAGGCACTACTTCTAGATTGAACAAATACGCATCTGAAAGGTCATCTGATACTCCTTCAGGGGATTCTCCCGAAGTTAGAAGAGAAAGGTGATCAACTCTCAAGTGAGTCCTGCCTTTCCTAACCACAACTTCAAAGTCATATTCCATTAGTTAGAGGAACCATCTTACTAATTTGCCAGTATTGCATGGCTTGTTCATTAGATAGAGTAATGTGTGATGGTCTATAAAAAATTTAAACTTATTTGCAAGCAAATAATGTCTAAACTTTTAACTACATATACCATTCCTAATCCTTCTCTCTCGGTAGTGGTATAGTTTCTTCAACTTCATTCAATTTTCTACTAGCATAGGCAATGGGAAGATCCATATTACCTTCACTAGTAGGTTGTGCTAATACACACCCAATTGCATAATTGGATACATCCACGTGCACATGGAAGGGCTTGTTCCAATTTGGTGTAGTCAAGATTGGTGCTGAACATAGTCATTGCTTAAGCTCGGTAAAGGAGTTTTCACATTCTTCTGTCCATTTAAAG
This sequence comes from Ceratopteris richardii, assembly GCA_020310875.1. Lineage (NCBI taxonomy): Eukaryota > Viridiplantae > Streptophyta > Polypodiopsida > Polypodiales > Pteridaceae > Ceratopteris > Ceratopteris richardii. The sequence continues at coordinate 151,661,067 of CM035433.1, read as the reverse complement.
TTAGTGAAAAGGGAGTACAGAGCCTTTGCAATGATTGCATAAATATGAATGAATCGTCAATAATAGCCCCAATGCCCCATGAAACCTTGTACTTCCTTCAGATTCTTTGGTCTTGGTAGCTCTACAATAGCTCTAACTTTATCCTCATCTATGGGTATGCCATTCTTTGACACTATGTGTCCTAGAATCTTACCTTGCCTAACCATGAAAAAACACTTTTTTGGGTTAAGGAAGACTTGATATTCTCTACATTTGACAAAGATTTGTCTGAGTTTAGGTATATGTGTTTGTCTGATGTTGGAATGAGCATAGAGATCATCAACATAGACTTCCAAGTTTTTCCTCAAGAACTCTTTGAACACATGGCACATCAGCTATTGGAAGGTAGCTGGCACATTGGTAAGTCCAAATGACATTACTCGAAAAGAAAATATGCCCCACTCTATGGCAAAAGCCTGTTGGAGCAAGTCTATGACAAGCCTAAGTATTGGCTTGAGTCCCACAAAGTCATAAAAGAAGCTTTAAAATGAAGACTATGTAAAGCTCACTTGTGAACTACCTCTTGTAACTTTTGAAGAGTTTACTTAATGTAAAAGTGAAAGAATCTTAAGTGGTTGAGTCCACTTGATCAAAAAGGGAAAGAGGAGCCACGAATTCATGATTTGTGGTAGGTAGAGAATCAAATCAATCACAAATTGATTGGAGAGTGATTGAGGGAAGTTAGCCTCCCAAACTCAACTATAAATAGATGGCAATTTTAATCGTGGTTAGAGAGACCTATGTGAAGACCTCCAAGAGCTGAGCTTTATGCCATATCAAGGTGTGATTACAAGGCACACATATGTATCAGTAAGTCATTGTATTGTACAAGCAATATACTTTCATTTTCATGATTATTTGAGTTCATATGTCCATGTTCTTGTGAAGTGTACTACTCACTGCCATTACTCTCAGTTTTCTCAATCCGATTGCAGAGATGTTTTCTCTGAGCTTGGTGCATCATTTTCAGTGATTTACCTTGGTAAAGTTAGCTCTATAAGTCTACTATATGCTTACAAATTTTCATGTCATTTGGATGTTGCAATCTTCAGTTATGTTCAGTTGAAGACAACAGTGTCTGTTCATTTTCACTTCTCTGTCAGGTACCCGATTTTTTCACTCATCTTGTCAGAGCCATTTCTCAGTGGTTACTTATCCAAATGCAATGATTTAAAGCTTGTGGGATTTCGAGTAATGGCTAGTATAACCATAAAAATTTTTATAATCATTGGATTCCTAAATTTTGAGTTATGCTCATTTTTCTGCTCACTGGTCTCAAACTGTAGCAGCCCGTGAAAATCGGGATGATGTCATCACTTGTTAAAACTCATTCTCAGTGTGTGGTTTATTATTTTTGATGATATTACTCTTGAAAGTTAGCTCTTTAAGTTAATTAAATTTCCCCAAGAGGAATTAAGCTAATTGCTACTGTGCTCAGAGAATTATGCAAAACACTGGACAGGTCTATGAACCAAATTAGCAAGTTTTTCACCTCTGAGCTAACTCCAACTTATCTGTTTTGATCTATATTTTTGAGAGTGATCTTCCAAGGTACATAGGGTGTCTAATACATCCATTTGCAAGCTAAAAGGGCCCACCATATACGGCTGGAGTTCATTTGGCTGGTGTAGATCAAGGATTTTGCAATACCTCTTCATCTTCAAGCACATACCTATCCATCTCTTCACAGTGGTATCAGAGCAAGGTTGGACAACATGGCAGATGGATTTCCTTCATCAATTGACAAATTGGATAGAGGTAAATACTCGGCTTGGTCATTAAGAATGGAAGCTTATCTCCAAGGTAGAAGTTTATATGGTTATGTGGTTGGAGATGAAGTTATGCCAAGTTTGAGGAACAAAAGTCAACCAACACAAGAAGAGCAAGAAAGATTGAGCACATGGTGCTCCAAGGATGCACTTGCAAGGTCTTATCTCCTCAACTCTATCTCAGATTTTTTGTTGCCTCATATTAGAAGTTGTAAGACATCTCAGGAAGTGTGGAATGCACTTGAAGCCTTCTTTTCTTCAAGTACTAAAGCTAGGAAGCATCAACTATGGCTGGATTTCACAACTCTCAAGAAGGCTCCCAAACAAAATGTGACTGATTTTGTCACAAAGCTCAAGGACATAGCAGATCAGTTGGGAAGCATTGGAGAGGTAATAGATGAAGAGCAAATTGTAAGGCAGGTCATCAATGGCTTGAAGGTAGATGACAAGTGGGAAGCTTTCACCACAACTATGGATTTGTACATGGACATGCATGTACCTGATTTCAATACACTCATTGGACAACTACTTACCCAAGAGGCAAAGCTTATAAAAAATGGAGAAAGCTCTAAAGGTAATCAATCTTCAGCTTTATACACTGATAAAAGCAAGTCCAAAGATAACAAAGGAAAGGCAAAGAAAGTGGATGATGAAGCAGGTACATATCAAGCTAACTATGCAGGTAGAGGAAGACATGGTAGAGGTAGAGGAAGAGGAGGTAGACAAGGCAGGGGGAGATCCCAAGACTCCAACTCATGTTCTATTTGTGGATTAACTAATCATACAACTGAAAATTGCTTTAGGAATTCCAAGAATCAAAGAGGAAGAGGATACAATAGAGGAAGTTATGGCTACTCAAGAGGAAGGTTCAAAATTATCATGGCAACTACAACAACTACAATCATTCAAACTATCAAGGAGGCTACAAAGGAAGGAGAGACTAAAATAACTATACAGAAGACTCAAACAAAGAGGATTCATTATTGATCATGAACATGGCTATGCCACAAGGTAAATCTGATGAGCATGTTTTCTACATAGATTCAGGTTGTTCAAATCATGTGGCAGGAAATGTGGCACTCCTATAAGATTTAGAAGATCCAAGGAATAAGCATGAGGTACAAACAGGAGATGATACAAAACATCCTGTGGAGAAAATAGGCAATGTCAAAGCACCTGATGGTAACATCAACCTACTCAATAAGGTACTCTATGTCCCTACCATTACAAAGAATTTGATAAGTGTTGGGCAGATAGTAGAAAAAGGGTTGCAAGTCAGGTTCACAAAAGCAGGAGCATTTGTTGAAGATCCAAGTCAAGGATTCAGGAAAATTGCAAAAGGTGAAAAGACAGGTAGATTGTTCACATTTGAATTACAGGACACTAGAAACATTGCTCTCTTTAATTATGGTAGTCAGACACTCACAGAATTGGAAGTATGGCACAAAAGGTTAGCACATATTGGTGAAAGGTCATTAAAGCAAATTTGTAGGGACCAAAGTGTACTTGGACTCCCTATTTTTTCAAAACAACATATGATTTATAAGTGTAGTGCATGTCAATTTGGAAAGTCTCACAGGTTACCATTCATGAAGAAAGGTTATATGCATGGAGATCTCTTGGAGTTGGTTCATACAGATGTATGGGGACCTAGCAAGGAAGCTTCAATATCTGGATCAAGGTATTATGTCTCCTTTATTGACGATTGCAGCAGATGGACTATCCTATTCTTTATGAAACACAAAGATGAAGTTTTTTCATGTTTCAAAAGATATTTGGCTCTCGTGGAGAATCAAATAGGTAAATCACTAAAAAGGCTAAGGTCAGATGGAGGGGGAGAATACTTCTCCCATGAGTTTGATTCTTTTCTTCAAGAAAGAGGAATCAAAAGAGAGGTAACTACAAGGTACACTCCTGAGCAAAATGGAGTGGCAGAAAGGAGGAATAGGAAAATTGTTGAAGCTTCAAGGTCTATGTTAAATGAAAAGCATTTACCTAATTACTTATGGGATGAGGCTGTATCTACAACCACTTACTTGATTAACAGGTTGCCTTCAAAATCCCTTGATGGAATGACTCCATATGAGGCTTGGAATGGAAGAAGACCAAGCTTAGATCATTGTAAAATTTTTGGATGTATTGCTTTTGCTCATGTTCCTTCACAGGTTAGAGGCAAGATGGATCCAAAGGTAGAAAGGTGTGTATTTATTGGATATGACAACAATCAAAAGGGCTACAGGTTATACAACCCTACCAACAAAGGATTCTTGGTAAGCAGAGATGTAGTTTTTGATGAGAACAATTCATGGTATGAAGATTCATGCAGGAAGGTCAATTTACCATATGATCTTGAAGAAGATTTTCCAAAGCTTGGTAGAGAACAACCAAAGATTGAAGAACAAGACACCTCAGAGGATGATGAAGAATCTCAGATGGAAAAGATCAAAGCATGGAAGTCTAAAGGTAAAGCAAAATTGCAGGAACTTGGACATGAGGTAGAATCATCACATCATGGCCTAAGAATATCTATGAGGGAAAAGAAAAAACCAAAAAGGTATGGGTTTGACACCTCATTAGTAACTAAACATTCTATCTACATAGCACAGGACATAAACCAAGAGGAGCCATCATCATTTGAAGAGGCCAAAGCAAAAACAGAATGGAAGCATGCAATGAAGGAAGAGATTGAAGCACTTGAGGAAAACAACACTTGGGATTTGGTGCCCAAGATTTCATCCATGAAGGTAATAGGCTCAAGATGGGTCTATAAACTCAAGAGGAATTATGATGGTTCCATTAACAGGTATAAGGCAAGGCTTGTAGCAAAAGGCTTTGCACAAACTTAGGGAATTGATTATGAGGAGACCTTCTCTCCTGTGGCAAAGATGCCTACTATTAGGGTTTTGCTTAGTATTGCCTCTTCCAAGAATTGGAAGATACTTCAACTAGATGTAAAGAATGCATTCTTGAATGGTTGGATAACAGAAGAGGTATATATGGCACAACCACATGGTTTTGAGAATCAAGTTTATCCTGATTATGTGTGTAAACTTAACAAAGCATTATATGGTCTCAAGCAAGCTCCAAGAGCTTGGAATTTCAGGCTTGTTTCATTCTTGCAGGACAAAGGCTTTGAGCCTAGCAAGGCAGATCCTTCACTCTTTATAAAAAGTAGTAATTCTGAGGTCATCTATTTATGTGTATATGTAGCTGATATTATATTGACAGGAAATGATGCAGATGGTATGAAGAAGATCAAAGATCAGATGAGAGAAGAGTTCAAGATAAGTGATTTGGGTTCACTTACCTACTTCCTAGGTTTGGAAGTTGTCTACAAAGATCATGGTTTGTTTCTCACTCAAAGAAAGTACATTAAGGACATGTTGGCAAAATTCAAGATGCAAGATTGTAAGATTGCAGGTACTCCAATGGAGGTTAATCACAAATTGAGCTCACATGAAGGTGAACTCATAGAGGACATCACATCATATCAAAGTCTAGCGGGTAGTCTCAACTATGCCACATTGACAAGAGTAGATATATGTTACAGTGTGAGTGTGCTAAGCCAATTTATGCACACACCAAGGAAACCACATATGGATGCTGCCAAAAGGATTCTCAAGTATCTCAAAGGAACCATAAATGAAGGACTTTATTATCCTTATGTATCTGATTTAGGTTTGAAGCTATTTTCTGATGCAAATTGGGCTGGCTCCAAGGAAGATAGAAGGAGCACTTCAGGTTATCTTACCTTTGCAGGTTCAAAGCTTATTTCATGGTCATCCAAGAAGCAACCCACAGTTGCTCTCTCTTCTACTGAAGCTGAATATAGAGGTCTTGCCATAGCTACTCAGGAAGCTATGTGGATGAAGACATTATTCAAAGATCTTGGATTGGAGTTTGGAACTCCAACTATTTTTGGTGACAATATGAGTTCTATTCACTTAGCTGCTAATCCTATTTTTCATGCAAGGACTAAACATATTGAAGTTCATTATCACTATGTAAGAGAGAAGGTTCTAAGCAAAGAGATTCAAATATCATATGTGTCCACTCATCAACAATGTGCAGATATTCTAACCAAAGCATTGGATGGTACAAAGCTTTGCAAATTCAAGGCTATGATTGGTTTGCAGGTAATCTTGGAAGATTGAAGACCTCAAGCATACTTGGCTTGAGGGGGAGCTATTGGAGCAAGTCTATGACAAGCCTAAGTATTGGCTTGAGTCCCACAAAGTCATAAAAGAAGCTTCAAAATGAAGACTATGTAAAGCTCACTTGTGAACTACCTCTTGTAACTTTTGAAGAGTTTACTTAATGTAAAAGTGAAAGAATCTTAAGTGGTTGAGTCCACTTGATCAAAAAGGGAAAGAGGAGCCACGAATTCGTGATTTGTGCTAGGTAGAGAATCAAATCAATCATAAATTGATTGGAGAGTGATTGAGGGAAGTTAGTCTCCCAAACTCAACTATAAATAGATGGCAGTTTTAGTCGTGGTTAGAGAGACCTATGTGAAGACCTCAAAGAGCTGAGCTTTATGCCATATCAAGGTGTGATTACAAGGCACACATATGTATCAGTAAGTCATTGTATTGTACAAGCAATATACTTTCATTTTCATGATTATTTGAGTTCATATGTCCATGTTCTTGTGAAGTGTACTACTCACTGCCATTACTCTCAGTTTTCTCAGTCAGATTGCAGAGATGTTTTCTCTAAGCTTGGTGCATCATTTTCAGTGATTTAGCTTGGTAACGTTAGCTCTATAAGTCTACTATATGCTTACAAATTTTCATGTCATTTGGATGTTGCAATCTTCAATTATGTTCAGTTGAAGACAACAGTGTCTGTTCATTTTCACTTCTTTGTCAGGTACCCGATTTTTTCACTCATCTTGTCAGAGCCATTTCTCAGTGGTTACTTATCCAAATGCAATGGCTTGAATCTTGTTAGATTTCGCTTATGGTCTAGTATTACCATACAAATTTTCATAACCATTGGATTCCTAAATTTTGAGTTATGCTCATTTTTCTGCTCATTGGTCTCAAACTGTAGCAGCCCGTGAAAATCGGGATGATGTCATCACTTGTTAAAACTCATTCTCAGTGTGTGGTTTATTATTTTTGATGAGATTACTCTTGAAAGGTAGCTCTTTAAGTTAATTAGACTTCCCCAAGAAGAATTAAGCTAATTGCTGCTGTGCTCAGAGAATTATGCAAAACACTGGACAGGTGTATGAACCAAATTAGCAAGTTTTTCACCTCTGAGCTAACTCCAACTTATCTGTTTTGATCTATCTTTTTGAGAGTGATCTTCCAAGGTACATAGGGTGTCTAATACATCCATTTGCAAGCTAAAAGGGCCCACAAATACTCCTGGTGTTCATTTGGCTGGTGTAGATCAAGGATTTTGCAATACCTCTTCATCTTCAAGCACATACCTATCCATCTCTTCACAAAGCCATCTTATGCTGATCTTCTGGAGCAATGGCCACTTGATTATAGCCAGAGAATCCATCAAGGAAGCTGTAAACTTCCTTGCTTGCTACCCTCTCTAATAGATGTTCAGTGATAGGAAGCGGATAACTATCTCTATTTGTGACTGCATTAACCTTCTTCAAGTTATTGCAAACCCATAAATTTCCATTCTTTTTGGGCACCACCATGATGGGGGATACCCATTCAGTGTGCTCAATCTCATAGATAAATCCAGCTTCTACCAATCGATCTATCTCTTCCTTGATTTTGGCAGCATAGTTATCGTTATATGTGTAGGGATTTTGTTTGGAAGGCTTGGCTTTTGAGGTCATAGGAATCGTATGATAGCATATCTCAGGGTCTACACCCTTTAAGTATTTGTAACTCCATACAAAAACATCTCTGTATTCTCTTAACAAGGCAGTCAATTCTTGTTCCTTGTCCTCAGTCAAGTCATGTCCTATGTATGTGCATCTTTCTTCTCCTTCTTGTATGGTTACAACAACTTTCTTTGTTGTCTCTTTGCTATCATAGGCCTCTCCTACTAGGGCTTCTTGTTTTGGCATCCTTACCATGACTTCTATCTCATACTTCTTGAAAATTTCAAGGACCGCAAACAGAGATTCCTCCTCATTTGGTGAGGCTTCTCTGTTCTTCCTCTTCTTGCCTTCACTCTTGGCGGTCACTTGTGTGGTTAACCTCACATCATTCATAAGTCCTTCGTGTCTTTGTGAGTGAGCTGCTACTTCATAGAAATATTCCTCTTCTCATGCAAAAAGAGGGTCCATAATGATTGAATCTAGATTTGAGCCACTATCTTGTTCAATTTCTTCCACACTAGGCTTGCATTCTTTAGGAACCGAATCACACATCACTGGCTCTATCATGAAGATTGAAATGTCATAGCCATCATCATCACAATGGGGTGTCCATTGTTCTTCATTGATGGCTACATCCATTGTTGCTAGAATTTCCGCCCAACCATGAGGTTCAAACTATTCATTTGGAAATACTACAAGTGCATAGGCTGGGTCTTGAATAGATCTATGAGTCTCCTTCACACCTACCTCTTTGGCATGTTCTCTTTTCTCCTCTTCTTCTTCCACTTTACACATCCATAAGTGGGTGTCTTCATGCATCCATGAGGATCCTGATTCTATGGAGTGCACTCACTCTGTATCATCTGTGGCTCTATGGATGGGATTCCACTATATTGGGGGCACGTCTCTATGAAAGTAGTCCTTGAGATTGACTTTGGTTGTCACACCTAAGTGTTGAAAATACAAGGAATTGGTTCCCCAATCTTGTACAACTTGCAACTCCCTCATAAATGGTCTTCCCAAATCATCTCATAGGCCTGATTTTTGCTAAAGTCACAGATGGCAAATGTATGCTCAAACTATACACCACAAGTTATCCCTTCTAGTAATAATAAAAGTCTCTCTATGTGACCATCAGCCATTTGTAGTTTCATTCTCATTGGCCTAAGTGTTGGTTTGCCCCAATGCTTCCATGGGGAAGTGGTAGCAATTGCAACTCCTACACCTGAATCCAAAATATTCTTGGTTGTGTAACCCTGATGAGTGACGGGGAGATAGGTAATTCCTTCTTCTCCTTCACTCATGTCTCCTATCTTATCCACGGGTATTTTAGGAACTGTCCTATGGGACCCTACCTAGGAATGAGGTTTAGCTACTTCAGGCACTTGATTGGCTACATGTTTCCACAATTTCGGCCTATTTTGGAGGAGCTCCTCTAAAGTGAGATTGCACTGCACTTTAGTGTTCTCTACTACTTCTGTGTTTCTAGGTATGACTGAGTCTTTGTTTTTTACCATGGTTGTGGGTGCTCTCATGCATGTAGACTTTGCCTCCCATGGGCTTGTGAAATGCGGCAATTCATGTAAAGAATTAGACTCAAAGTCTAATCGCTCACTAGATCGGGCATCCTCTTGTTCTCTGTAAATAGAAGGAATGTCATGGGAATTGATCATGCAGGTCATCCACAAGTTCAATGGGAGGAGGATTTTCAATTTCTTTAGCTCGCTTCTCTTCCTGAATCTCTCTTAGAAATTCTGCTGAATACTGATTCACAGATGAAGAGGTGTCTGGTTCGGTGGAACTAGGCACATAAGCTTCCAAGTGAGGAATGCTCATTCTTTCACTTGCCATATCCTTACCTTGGGAGGTGGCTTCCTTTTCGGATTTTGCAATTAACCTCTCTAATCTATCTAATAGTCCATCAAAATGCAACTCAGTCTTAGCTGAACTAGAGCAATTGAAGAGGCGAGTGGCTTCAAACATGGTTTGAGCCAATTCTACCATCTTAGCACAAAGCTTTGTTCTTTCAATCTCTAGGTCAACTCTAGAGTAACACTTTTCATGATCAATTAAGTTTGGCCCTTCTTGTATTCTAGCTTGATATGCTTTAAGCATCATGTCTAGGTGCTTGAGAGTCGGATCTGCTAGGACTAATCCGACTATAGGGGGTGGTGGTGGGGTTACACAAGGTTGATTAGAGGGTGGCGGATTAGAGAGTGAAAGGGATGGTGGTGGTGATGTGTGAGAGTGCATTTGAGATGTGATTTCCATTATCTTGGCTTTTGTTTCTCTTAAGCTTTCCTCGAGTTCATTCATTTGCTTTGTCCATTGTCTTTTCATTCATTCACGAGTTTCTCTCCAAGCTCTTGTCTTCTTCTTGGTTAGAATCTTAGTCTCACTAACCTCTGAACTCTTTTCATGGCCCAAGTCTTGGTTTTGCTTCAATGCCTGAGCTCTCGTGAATACTTGCACTGGGGCAATGGAAGTCACACTTCCCATGGAGTCTACTACTAACCCAATCACATTAATGGGAGTGATCTTTGGCACATTGTGTGGGTTCTTTGGGTAGTCTCATAAGAGGTGGTCTTTCCCACAATCTTGACAAAAGCCTTGAATTGTCATTGATTGGGGTTGCATAGGTGCAGGTATAGGGCAATCACGTATGAGGTGATCTCCTGGCATCTGTAGCATGGTCCTCTAGGTGTTGGGGGTTTCACCTGTCTAGGTTGGGGCCTAGAATTAGGATTTGCATACATGACATTAGTGTACTCAGGTTCCCTACTAGATTGACTAGGGTCTTCGTAATAGTAAGTTTCATTATGCTCAGGTGACTACATATAGTAAGCTTTTGGAGTATCCATATGTGTTGAGTCAAAACTATGATCATTTGGGTCACATTCTAAAAGGAATGGTGTTACTGGCACTAAGACTCTATTAAGGTTTTCTTTTGTGGGTGCATACTTCATTGGGATCACATTAGTTGGAGTTGGAGGTTGTTGAGCTAACACGGGCTGAGGCATTTGTTGGGTCTAGTAGGGTTGTTATAAGGGCAGTCTTGTGTGGTGTGATTAGTGTACCTCCTTTCTATGGTGTAATATTGGCTATTCTGGTTTGCTTGGGGTTGTGCCATGATTGGACACACATTGGCCATGTGGTCTCCACCAAAAGCGTAGCATCGTTTTACTAGGGCAAGTATAGGTATCTGTTTGCGGAAGACTCCTAATTTTTTAGTTACCTTCTCTACAAGTTCCTCAATAGATGTGGATTGTTTGGAAGTGAGGCTAGTTCAGCTATTTGAATCTTTATAGATATTTGAAAGCTCTAATTCCTCCCCTAGATTATCCTCAATGTCTATGCACATACGTAAACATTCTTCTATGGTTCCAGGGTCCTTAAAGTACACATAAGATCTCAATTTGGTACTCAACAATCCATCTAAGAATAAGGCCACTTGTTTGGCTATAGTGGGTAACTTTGGCACTTGGTATCTCTCTAGGTATTGTTTGAACCTTCTTCCTACAAGTCTAACCATTTCATGAGGTGTCTGTTTGAAGCTATGTATCAACAAGGAAGTATTATGTCTGATGCCACTTTTGGAGAATCCCATAATGAAGCATTCTAGTAGTTGGTCTATGTTTCTGAATTGCCTCTCATGTAGTGGTTGAAACCACGTAAGAGTAGTCTTCTAGAGTGTTAGACCATAAGTGTTGTATTGTGTGAATAGGTCATCTACTTGCTCAGCTCTCAAGACTTGTCTAAATTTTGCCACATGATCCTATGGGTCGCCTGTACCATCGAAATAATTCTTCATAGACTTGACTACTTGTGTAGGCCTTAAGGTCCTCATGTATTCTCTAGGTCTTGGAAAAGGGAATTCATCTGAGTTTCTTTGATTTCTTGGGTCTCTATGTCTCTCATTTTCCATTCTATCCATCTTTGTTCTCGTTCTTTCTCTTCCTATTGGATTAGCGAAGCTTACTTCAGGCGTATCTCTACTCCTATCCCTTTGAGCTCCATGAGCTAGGGATGTTCCAACTCCTTGGTGACCAAAAGAGACATTCGATCTTGGTTGAGGAAAAACAAATTCCCCCTTCCAAGTGTAGGCATGCCTACCATGCTCCATGACCACAAAGACCCTCTCTGAAGTATTGTCTAAGTAGGTCACTTTGCTTGGGGTATCAGGAACTTTCAATTCATATATTGTAAGCATTCTCACTTTATTAGGTTGTTAAGGTTTATACCTCCAAAAAGCCTTATCTGTCTCTCTGTATAAGAACAAATCTATGCTCTTGTCGTCCTGGGGAACCCATTCTGGAGTGATTATTCTAGTCAGGACTGATTTTCCTCGAGGGGTCTTTGGATCTTTTCCTAATTTCCCTTGCTCTATGTCACCTATTTCAACTTCTGAGATTATATTTCCAAATTCATCTGTCTTATCTGGTTGGGTGGTGACCACATATGTTTGTTGTTAACCTTTGGAGTTGTCCTCTCCAATCATTTTAGCATAAAGAATCAACAATACATCTTATATTTGTCAATCTTGGAAGTATACAAGAGACCGCAACCCCTTCTAGATGATAGAATCCAAGAAATAAGAGAAAAGAAATAATGAAGATGAAGAGGAATTTCTAGGCTTTTGATTATCTTGAGCAAAACTACATCATTTCCAATGATCTTGGTGTCTAAAGTGTTTTATTTTCTCAGCAAAACACAATCATGAAGTCAAATCTCAAAAATGATACCTGTAACCTTCAGACGAGACAATCGCGATTCTGTGGAAACTGACGATTTTCATCTCTAGCACTATTCTTCAGCAATTTCTCACTCAACACATCATAAAACAACTCTCTTCATACACATTCATCAGAAATACACAATAGAAGCTTGCAAATTCCATGGATACACATAGCATAGACTCAACAAATCAAAGAAATTCAGACAAAAGGAAGAATCACGATTTTCTGCAGGAAACTCATTACGTGGATAGCATCAAATACAATTAACCAACCCTCTCAAAATAGAGGAAATTATCTTTTATACATTTTCAAGTGTCCTTTTTCACACTTGAATTTTGGTCCTTTTCCTTTGTAATCTAAAAATATGCTATCTAAGAGTTTCCAAAAATTCTATAAAAATTACATATGATTCTAATTTACATGAGGAAGACTCTTCCTCATTTTTACATCATTTGCATAAATATTTCTATAATTTTTTATCATTTTACAAATATTTCTCTTCAAAAAATGCTTCTTCTAACATTCTTCCCCTCCTAGACCTTTTGACTCCAAACAAAAGACATTCTTGCTGATATTTTAATGAATGCTCCCTTCACTTCTTCTTTCTCTGATATACCTGTGACAATAAGTCATGACTTTTTCTTTCTGTGATGTTCAAGTTATTCACCATCTCAAATAATGCTTTTCTCCATTGCACAATAGCATCTGGTTTATCTATTACATCTTTCTTCAGATACTCTGTGTATGCAGCTTCATAGGCAGTGAGTCGAGATTTTGTTACTACTGAGAAATTTCCAAATATTTCTGATTCTCTCTCAAAAATCCATAATCAAATGCATCTTCAAAAGTCTGGAGATAATGGCTACCCAAAAATATTGTTATGCCATCATACATATCATGTCTGGTGTTTCACTGAGATCAAATAATAAAGAATCAAATGTAGAATTAAAGCCAATGTAATTGAGAATTCTGACATCTGTATCTGTAAAAGTCTCTATACATGCCAATATGAGTCTCATTACTCTGATTAGTAAAATACATGCTGGATCATTGACATCTTTGTATGTAGATATGACAGACTCTGCTGTGTCAACCATATACTTCTTTGTTGGTCATGTTCCTGCCTTTGGTCCTGCTATCTTTGGAAAATTCAACAATTTTGATGGAATCTGTCCCTCCTTCCTTCTTTCCCAAAAGACTGTCCAATCCCTTCTCCTTGCTACTGGACAATATGCCGGATTGATTTTTAACTGTATTGGTGCTTCTTTCCATATTTTTCTGCATTCTTTATTAGCATCCAACCACCTATTTCTCCATTTAGGATTAGCTTTTTCAAATAACTCCTTTGTCACATTGATGTCTTCTTCATATTCTAAATACTTGTTTGGAGGTATTCCTACCCTTGCCAATTTATAGTTTCTAATGCTTTCCATAATCATGCAAAAGGGTATACCTAAACCATCTGCAGCCCAATGGTGTTGGTCCGGATTTATTCCTTTATTCAGAGAAAAATTAACAATCTGTTCTTCATATTCATTATGCATTTTTCTAATAAATTCCATTCTTGATTCTCTGTCTGTCAGAAGTTTCTGAACAAACTCTTCTGAATACTCTTCTACTAGTGCTTTGTTTTCTTGTTCACCACCATGTTGGGTTCTATCATCATCTCCTACTTCATATTCTTCTGCTTGTATAGTCTCTACCTGCTCTTCCACCTGAGTTTGTGGTTTTTCCACTTCTCTTACATACATATTCCTAGAAGGGCTTTTAATTCTTGTCATCAGACTTCTGAAGTATTGAGCTTCTGGTGCCAATTGTAATTGATCCTCCATCCCCAGAACATGATATATAATTCTAGTTAAGAATTGGGCTCCATTCATGTACTTCTTTTGCTCCCAGTGTTTGGCTGCTTCCTTCAATTGCTCATGTATATATGGTGTTACATCCATCACTCCAAAGGGCTTAGTTCTGTCCTTATTATTGAACATAATTAATGTTACTGATTTGTGTGGCATGGTGTATCTAGGCAGTTTTGGAAAACAAAAATATTGCAAAAACATTCTGATGGCATACTCTTCATTCTCTTTTCCTTTAAAATCAGGGAATTTGGAATATCCTGCATATGTAGCTTTATTTTTCTTGACAAAACTGTTCTCTAACAACTGAAGAGCTGCCCTGATATGTTCTGCTTTTATAGTAATGTTCACTTCCTGATTTTCTTTGTTCTTGACAACACACCCTTTCCAACTTCCAATGGACTGTTCATCACTTGTGCCACTCTTTCAAAATCTATAAAGAATATGGGTTCATCCAACAACCTGTGTATTCCTACTGCTTTCCATCTTTTGTAATTGATTGCAATTCTTTGGAATCTGTAAAACTCTTGACATAGCATAGTGTACTTGTAACCTCCATATCCTACTGTAAATATGTGCTGGCCAATAATACCCAGAGTTTCCTTGAGCTCCTTGACTACCTTCTCTACTTCTGGAATTTCTTTCTCTTCATCAGATTCTAGATCCACCTCCTCTACTGCAGCTTCACTGTCCAAGAACCAATGTCCTCTAGACATAGTGACTGAGTCTGCTTTGAAATCATGGATTGGTAGTTCCTTTGAATTCACCATTCTGGAGAAAATATAGCATCACACAAAAGAAAAACTCCACCCACATGAGTCACAAGAAATGAAAAATGACATTTGTTTTGAGATGAAATGAAAGAAGAATGGAAATAAAATCTCAATTAAATCCTGACTTCCGCAAAGTACTCAATTAAAGTGATCATTACATGTGTAGCAAGATGTCTAGTGCTCTCTTCTCTTCGACAGCTCTCATAAAGAAAGGAAAAAACTATAAATAGTTGAAGAAAATTGAATAAAATTAAAAAAATAAAAAAAATAAAGAATAGAAACCTGCTACACTTCTATCTATATCTTGCTTTGTGCTGTATAATTTAAAAAATAAAAATGGATGATTTTTCTCTCTTTTCTCACTCTTTTTTTTATAATAATATTCATCTTTTTTTTTCTTTAATAATATTCATCTTTTTTTTTAATTACCTTCACTTCCTTTCTTCCCCTCCCATTTCTCTCCTTAGAAAAAGGATAAGGTAGAACAATTTGACATAATTTCCAAGATGTCATAATTTCTTCTCTGTAACATTCTGATTTTCTTATCAACAATCCTTAATGCATATCAAATACTCATGCTCTTTTTCCATTGAATCAAATCTGATTTTTTTACCCAATAATATTTAATCCTTGTTGAACCTATTCTAGGGATACACTCATCTTCTTTTGATAAGCTGTTCTTGAATTTTTTTGGCTTCCATATCTGTTTTGTTTTGGGAATTTGTTTTGATGAGCAGGGCTTGTGTGTACTTTGTTTCCACATCCTTCTTGTTCTGATGCCTTGATGCTTCTGACTATGCCATGGTTGCCATGAGCAGGGCTTGTGTGTACTTTGTTTCCACATCCTTCTTGTTCTGATGCCTTGATGCTTCTGACTATGCCATGGTTGCCATCTTGCTTCTATCTCTTCACCATCTTTTGCTCCTTCAATTCTCTCCTAGTTTTGATTAAATGAAGTTTGATCATAAAGTGGTTGTATTGGTAATGTCTGTGTGTTTTCTAATGAAAAAGTAAATCCTTCCAGGTCTGAGTCATGAATATCCTGTTGATCTTCCTGTTCTTCATTACTCAATAAAAACATTAAAAACCTTTTGTCATTTATTGTCAACTTAAGCTTCATTTTTTCAAAATCCAAAATTACTTTACCTTGCTTTAGCCATGGTTGTCCCAAAATTAATTTCTCAGGCATCAAGTGATCTAGCCATTCTTCACAATCTATTTCCATATATTCTTCATTGAACTTAATTTCAATAGAAGGTGAAGACATGCTTTGTATGATTTGTCCTTTTAAAGTTTTGATAAAGGTTTTGCTTTTAGTCCTTTTTAGGTTAAATTTTTTCAACAAAGCTGAACTGATCAAATTTACTTGTGCACCTGAGTCTATCAAGACCTTGATTTTCTCATCCTGAAAATTCATTATGATAACAGGCAAATGTTCCCTTTCTCTTAGAGGTGTTTCACACAAAAGAACTTCTCTAAGATCTTTGGTTTTTCTTATCCTTTCCCTTGCTTCCTGTTGAGCCTCCTTTCTAATGTTTTCCTCTACTGTTTTCCTATTTTGAGCCTGATGTATTCTTCTCCATTCAGAAACTGTTAATGGAAGATCATACCTTTTTACTCTACATCCACTTATGAGTTTTGGCATGATTTCTCCATCTATGTTGGCTAATTGAATAGCTCCACTATTACTGATCTGATTGATAATATAAGGCCCATGTCCTTTTTTTTGAAATTTCTTCTGATGTTCCTTTACTGTATATGCCAGAACTAGATCTCCTTCTTGTAGATCTTTTTCTTTAATATGAACATCATGATAAGCTTTTTGCCTTTTCTTGTCTGCATATATGCTCATAATTGCTTGGAGTCTAGAAGCTTCCAGTTTTTCCAATTCTATCACTCTCTCAGATAATTCATGTCCAGTCCATTTGTATTGGATTCCCACCTTTAGTGTTGGAATAAGGAATTCCATGGGCAGAACTGCATTTTGTCTATATACCAAATTGAATGGTGTGGTTCCTAATGCAGTTTTGTATGCCACTCTATAGGCCCATAGGACATGATTAAGTTGTAAATCCCAATCATTCCTGCTTGTGTTTACCAATTTTGACAATACAGTTCAAAGTACTTTATTAGTACTTTTTGCTAACCCATTAGCTTGTGGGTGATATGGGGCTGACTTTCTATGGCTAATCATGAAATATTCTGTTATGTTTTCTATGATTTGGTTCAAAAAATGAGTCCCCCTATCACTTACCAATTCAATTGGTAGTCCAAATCTGGTGATGATATTTTCATAGAGAAATCTTGCAGTAGTATGAGCATCATTCTTTTTTGTAGCTCTAGCCTCTGCCCATTTGGTCAAGTAATCTGTGGCAACTATTATGTATTCAACATGGGATTGTTTTGCTGGAGGATGTATGGGTCCAATGAAATCCAACCCCCATTTACTAAAGGCTCTTGCTGAAATTAATGGTATTAATGGAATATTATCCCTTCTATTTGGTTGACTCACTCTCTGACAAATGTCACATCTTTTTACATATGTTCTTGCATCGGGAAATAGAGTTGGCCACCAACAACCCGAATATAATATGAGTTTAGAAGTCCTTTCACTTGAGAAATGACCTCCTGCCACTCCAAAATGTGCCATTTCTAACATTTCAACATATTTATCTTCAGGAACACAAATTCTTAAATATCCATCCATCCCTCTTTTATACAATTGATCTCCTATTAATTGATACTCTTTAGAAATCATTTGTAGATTTTTTGAGTCTGCACTTTCTCTTTCTTGTTTTCCTTTCTTGTTTCTTTTCAATTCCTCAATGATGCTCTCACTCCATTCTGGGTTTTTCTGAAACCAATATAGAGTTATAAGTTCTGAATTTTGCTAGGATTGGCATTCCCAGCAGTTAGCAACATATTTTGTTACATCTTGAAGTTTATTAGGCCAATGTACTCCCATCCTATTGAGATTACTTAGGGTGACTATTATGGAAGCATGAGTGCAAGGGTTCCAACAATGAGCTCTTCTCAGATATTC
Organism: Ceratopteris richardii; assembly: GCA_020310875.1. Lineage (NCBI taxonomy): Eukaryota > Viridiplantae > Streptophyta > Polypodiopsida > Polypodiales > Pteridaceae > Ceratopteris > Ceratopteris richardii. The sequence goes on along the minus strand of CM035433.1, from coordinate 151,643,054 downwards.
CTGTTGCTCCTCCTCTGGAGTACAATATTCCAATATGCCTGTATGGTTGAGGTGATACAAGTGCCCGGCTAGCAGCATAAAATTCTTGCTTTGTAATACTAAATTTGTGTTGTTTCTAAATGTTCTGCAAGGTCCCATGGTTAGCAATGGTACTAAAGTCATGGCCCATTCAGGAATACTTTCCACTTTGAATAGATATGTATCTGGAAGGTCATCATCTAAAGGTGAACTTGGTTCTTTAGCCTGGATTCTGGACAAATGATCTGCTCTCAGATGTGTTTTTCCTTGTCTGACCACCACCTCAAACTCAAACTCCATCAATAGAAGAAACCATCTGACTATCCTACTAGTGTGACAAGGTTTGTTTACTAGATAAAGTAAAGCTTGGTGATCCACAAAAAATTTAAACTTGTTGGCCAAAAGGTAATGTCTATATTTTTTCACAGCAAATATCATTCCCAACCCTTCCCTCTCAGTGGTTGTGTAATGTTTCTCTGTTGAATTCAGTTGCCTACTAGCATAAGCCACTAGGAAATCTAATTTGCTCCCTTCTATTGGTTGTGCTAACACACATCCCAAAGCATAATTTGAAGCATCCACATGGACATGAAAAAATTTATCCCACTGTGGGGTTTTTAGAATTGGTGTTGTTACCAAACAAATTTTTAGAGTCTCAAAAGCTTGGTCACACTCTTTGGTCCACTCAAATTTTGTGATCAAAGCATACAAAGGTTTTGCTATATCAGAAAACTTGTGTACAAATTTTCTATAATACGCGCAATGTCCCATGAAAGTTTGAAGTTCCTTCACATTTGTTGGTCTTTGGAAGTTCCACTATGGCCTTAATTTTTTTTCTCATCAGTTGAGATTCCATTTTTGGAAACTATGTGGCCTAACATTCTTCCTTGTCTTACAAAGAATACACACTTCTCTGGATTTAAACATACTCTGTATGTTCTGCATTTCCTGAATATGTTTTCTAAATCTTCCAAATGATCCTGTCTTTTTAATGAAAAAGTACACAGATCATCCACATAAATTTCCATTACATTCCTCATGAATTCTTTGAAGATATGACACATCAATCTTTGAAAAGTTGCTGGGGCATTAGTTAACCCAAAGGGCATAACCCTAAAAGCATAAATTCCCCATTCTGTGGAAAAGGCAGTTTTATGTTGGTCTTCCAAGGCTATGGGTACCTGATTGTATCCTGAAAAGCCATCCAAAAAACTATAAACCTCCTTCCCTGCCACTCTTTCTAGAAGATGGTCTGTTATAAGCAACGGGTAGCTATCCCTTATAGTTGCAGCATTCACTTTTTTCAAATTAATGCATACCCTAAGTTTCCCATTCTTTTTGGTACTACAACTATAGGAGTTATCCACTCTGTGTATTCAATCTCATAGATGAAATTGGCAGCCATCAGCTTATCAATTTCTTCCTTTATTTTAGCATAGTATTTATCATTGAATGTGTAATGTTTTTGTTTGCTAGGCTTTGCATCAGGTGTAATAGGAATCTTATGCTCACAGATTTTAGGATCAATACCTTTCAAGTCCTTGTAGCTGTAAGCAAACACATCCCTATAGTTTCTGGCCAAATTTCTTAATGCTTCCTCCTCTTGGTTTGTCATGTCATCAACTATTACAATATGTCTTTCTTCCCCTTCTTCCTGGGTGATCATTACCTTCTTTGTTTGTTCCTCATTGTCATATGCCTCCCCTTTTTTCTTTTCTCTCTTTGGTTTCATTTTTAGAAGTAATCTGTCTTCTACTTCATAAGTCTTGAAATTCGTAGGTACATCAAATTGTTGATCCTTGTTTGTCATTTTCTCATTTTTTTCATCCTCTTCATCTTCTTCTGTTTCCTTGTGTTTGTTCTTTCTATATTTTCTTGAGATTTTATCTTTTATTGCATCTGCAGCTTTTACCTCTTCCAAATATTATGTTTTTCCATTTTTCAATATCATTTCTTTTTCCTGGTCCTCTTCTGTTTTTGATACCTTTATCATTTGTATTCCTATGTGAAAAACATCATATCCTTCTTCATTTTGAAATTTCACTCCCACATACTCGTCATTGGCTAGATCCATGGTAGCCAAAATCTGGTTCCAACCATAAGGCTCAAATTCTTCATCTTTGAATTTTTGTGGTACATAGCTCTCATCTTGTAATTTTCTCCCTTCTACACAATCTTCTTTTCTTAATCTTCTTTTTCTATTTGTAAGGTTTCTTAACACATTGCACTTCCATATTGACGATTCTGTTCCATTTTGATCTTCAATATCTGATTCTTCACTTAAATCCTGATTCTGATGTATTTGGGAAGTATGTAGTCTCCTACCTTGTTGTTGTTCACTATTGTTGTGAGTTTCATGTTGTCTTGGCAAGTCTGATTGCCCCAGGTTTTGTTCCCAAGGTCTCTTATCTACACATTGCCCTAGGTCATTAGAATTTTCTGGGTCTTGTGAGAAGATGTATACACATCCCTGCCTATCCTCATATCTACCATCCTTGAATTGTGCTACTAGTGTTATATTGAGAGGAACCTCTAAGTTTCTCAATCTAATGAGAAACTTATGCATTCCATCCTGATATACATAGGTTCCAAACCTATTTGTATACATGTATTTGAGAATGTTTCTATAATCACCAGTTTCAGAGGATTCATTGGTTTCATTTAAATTCTCCATATTAATTTCTTGCCCTAAATCTTTTTCTCGATTCTCCTACCACTGGCTCTACCTCCTTCCTTCCTAGCTCTTGCTTAGAATGTGTGTACAATTTATTACCAGACCTAAGGATCATTCAATTAATTCATGATTCTATGGAGAGAATCGTGTTTTTCACGATTCTGTGGAAGGAAACGTGTTTTTTCACGATTCTGTGATGAGAATCATGATTTTCACAATTTTGTGATGAGAATCGTGTTTTCCACGATTCTATGGTGGGAATCGTGTTTTTCACGATTCTGTGGAAAGAATCGTATTTTTCACGATTCCGTGGTGAGAATCATGTTTTTCACGATTCTGTGATGGGAATCGTGTTTTTCACGATTCTGTGATGGGAATCGTGTTTTTCACGATTCTGTGATGAGAATCCTATTTTTCACGATTTTGTGATGAGAATCCTTTTTTTCACGATTCTGTGATGGTAGAATCGTGGAAAACACGATTCTGTGGAAAGAATCGTGTTTTTCACGATTCTGTGATGAGAATCGTGTTTTTCACGATTCTGTGATGGGAATCGTGTTTTTCATGATTTTGTTCCCAGACAATCGTGATTGCTCACAATTGTTAGAAAACACGATTTTCTTATGAAAATCGTGCTCTGGGAATCGCGATTTTGTGTTTTTGTTTTAGAGAGAATCGCAATTTTGTATTTGACTACAGAATCGTGATTCTGTGCAGATTTTGAAATTTTTGAAGTTCTTGTTTTTTAAGTTTTTATTTCTTCAATAGAATCGCTTTATTAAACTTTTAAAATGCAATAAAAAGAGTTTAACAAAATTATTATTTTTTCCACTGAAAACTCAAGAAATCAAAACATCACGATTCCATGTTTTTGGCTATTTTGTGTGTTTTTGTGCTTTAAAAATTTGAAGGAATGAAAAAAAATGTATTGCAAATTGCTTACCTTACTTGCTTGATACAGAAACCTCCAAAAACTTGTGGTTGCAGACAATCGTGATTCGGTTCCACTCTCACTTTCTCTCTTCCTCACTCAAATGAGTTTTCTTCTGAGATTCCTGGGTTTTATAGATTTCACACAATCACGATTCTGTGCAATTTCCTCTGAATTTTCACTTTTTACTTGTATAATTTTTATTCTTCAACAATTTTATGGCTTTAATCCACAATTCCTAACTTTTCATCACTAGTCACTCCCTTTATCCCATTGGTGAAAATCACGATTCTGTACTTAATTTCCACTTCACCTAGTTGATGCTCAATCCTCACTGACTTTTAAATTTTTATTTTCTTTACTTACTCAACTTAGTGAATCCTCTTACAATTACCCACCTCAAAACCCAAATATGCACAAAAATTCAAATTTTTTTCCTCTTACAGAGAATCGCGATCCTGTGTAGAGAATCATATTTTCTTGGACTTCTTGTTTCTTTGCAATTTTGATTCTTCTTTCCTCTTAATCCTCTTCCAGATTCTTCACCTCACTTGTCACCTGCAATTTTACATCCTAACCAAAAATTAGCGATCCTGTGAAGAGAATCGTGTTTTTCTAAACCTCTAGTTTTTTTTAGTTTTTGACTTTTCTTTCCACTTGTTCCCCTTTACTCTTAACAACAACACTTCAGTCCAACTTCCTAAGGAAAAAAGAAATTTGTTTGAATGTTTTAATGGATATTATGAATTTTTTTAGTATTTTTGCCCTAAATTAAGGTAAACACTGTTGAAGAATCACTCACAAATTTGACATACAGACAGACATAAAGACAAAGAAGGATAAAGAGAAGCGGAATCAAAATATTCAAAAAATCAAAAGCCTTAGTGAAGGGACAAATTCACGACCGTTATGTACAGCGCAGAATCTTCCACAATTAGAGTTTGTTAGAATTCGGTTACACCGAATCAAACTGTATATAAAGAGAGAACGTGCAAGCAAGTACGAGTAAGAGCATGAGTGTGAGTAAGCGTGTGAACAAGAACGTGCGTGAGTAGAGCGCGTAGTTTAAATAGAGCGCATATAGAGGTAAAAAAAGAGAGAGAGTGTTTTAGAAGATGCCAGAGATCGCGTATGTAAAGATGAATAATAGAAACCTGAAATGTCAGGTATTCATCTGAGAGAGATGGTAAGAAGAAACTACTCAGTGTAGGAGAGTTTCTATAGCTTGAGCAAGAAGAGGCCAAGTTAGTTTGTACACATCTTCTCTAATAGAAAACACATGTTCATGTGGAAGTTTGCGCGCACTGTTCGTATGTGAAGAACTCTGAGTATTTTCATGTTACGGTACAAAGTCAGTTAACAGTTACAGTTCGTTCAGTAAAAGTGTTTCCCAATATTTTCTCTGTAAATGTATTTTTCGGTCAGTTATAGTTTTTCTCAGTAAACGTGTTTTCTGGTAGAACAACGAAGTATATCTCGCAGAGTAAATTAAAGTTTTGTATGACAGATAGCTTATCTTATAGCTAGACATCTCTACTATCAGTTCACCAAAGATTTCGGTGAAATGGATATGTACACATAGTACAAAGTCTGACCGAAAAGAGACATTCTGAACCGGAGAAGTTTTTTTCTTAAACTTCAGAAAGTGTTCATTCAGTGAAGGAAGTTCACGCATCTTTTCCTTACTTCATGTATATTCACTTGAAGTAATTACAAACTGAATAGGAGTTGATTCCGATAAGATTCCGGTATAATTACGGTGACAGTCCGGTGAAGTTCCAGTGGAGTTTTCAGTAAAGTCAAAACGCAGTCTTATATGTTTGAGCGACAGAAACCTTGCTAAGCTACTGGTGATTATAGAGGTGTTCTAATATCACTCTAGCTTAGCCCTCTCTTCGGTGGCGCAGCGAATTCCGCAGACTTGACAAAGTTCGAGTCTTTGCCGCATCGACCATAACAAGTGGTATATGTGCTACCATACCGAAAGTGGTATCGTAGTTGCAGTGCCCCATCAAACACTTCACTTAGGGTTTCTTGTTTAGTGATCTATTGATCTTCTGTTTCCTGATTGGTTATACTCCTGAATGCTTTGCTATCTAATCAGTTCATGAGCAAAACTTCCCAAAGAAAAATGTGCTGAGAAGTGCAAATATCAATTCATGCAAAGATAGACTCAAGCATTTTTCTTTTCAAGATGCAAATAAACTTTTTCTCAAGATTATTGCTTTACCTTGTTCAACAAATGGATCTTATCTACTTGCATCTAGCTACTTTACTTGACTTTTCTCAATGCAATCATGTTATCTATCCCAAGATCAACAATTTTGCTTGATACTTGGTCAAAAAGCACTCTACAAATGCAAAGATAGACACATTTTACCTTATCTTCAGCTTTCTTGATTCAGTTTTTCACACATCTGCACTTTACTCTCAAAAAATGATATGAGCAACTATCAATTTGCAAGAATTTCATCACTTCTTATTCTCAAAAGATTATCTATTGCTTTCTTTTCCCAAAAGACAAACAAAGAAACCTACCTTTTCATGTTCCCAATTCTTGATTAAAGAGTATTACCTTTTCAATGTGTCCAATACCATCAACAATAGAAGATCTAGCAAGGTCCAACTTCAATGAAGCTTTTGCTTTACTCCCCGGCAACGGCACCAAAAAATGTTTGTTGTTAACCTTTGGAGTTGTCCTCTCCAATCATTTTAGCATAAAGAATCAACAATACATCTTATATTTGTCAATCCTGGAAGTATACAAGAGACCACAACCCCTTCTAGAGGATAGAATCCAAGAAATAAGAGAAAATTGGTTGGATTTCTGAGAAATAATGAAGATGAAGAGGAATTTCTAGGGTTTTGATTATCTCGAGCAAAACTACATCATTTCCAATGATCTTGGTGTCTAAAGTGTGTTATTTTCTCAGCAGAACACAATCATGAAGTCAAATCTCAAAAATGATACCTGTAACCTTCAGATGAGACAATCGTGATTCTGTGGAAACTGACGATTTTCATCTCTAGCACTATTCTTCAGCAATTTCTCACTCAACACATCATAAAACAACTCTCTTCATACACATTCATCAGAAATACACAATAGAAGCTTGCAAATTCCATGGATACACATAGCATAGACTCAACAAATCAAAGAAATTCACACAAAAGGAAGAATCACGATTTTGTGCAGGAAACTCTTCTCATTACTTGGATAGCATCAAATACAATTAGCCAAACCTCTCAAAATAGAGGAAATTATCTTTTATACATTTTCAAGTGTCCTTTTTCACACTTGAATTTTGGTCCTTTTCCTTTCTAATCTAAAAATATGCTATGTAAGAGTTTCCAAAAATTCTATAAAAATTACATATGATTCTAATTTACATGAGGAAGACTCTTCCTCATTTTTACATCATATGCATAAATATATCTATAATTTTTTATCATTTTTACAAATATTTCTCTTCAAAAAATGCTTCTTCTAACAGCATACATTGTCCCTTCTTTATCTATGTATGCACCATTTTTTAATTTGACTATTGGATGTTTTAGTCCAATGGGTTGATCCGAGTTTTTAATTTGGACTACAGATCTTCTCAGACCGTCATCATAGATGTGAGCACCTAGTTGGTTGGTTCTGATATATTCCAGTTGAGTCTTGTAAGGTCCTTTTGGATTCTCTATGTATGCCACTCCTGAGCTACCTACAGGTCTCTCCATGCTATATGACATCTCAGAATCACTCGTTTCAAAATTTTGAGCGTATGGGTAATCACTCAATTGCTGGGCCCAAGACCTAGCTGTATGATTGACACTAGCTTCAGATGATCTAAGGTTTTGTCTATCTCTCCCTAGATGTCTTCTTGACCTAAGGTTCATAGGCTTCTCCCTTTATCCCAACTTTCCCAAGTACAACCTCCTTGTAGAGTTCTTTTGAATTAGTTCTTTGTTCTTTTTAATTTCCTTAGGATGTCACTTCTTGTCCAATGGTTTTTGTCACAAGGAATACTTGAGTTTCAACGCACTTGAAGACTGATCGATCAATTTACATTCTTTTACTTTAGGGTTTTCTGTAGTTGTACCCTATTTATGCTTGCACTTGGGTAATTAGGGTTCTTGAACTTGATCATGTTTAATGTAGCCCTAATTAATCAATACTTCTATCCGTGCTTAGCCTAAGCTAAGAATTGAGAGAGGGGGTTGAGAATGATCCAACCTCAAGTTGCTTATCCCTTTCTCTTGATTGCTCAAGAACCCCATTCTCAAGCTTCTAGAATGCCCTTGCTCTGGTCACCTTTGGATGCTCTCAGTGGACCTCTAAAATAGCCAAAGTTAGCTCAAGTCTTAAAGTTAATTGACATAGCAAACCAAGTTTTTCATATAATTCACAGACCCAATTTTACTTTGTTTCTATGAAAATTCCCTTAGAGATGCCTCAACTTTCTCACCCCTATGGAAGGTCAACTTCAAAATACCCTATCTATAACTCTCCATAATAGTTTTACAAAATCCAGTGTATGTTTGTGTGGCATTTGAAATGAGTTTTCCAATGATTCCAAGATCACTAGAAACGGAGTTCGTATGAGAAAGTTATGATAGTTCACGGTTTTGGGGTTAAAACAGGGTTAAAACAGGCTAACAAGCAAACAAGGTTTCTAGAATTATTTGTGTAGGGCCTCATGATGCTCCAATTCCTTGAAATTTATGCTCAATTTGACCAAAATTTGAAAAATTAAAACCCTAAAACTTTGGCCAAAATTGGTTGTCAATTGTGATTGACAAGGCTGTTAATTGCGATGGATAGAGCTATTCATCGTGGCCTGTCAATTGTGATGGACAGAGTCAATTGCAATTGATGGGTGTCAATCACGATGGACAGGGGGTGTCAGTCACGATTGATGGTGTTTGTCGTGATTTATGGGTGTCAATCGCGATGGACTGATTTTGTCGGGTTTTTGCATGAATACCTATCAATCGTGGGTTTCTAAGTCGTGATGGATACATTTCTTGCCAAATGGGCTTTCAATTGCGATTTTTCTATCAGTCATGATGGACAGGTGTGTCTGTCGCAATGGACACCTATCAATCGCGATGGACTACTATCAGTCGAGATGGACGCCTATCAATCGCGATGGACAAGAAGTACGTCGTGGGGCTATCAATCGTGATTGATTGAATTTTTTTGGATTTTCTTGTTACCTTGTGTCAATCGGGCCTCTATGCATCGCGATGGACATGAATTTCACTGTGTTTGAGTGTCAACCATGATTTTTTAGTCAATCGCGATGGACAGAGGTGTCCATCATGATGGATGCTATCAATCACGATTGATTGGCTATCCGTTGGGGTATATCGATCACGATGGATAGGCTCTCCATCATGATGGACACTGTCAATCATGATTGATGATGTCAATTGTGATGGACAGAGAAAATGCAATTTTTTTTGAAATTTTTGTGTGGATGTGATGTGCAAGGCCTGTATATCATGAATATGCACTTAGTTTTACCAAATGGTCAAGCTTTCTATCAATCGTGATTGACAAAGCTCAATGCCCTGGGACCTATGCAGACATTTTCTGTACCTATGCAAGCTTCTAAAGAGGATGATGCAACCAAAACCTGTAAGAAATGCTAAAAAACACACAAAAACAGCAAGCACAATAGCTCTCTCTCGCTCTCTCTCACAAGTGAAATGAGGGAAATGAGGTGGGGAAGGTGATATGACCAAAAAAACTAAAAATTTTGCAAAGGTGGAGATGGAGGTGGGAGATGGTGAGGATGATGATGGTGATGATGATGGTGAAGAAAATAGAGAAAAGTGAACAAAATACCTATGACTCCAACGTCACAACTCTACGTCTTACCATCACACGCTTGTCCTCGAAGCTCTCTCCTTGGCAACGACACCAAATTTGGTGTCACTCTAGCACAATGGCGAGTAGCAACATGAGAGATCCACCTCATAATTGTCAATCTGTGGAGACATGAGGACTAGTATGAAGACTATGAGCAAGTGAAGGCACAAACGCGTGAGTGAGAAGCACACAAGCATGCACACACATACACACATGCACAAACAAGGAAAGAACAAAGAGAGGAACAATGGAGTTCTTTGTATTACTCAAAAAGTCTCTTACAATAGCTCAAAACTCTAACAAGCTAACCTCAAAAATGAGCTCTGTAGCTCTTTTTATAGTTTTTGACTAGCTTTGGCCATGTCCAGACCTAGTGTCAGGCCTAGTTAAAAATTAGGTTCCAGGGCTTATTTGAGGGCTCAAACGAAGTCTTAAAATTATGAAAATTGGTATGTAGCTACTTCCAATACTCCTCAAGCTGGACTCCTTAGCTTGAACAAAATGGAGTCTAATCTATCAAAAATGATATTTACAATGTTCATGTAGTGATGAAAATCACTATTAGAAAGGATTACTTTTTGGAAAATTTGTGTGGCCTTAATTGCCAGATCTTCTTTGACTACTTTGCCTGCTTGGTCCTTCTCTCTGCTCTGATTCTTTATGTCGGCTCCCTTGTCTTGTACTGCCTTGACTGCCTGACTACTACCAACAGACTACAATCAAAGATATGAGCTTTCTTCACAAAATCTTATTGCTAGATCCAATAGGAGAGATCCATCTTTGAGGAAATCCATGAGAGAAGCAACCTCGAACTTTCTTCATTCATCTCTCTTCGTTGACGTGAATACCGTCAAGTATTTTTGGAGTGTCTCAAGGCATGAATAATGTTAAAGGAGGTAACGTGCATACATAAAGAGAAGGATAGCTCTACTCAAAATTCAAAGGATGGATTAAGCTTGAAGATCAAGATAAGAACTTCTCAAGTTATGTTTGATTTCAATAATTGTTTTCCTTAACCATCATCTTTGCATACACACATAACTGAAGCATGAGATAAGACCTAAAATTTTGAGTGCATATACGAAGATGATGTAATCTAATAGGTATATATATATATATATATATATATATATATATATATATATATATATATATATATATATATATATATATATATATGAAAGGAACTTACGACCGCAAGCACTTGCATGCATTGTTGCAAGGAAGAGAAAGAATGTATGTGCGTTCCCTCTTGGCAAGGAATGATTTTAATGCACTAAGTTAAAATATAAAGTTTTCCTTTGTGCATGTCTCATGTTTACTTTTCATTAGAAATACTATAAATACACCAAATGATGTGCATTGGCATGATGATGATGCATGTAAGAGAATCACATTTTTGTGCACAATGAGAAGCACATGAGCATGAAGTTAAGGATCAATAGAGTCATTGATAGTATGCATCTACATACATGTACTTATATTCATTTTTTATTTGAGTAAATAATGAAAATGATAAAGTGAACATGGTCTTGAATAAATAGTTCACTCCTTAATAGAAACACAACCTTAGGGAAGAAGAAAATTTAAAGTATTTGCAAAATCATGCTACCTAGATTTTGCAACTTAAATACCAAGAGTTCCTTCCCAAAGAAACATTTAGAATTAATGTAAAGTTTACATTAAAGTGATGTCTATTTCTTGCTACATTGAAAGGGAAGAAATGCATTTGGATACATGCGCTTGCCAAAGAAAGCACCCAAAGATGTCTAAGTTCTTCAATGACTTAGATTATTTCTTTGAAATGCTTTTTCAGTCAAAGAATTTTGACATGGGTGAAATATCATATATAAATTAGTGTAAAGAACTTAGCATATTCAATTCTAACTCTAAGTATAGTAGATATACTTAAAGATGGTTCCATAACAAGCTTTTAAATGAGATGTGTTAAATACATGGCATCAAATACATCTAATGTCTTCAATGACATAGATGATTTCTGCAAAAAGTTTTTAAAGGTGAATTATTACACAATACTACTATGAGTATAATAAATACGTAAAGCTAGTTGATTGAAAAATAATAAAAAATGGTTCTTCATGAGACATCCTAAATAGGATGACACCCAAAATGGTTTAAAAAAAATATTATGATGTAAAGCTCTAATTTGATTCCATCAAAGAAACTGATAGAAAGCAAATAGGAGCAAAGCATACTTTCACCAATGGGAATGATGAAAAGTATTTAAGGCATCATGAAAATTTGAAAACTCCCTCTTCTTGGAAGAACTTCCAAATTATTTAAGTCTTGATTCATTCAAGAGATTTTCACCTCAAGAAGAAAGCCAAGTAAGGTATTCATTAGGAGATGCAATGGTTTCAAGTGAAAGGAACTTAAAATTTGTAAGATACAAACTCAAAATTGAAATTTTTTTTCTATGTCGTGATAATTGTATCTATGTAACGCCTCTAGAAATCATGCTCTTATGTTTGAATTAAACTATGAAACCTAAAGCCACCTCTCCTAACACAAATAGATATGAAGTGATGTTTTTTGGGAACAGGAGAATATATGACCATTCTCAAAGATCAAGAAGAAGTTCATGAGTATTTTAGGATAGGTGGTTGTTGAGCTACCTCGAGAAGATGTTTTAATGAACTTCAAAACTAGATTTCTTTTCTAGTACATCTTCTAGAAACTCTCAAGGCCCACAAAAGTATAAGAGTGGTTGAATAGTCCAATGATTGAAGGAGTCATAGAAATTACTCTCGAGTTGTGAATGAAGCCATATAGTTCATAGTTTTCGAGGATGAAAACTCTTCAAAAGGGGGGAAGAAATTGCCAAGCTTATCAGATTTAGTACAATTTATTCCATGAATATAGAATTGTGGATAGAAGAAGAACATCTTTTAAGTAATAGATGTTGATGAAAGTAGGAGTTGTTGAGAAGAAAACTTCATGGCATGCTAAAAATAAATATAAGAAACCCACTACGGGCAATAGAAATGATTAGTTGCAATCACCAAGTGGATAGAGCATGCGAAAGGTCATACTTCTTTAAGAGAATTGAAAGTGAAAATTAGAAGTTTGAAATCCAAAAAGGAAGTAACCTTGGCTAAATGATTTTGAAGTTGGTTGCTCAAAGAAATGAATCACCTCTTTCCTACATTTTACCTTGAATCTAAAGCCCAAAAGGACATGGTAGTCTTGTATTTGGGAAAGAGATCAATAGATGTTAGTTAAGAAGTAGAACATAAACGGAAACATCTAAGTCAGATGTTTTGGTCATTCTCAACTTAAAGAGACTTCTCAAAGTCTAGAATTAGTAGGTTATCCACCTATTTTTCTAGGTCCATGCACAAGTAGTGCATAGAAATGGTCTCACATATCAAATCAGTTGGAGAGTCATAGAATCCACCTACTTCATATGTTGTGCTATGGTTTCCCAGTTTGCACATAACAAAACATTGAATTAAGTAGGGATGTTTTAATTTTCCCTTATCATTCTTGTTGGAGTTTGAGGTCTGTGGAAGCACATGAACAACGCAAGGAAGAAGAAGAAGCTTGGAACACAACACACATATTGAATGTATTACCAAGTGAATGCACAAAGATAAGTGACCCATTAGGGTTATAGGTGTATCTACAAGCCAGGGGAAAAAATCTCCTAAAGAGGGAGAAAAGTGCTTCAATGTTCCTAAGTGTGTTCACATTGTTGGTACATTTGGCAAGCCCTGATGCTTGACCAAATATCAAATGTTTATCTCATATGATTCTTTGATCACTTATAGAGTAAATGTGAACCCCTCTTGTAAAAGCATTGGAGTTTAACTCTTGAGATAAAAGTAAAAGATGTTTATTGAGGGAATCTCATGGCATTACAATTTGCGAGTCACACCCACCTAATGGTTGGAATCAAATCAATCACTATCCTAAAAGTAGGAACACTTTTAGGTGTTAGATTTCAAAATTCAAATTACTTTATGATGAGAAAAACACATGACTTTTAGTCATTGGTAGGATGTAGAGGAGAAGGAGACATTGAGCTCCAAGATTATGGTTACACTAAGCCCTCATATGTATGCATAAGACTACATCATCTCCCTTGTATCATACTTTCATAATCATATACATTTGTTTGATTTAGTGCAAGTCATTCTTTGTGTACTATTGTCTGTTGCAAAGTCTTCATTTTAGTGATATTGATTAATCAATTTCATTGTGTATACTTATCCATTTGATATGATTCCAATTGAAATAGGTAGTAAAATTAGTCTACTTGCTAGATGTCAGTTTTCACATCATTTGGTTCATTAGATTGTGAGATAAAGTCTCTACAAGAAACCTATGTCTGCTCACTGTCATCTTCCTAAAAAGTTAGGATTACACCCCCAACTTTTTAATATCATTTCTCATCATATACTCATCCTAAGTTAGTGAAGTAACTTCTAATAGTTCTTTTAAGGTGTTCATTTAGCTATTTCTAAAAGCTCTTGGGTCAATTATTATCAGTGAGTGAGCACTGAGTAGTTTTTTTAGAGGAACCTAGTCCATAAATAGCAAGTTTTTGGAGTCCTTCAAATTTGAAAGTTATCTATTTTGCTATAACAATTCGGGAATGATGTTCCAAGGTACATAGTAAGTCCAAATGCATGGGAAGCTAAAGATGTCTACTAAGGTACTCTGAAGCTACATTGGCAGGTGTAGAGCAGGATTTTATCAACACCACCTCATCTTTGGAGTGTAGTAGTATCAAAGCTATCATTAACTCAACATGGGAGATGGATTCCCATCATCTATTGACAAATTGGATCAAGGTAATTACTTTGGTTGGTTACTTAGGATGGAATCATATCTTCAAGGTAGAAATCTCTATTCTTACATATCTGGAGATGAGATGATGCCAATACTCTGAAGTAAAGGTCAACCTACTCAAGAAGAAGAAGACAAGATAACAACATGGCGCTCAAAGGATGCTTTAGCTAGGTCTTATATTTCTCAACTCAGTTTTTGATTTCTTACTTCCACATATTAGTTGTAAGACATCACAAGAGACTTGGAATGATCTTGAAGCATTCTTCTCTTCAAGCAATAGAGCCAAGAAGAACAAAATCTAGATGGAATTTACCACACTCAAGAAGATGCCCAAGCAAAGTGTGACTGATTTTGTCACCAAAATTAAGGACCTTGTTGGCATACAAAGCAACAAAGGAGTCATGCACAATACGGCAACAAGGCCAGATCATTTTTTCCCTTAGATTATGTACAACTCAAGTGATTTTAATCACTACACAAACATTGTAAATCCCGTTTTTGGTAGATTAGACTCCATTTTGTGCAAGCCGAGGAGTCCTCGAGCTTGAGGAGTATTAGAAGTACCATCGTACCAATTTTCATAATTTTTAGACTTCGTTTGAGCCCTCAAATAAGCCCTGGAACCTAATTTTTAACTAGGCCGGACACTAGGTCTGGACAGGGCCAAAAGCTAGTCAAAAACTATAAAAAGAGCTAGAGAGCTCATTTTTGAGGTTAGATTGTAATTGAAACGAACTTGTAAGAGCTTTTGAAAGTAATCTAAAGAACTCCATTGATTCTCTCTCTTTGTCTTACCGTGTGTGCGCGTGTGTGTGTATGTGTGTGCATGCTTGTGTGCTTTTCACTCACGCACTTGTGCCGCCACTTGCTCGAGGTCTTCATACCATCCTCACGTCTTCCCGGATTGACATTAAAGGAGGTGCTACTCATCATTGAGCTACACCAAATTTTGGCGCCGTTGCCGGGGATCGAGCTTTGAGGACGAGCGTGTGATGGTAAGACGTAGAGTTGACGCGTTGGAGTTGTAGGTATTTTCTTCACTCTCATCGATTTTCTTTTACTTTCTTCACCATCATCATCATCACCATCTCCCACGTCCATCTCCATCATCGCGAAAATTTCAGTTTTTTGACTATATCCCCACCTCCACCTCATTTCCCTCATTTCACTTGTGAGAGAGAGCGAGAGAGCGAACTTGCATGTGCTGTTTTTGCATGTTTTCTGAGCTATTTTGCAGGTTTTTTGCTGTACCATCATCCCCAGCAGTGTGCGCAGGTACGACAGGCTCTGCACAGGTCCCGGGACGACAGTCTCTGTCTATCGCGACAGACAGAAAATCTTAACATTTTGTGAATGCATGATTACCACTGTAACCTACACCTTGTGGGCACTCTAGATCACTAGAAGTTTTTCAAAAATTTGCATTTTTTCAGTCTATCGCGACAGACACTGTCTATCGCGACAGACACCGTCTATCGCGACAGACACCGTCTATCGCGACAGACAGAAATCCACGATAGACACCGTCTATCGCGACAGACACCGTCTATCGGGACAGACAGCCCCCACGACAGACACCGTCTATCGCGACAGACACCGTCTATCGCGACAGACAGAAATCCACGATAGACACCGTCTATCGCGACAGACACCGTCTATCGCGACAGACAGCCCCCACGACAGACACCGTCTATCGCGACAGACACCGTCTATCGCGACAGACACAAATCCACGATAGACACCGTCTATCGCGACAGACACCGTCTATCGCGACAGACAGCCCCCACGATAGACACCGTCTATCGCGATAGACACCGTCTATCGCGACAGACAGAAATCCACGATAGACACCGTCTATCGCGACAGACAGAAATCCACGATAGACACCGTCTATCGCGACAGACACCGTCTATCGCGACAGACAGCCCCCACGATAGATTGTGTCTATCGCGACAGACACCGTCTATCGCGATAGACAGGCATTTTCGGCAAAAAAATTAAGGAGTGAATTTTTGGAAATTTAGGCTAAATTTTGGGCATATTTGCACTTTCATGTACTCATCTACTTACAAAGGCCTTAGAAAATGCATTAAAACCCTCGAAAGGTTCTGTTTGTCTAGTAACCCCCTAAACCCTGAACGGTCATAACTTTTTCATACGAAATCCATTTTCTGAGCTCTAGGGCTTGTCGGAAAGCTCGTGACATATACTACACGCCCTCAACTGTTTTTTATAAGAATAATGCGTTGATTTTCAGATAGGATATTTGGAAATTGACATACTGAGGGGTAGGAACACCAAGGGAGCTCTAGAGTAAATTTCTAACAATGCAAAAGGGGGAACAAGGGTCATTAAAAAAGTGTCTGAAATAAACTGTCTGTCAATTGAAAGGTCCACTTGGAGCTAATATTGGGATTTATGCAGGCCTATTGAGAAGCAATTGAGAGTATCCAAGCAAGGGTGTGGCGCACGCTTGAGAATCAACTTCTCGAGCACTAAAGAGCAAGGTTCGGCAAGAAAGGTCGGAATACTCTCAACTCCTCTTCGTCAATTCCTAGCCTAGGCTAAGAGCGATTAGAAGTAGGAGTAAGTCAGGGCGACGATAGGCCACTATCAAGTTGAAGACTACCTAAAAACTCAAGTTCAAGCTAAAAACTTAATCTCTGTACTGTCGACAACATAAAGGAAAGAACCTAACGTGGAACGATCAACCTGAAAGTACGAAGAACATTCAAGTATTCCTGACGACGTAATAGCAGACAAGACTTTAAACACGAGGAATAACTAAAAAGAATCAAGTGACTGGTACCAATTGATCGGCAACGAGGTTGTACTCTGGAAAAAATTGGGCTAATCAGTTAGGCATATGAACCTTAGATCAGGACGACACCTAGCAAGAGAAAGACAAAGCCTTAGGTCTTCAGAGGCTAGTGTCAACCACACTGCAAGGTCTTGGGCCCAGCAGTTGAGTCGCCACTCTCATTACCCTAGCTCTGATACCAGTGAGTCAGAGATGTCTCAAGGCATGGACAGACCTACGGGAAGTTCAGGTGTGCCTTATTTGTACAGGGTGGAAGGCCCTTACAAAACACAGTTGGAATACCTTAGGACCAACCGATTAGGTGCTAGCATCTATGAGGACGGCCTAGGAAGATCCGTGGTCCAGATTAAAAACCCTGACCAATCCATAGGACTAGAGCACCCAGCTGTCAAATTTGAAAACGGTGCATACCTGGACAAGGAAGGAACCATATACGTAGTCACCAGTCATCCAGATAGGACAGATGAATTTGGAAATGTAATTTCAGAAGCGGACTTAGGTGACTTGGAACAAGGAAACATGGGAGTGGAACCTAGAACCCCTCGAGGTAAATCAGTTCTCACAAGGATTATCACGCCTGAGTGGGTTCCCCAAGATAACAAGTGCATAGATTTGCTTCTCAATCGAGAAACGGACGAAGCCTTTTGGAGGTATAAACCGGATCACCCAATTGATATAGGAACAATCATGATCTATGAGTTTAAGGATCCGGATAGCCCAGGTAGAGTGACCTACTTAGACCACACGTCAGAGAGGATTTTTGTGGTGACAGAAAATGATAGGCATGCTTACACTTGGAAGGGCGAATTCATTTTCCCCCAACCAAGATCAAATGTAGCCTATGGTCACCCTGGAGCTGGAACATCCCAGGCTCATGGTATGCAAAGAGACAGAAGTAAAGATAGACCAGAGGTAAGTTTTGCCAATCCAGTGGGCAGAGAAAGAACGAGAACGGAGACGAATAGGGTAGAACCTGAGATGCATAGAGCCCACAGGAACCAAAGAAATGTAGATGGATTCCCTCTGCCGAGGCCTAGAGAGCACACAAGAACTTTGAG
Source organism: Ceratopteris richardii (assembly GCA_020310875.1). Classification (NCBI taxonomy): domain Eukaryota; kingdom Viridiplantae; phylum Streptophyta; class Polypodiopsida; order Polypodiales; family Pteridaceae; genus Ceratopteris; species Ceratopteris richardii. The sequence continues at coordinate 151,624,874 of CM035433.1, read as the reverse complement.
ACCCACCCAGCTAGTTAAGTCCATGAAGAATTACTTTGACGGCACAGGAGATCCCTATGATCATGTGGCAGAGTTCAAGCAAGTCTTGAGAGCTGAACAAGTGGAGGATCTGTTCACGCAGTACAATGCCTTTGGTCTAACCCTTAGGAACACAGCACTTACGTGGTTTCAGCCATTAGACGAACGCCAGTTCAGGAGCATAGATCAACTCCTAGAGGCATTCATTATAGAGTTCTCTAAGAGCGGCATAAGACACAACACCTCCTCACTGATTCACAGCTTCAAGCAAACCCCTCAAGAGACTGTGAGACTTGCAGGAAGAAGATTTAGACAATATCTTGAAAGGTGCCCTATTTCGGAGCTACCCACATCTGCTAAACAAGTAGCCTTATTTCTTGACGGATTGCTGAGCCCAAAATTGAGATCCTATGTGTATCTGAAAGACCCTAGGACTATAGAAGAATGTGTACGTATGTGCATTGACATTGAAGATAACCTAGGAGAAGAGCTAGAGTTGTCCAAAATTTACAAAGATTCAGATAGTGCATCTAGTCAATCTTCCACACAAGCCACATCAATTGAAGAACTTGCCGAAAAAGTAGCTCAGAAACTAGGTGTAACTAGCAAACAAATTCCAAGGTTTGCTCCTGTGAAAAGGTGCTATACATGCGGTGGTGACCATATGGCGAACGTCTGTCCCATTATGGCTCAACCCCAAGTAAACCCTAGTAGCCAGTACTGCACCATAGAACGGAGATACACCAACCACTCCGCACAAGATTGCCCATACAACAAGCAGGCGGTTAGGCAACCATACCCTCAGCCCTACCAACAAGGCAGATACCAGAACCAGTACCCTCCACAACCATATGGCAGGCCACAACAAAATTTCCAACCTCAATATCAAAACCAACAAAGGCCTCAGCCTGTGCTAGCACAACAACCCCCAGCCCCAGCTAATGTGATTCCGGTAAAATATACTGCTGCAGAAGAGAACCTGAATAGAGCTATAGTCCCTGTAACATCCTTGATCTCTGAAAATGACCCAAGTGACCATAGCTTTGATTCTACCCATGTGGATAGCCCCCAGGCTTACTACATGCAGTCCCCAGAACATGGAGAGTCCTACTATGGTGAAGAGTCGAACGAACCTAGTTGGGAGTCAGATTACACGAACATCATGTATACAAACCCCAACCCTAGACCTCAACCTAGGCAAGTACGACCACCATTTCCTAGAGGACCGTGCTACAGATGCCAAGGAGATCACCTCATTCGTGATTGTCCCTTGCCTCCACCTACGCAAACCCAGTCGGTGACGATCCAAGGCTTCTGCCAAGATTGCGGAAAAGAGCATCTCTTACGAGATTGCCCAAAGAACCCCAATAGCATGCCAAAAATCACCCCTATCAACGTTGTTGGGTTAGTGGTAGACTCCTCAGGAAGCGTCACTTCCACTGCACCAGTACAGGTAGTCACTAGGGCTCAGGCATTGCAGCAAAACCAAGGGGTAGGCCAGGAAAAGAGCCTAGATGCTAGCGATACTGAGAGCCAAAATAAAAAGAGAACAAGAGCTTGGAAAGATAGCCGCGAACGCATGAAAAGGCAATGGGCAAAGAAGATGAGTGAACTTGAGGAAAGTCTACGAGAAACCAAGGCTAAAATCATAGAGATCACGTCTCAACCGCACTCTCACACATTCCCACCGCTACCATCCCCATCACCCTCCATCCCTTCACCCTCTAAGACAGCCCACGCAACCCACCCGCCACCCCAAACAGGATCAGTATTAGCTGATCCCACTCCCGAAGACATAGACATGATGCTTAAGGCATATCAGGCCAGAATCCAAGAAGGGCCAAACGTCACGGATCATGACAAGTGCTATCCTAGAGCTGACCTAGAGATAGAAAGAACAAAACTATGCGCGAAAATGGTCGCATTGGCTCAGACTATGTTTGAAGCCAGTCGCCTTTTCAACTACTCAGGCTCAGCCAAAACGCAATTACACTTGGATGGATTCCTAGAGAAGTTAGAGAGGATAATTGCAAGATCTGACAAGGAAGAAAAAAATCAAGACCAAGAAAAAGCAAGCAAAAACAGGAATCATTCCCAATCAGAAGTGTATGTGGCCAAGGCCCCTAAACCGGACAACTTCCCCTCCTTAGAAAGAATAGAGAGGCCAATAGCACAGCCAGAAAAGGAACCTACCCCTCAAAGAAAGGAAAGGGCAAGAGAACGGGTGAGCCAGCCTCTTCAGGAAGCCCGTGGGCCTCCTCAAGAAGCTTATCTCCCCCCCCAAAAGGCAGATGAGCCTCCCTCGAAAGCTCAAGTACCTCCACAGGTTGCCTCCATTCCTTCTCAGGGGATGTGTGAGCCTGTTCGGAAAAGTAATAGAATAAGTAATCCTCCCCAAGAAGCTTGTGCTCCAGCCATTTGCGAGAACGAGGAGAGAATCAACAATAGAATCAGCCCTCCTTCACAGGTTGCTTATGCGCCCAATTCTACGGAGCCAGACACTTCTTCTTCTATGAATCGGTTTGCACCAGACTTCCTACGAGAGATTCAAGAAGACAAATGGGATAACGAAAGCGAGGTCGCCCCTCCTTTTGAACTTGTGGATGATGCACACGACCAATTCCCACAAGACATCCCATCTATTTACGGGGAGCATGAGAGTGTTCAGTCTCACGAGAGATTAGACTTTGAGTCGAATTCCATACAAGAGCTACCCCACTTCACAGGCCCTTGGGAAGCAAAGTCCACATGTATGAGAGCACCCACAGTCATGGTAAGGAACGACGACTCAGTCATACCTAGGAACACAGAGGTAGTGAAGAACACTAACGTGCAATGTAATCTCAAGTTAGAAGAGCTACTCAAGGTTAGACCTGAATTATGGAAACATGTAGCCAAACAAGTACCAGAGATAGCAAAACCTCGTTCCCAGGTAGGATCCCATAGGACAGTGCCAGAAATTCCCTTGGATAAGATAGGGGATATGTGTGAAGGCGAAGAAGGGAACACCTATCTTCCCATCACCTACCAAGAGTACACCACCAAGGCAATTTTAGACTCAGGTGCAGGAGTTGCAATTGCCACTACTTCCCTTTGGAAGCGTTGGGGCAAGCCGGCACTCAGGCCGACGAGAATGAAATTGCAAATGGCCGATGGTCACATAGAGAGACCCCTAGGATTGCTGGAAGGAATAACTCTCACCACTTGTGGTGTTGAGTTTGAGCATAGCTTTGCTATATGTGACTTCAGCAAAAATCATGCTTATGAGATGATTTTAGGAAGACCATTTATGCGACAGTTGCAAGTGGTACAGGATTGGGGAACCAACTCCTTGTATTTGCAACACTTGGGTGTTACGACCAAAGTCAATCTCAAGGATTATTCTCATAGAGATGTCCCTCCTATCCAGTGGAATCCCATCCATAGAGCTAAAGATGACACAGAATCTGTGCATTCCATAGAATCTGGATCCTCATGGATGCATGAAGACACCCACTTATGGATGTGCAAGGTAGCAGTAGAGGAAGAGAAGAGAGAAAAGGCCAGAGAGGTAGGTGCGAAAGAAACCCATAGATCGATCCAAGACCCAGCCTATGCACCTGTAGTTTTTCCAGACGAAGAATTTGAACCTCACGGTTGGGCAGAAATCTTAGCAACAATGGACGTAGCCATCAACGAAGAACAATGGACACCTCACTGTGATGAGGATGGCTATGATATTTCAGTCTTCTCCATAGAACCAATCATGGGAGAGGCAGTCCTAGAAGAATGCGAACCTAGCCCTGATGCATTTGAGGATGCAAGTGACTCCGATCTAGAGTCAATCATTATGGACCCACCATTTGCATCAGATGAAGAATATTTCCATGAAGTGGAATTTCAACCCCAGAGGCATGGAGAGGTTACAAATGATGTAAGATTAGCAACACATATGACCCCGAAGGAAGAAGGAAAGAAACGAAAGAAGAAAGAAGTCTCACCAGAAGAGGAAGAATCGTTGTTTGAGGTCCCCGAAAATTTTAAGAAGTATGAGATAGATGACAGGAGAGTCATGATAAGAATGCCTAAACGAGAGGCACAATCAGGAGAGGCCTATGATAACAAAGAAACTACCAAGAAAATCGTAGTGGCCCTAGAAGAAGGAGAGGAGAGATGCACGTATATAGGCCATGACCTGACAGAAGAAGAAGAGCACGAATTGATTGCCTTGCTAAGAGAATACAGAGATGTATTCGCTTGGAGTTACAAGGATTTGAAAGGGGTTGACCCAGACATATGCTCGCACACCATCCCCATGACTTCAGATGCTAAACCCTCTAAGCAAAAGCCTTATACATATAACGATAATTACGCAGCTAAGATCAAAGAAGAGATAGATAGATTGGTCGAAGCTGGATTTATCTATGAAATTGAGCACACCGAATGGGTATCCCCCATCGTAGTGGTGCCCAAGAAGAATGGCAAGCTGCGTGTGTGCATTAACTTGAAAAAGGTTAATGCCGCCACGATTCGAGATAACTATCCGCTTCCCATCACAGAACATCTCTTAGAAAGAGTGGCAGGCAAGGAAGTGTACAGCTTCCTTGATGGATTTTCGGGCTACAATCAAGTAGCCATAGCTCCAGAGGATCAACATAAGACAGCCTTTGCCACAGAATGGGGCATTTTTGCTTTTAGAGTAATGCCATTTGGGCTTACCAACGCACCAGCGACCTTCCAAAGGCTGATGTGCCATGTGTTTAAGGAGTTCCTGAGGAAGAGTTTAGAAGTCTACGTTGACGATCTCTGTGCTCATTCCAATGTTAGACAAACTCATATTCCTGAACTCAGACAAATCTTTGACAAATGTAGAGAATATCAAGTCTGCCTGAACCCCGAAAAGTGTGTTTTTATGGTCAGGCAAGGCAAGATCCTAGGACATATAGTGTCAAAGAATGGCATATCTACTGACGAAGAAAAAGTGAGAGCCATAGCAGAGCTACCTAGGCCAAAGAATGTCAAGGAAGTACAAGCTTTCATGGGGCATTGTGGTTATTATCGACGATTTATACACATGTATGCTGTCATTGCAAAGCCCATGTACGGACTTCTGACAAACTTTGAGTGGACGGATGGATGCGAAAATTCCTTCCAAGAGCTTAAACGAAGATTATGTTCAGCACCAATCTTGACCACACCAGATTGGAGTAAGCCATTCCATGTTCATGTGGATGCATCCAATTATGCCATTGGATGTGTGCTCGCACAACCTACTGGTGAAGGTAATATGGATCTTCCAATTGCCTATGCCAGTAGACAATTGAATGCGGCTGAACGGAATTACACCACTACAGAGCGCGAAGGATTAGGCATGGTATATGCAGTTAAAAAATTTAGACACTATTTGCTTGCAAATAAGTTTAAATTTTTTACTGATCATCAGGCGTTGTTATATCTTGTAAACAAGCCATGCAATACAGGAAGATTAGTGAGATGGTTTCTCTTGCTAATGGAATACGATTTTGAGGTGGTGGTAAGGAAAGGTAGGACTCATTTGAGAGCCGATCATCTCTCTAGGCTCACATCGGGAGAAGCCCCACAAGGAGTGTCAGATGACCTTCCGGATGCTTACTTGTTTAACTTGGAAGTGGTGCCGCAGTGGGCCAAGCCATTGGTACCGGTATTGACATACGGGCCTAACCATCCTGTGGTAAACACACGGAACAGAGAGGTTGTAAAAGCCCAAAAATACCACATCATGGCAGGAAGCATGTACAAGCACACAGATCAAGGGATCTTGGCTTGTTGCGTAGAAGAGGATGAGTACGCTAAATGGTTGCAATTAGCACATGTAGGTGCGTTAGAGCAACACCATTCAAAGCAAAGAACTTTGCAGACTCTAAAGAGATTCGGAGTGCATTGGCCAACTATGGAAGCTGATGTCCAAAAGTTGTGCAAGGAATGCCCAATCTGTTGCACTAAACCACCAGTGGAACATGCCACTCTTTATCAAGTATCCATTGTGCCAGATTGGAGTGAACCTCTAGTATCATTCTTGAGAACAAACACATTCCCTCCAGACATGACTCTAGCTAGGAAAAGGAGTTTAGAACAAGAAGCCCAGGATTACTCACTCATCGGTAATAATCTATATAAGCGCGGTAAAGATGGTTACCTGAGACTATGTGTCCACGAAAGTGAATATCTGAAGATCTTGGAAACTGCTCACCAAGGTGTAGCAGGAGGACACTTTGGACCAGATCGGGTAATCAAGGCGATACTATTTGCGGGCTTCTGGTGGCCTACCCTTCACATGGATGCACATACCTATGTGAAACGGTGTGATGTCTGTCAAAGGACTCAGTATCCTATACGCAAAGATGAGATGCCACTGAAACCTATGATGGGTGGACGTGCATTCTCTAAGTGGGGAATAGACTTCGTAGGTCCTATTAATCCCCCAGCTAAGGGTTCTCATGCGGAATACATCATTGTGGCAACAGATTATCTCACCAAGTGGGTAGAGGTAAAAGCTACAACCAAGAACGATGCTCAAACAACTGCCAAATTCTTGTTTGAGAATGTATTCACGAGATATGGACTACCTATAGAGCTTGTAAGTGATAGAGGCACTCACTTCTTGAATGAAGTTATTGAAAATCTACTCCAAGTATTTTTGGTAATACACAAGAAGTCTGCCCCATATCACCCTCAAGCTAATGGTCAAGCTGAGAGCACTAATAAGATTTTATGCAATGTACTGACGAAATTAGTGAACACTAAACGCTCTGATTGGGACAAACAGCTACACCATGCTGTTTGGGCATACCGAGTGGCCTACAAAACGGTACTCCAAGCCACTCCCTTTCAGATGGTATTCGGTCAAAACGCTGTGTTACCCTTGGACTTCTTGATCCCTACATTGAGAGTAGCACGAGAGCACGAATGGACAGGTCATGAGCTCTCCTCTAGGATCTTTGACCTTGAACGATTAGGAGAGACAAGACTGAGAGCTGCTGCAGGGATATATGCAGCCAAGAAGAGACAGAAGGCATACTTTGATGCCCACGTGAAGGATAAAGGCTTGAAAGCAGGAGATCTAGTCTTAGTCTATACACTAAAACAACACGCGAGGAAGCTAGAAAAGAGAGGCTACGGACCTATGATCATCAATAGGATCTCCACGAGCGGAGCAATACAATTGGCCACATTAGAGGGTGATGTTCTCCCAAATTATATTAGCGGTTGCAGAGTCAAGTTGTATCAGGAACCCCTCACGGAGGAAATGCTCAGTCGACTCAACACTGCTAAGAAACGCCAAGAGGAAGAAAAGCGAGTTCGAGAAGAAGCTCAAGCTGAAGCTTTAGAACGCATCAGAAGGATGAAATTACGAAGGCAAGGTAGAGATCAGCCTGGAGCGAATGACTATGCAGACCAAGGATTTCCTATGGCCATGTGTGAAGTCGCAGGAACAAGCTCGCATAGGATAACTGATAGACGTCCTTTCGTAACCTTAGATATAGGACAAGGAAAGAGTGCAAGGACCGTAAGAGCCTTGATTGACTCAGGTGCAGCTACTAGTGCTGTTAAATTGTCTTACTGCCAAGAATTACAATTGACTGTCAATCCTGTGGAAGCATATCTTATAGGATTGGGAGGAGTGGAAACCCCTTGCATGGGCGAGGCAGAACTTCCCCTTTACATTCATGATGAGGCAATGACAGTTAAAGTACTGGTGTGTCAAGATGAGGATCTCACTGAACCTCTAGTCTTGGGTCAAGATTGGATCTATGACCAAGCAATTAACTTAAACCTAAGAAGTGGACTTCTCCAGGTTTGGGTCAATCATAGTCGAGTTACAGTAGAATTAGACAATGGAGCACTCAATGAACTAGGAAAGGCACAGACTCCTGGTCCTTCCAGGGGTACACATGAAGATGACCATGCTGTTCTTGTTCAAAACCCTGTGTTGCAGAGGAATGATATTTGCAAAAAAGGAGTCAGGGATGCAACGGAACTCCCTTCTTTTCCAAAGGCCAGAAGGAGGCAGCAACCAAAGGCGGATCACAAGCAGAAGAGGCCGAGTACTACCTATGTCCGAGATCAAAAGTACCTGTGCAGCAGAATGTTCCAGAAAATAAACCAGGTGTGGGTGCGGAAAGGCGAACGACCGGGTGCACCACCGTCAACTACACGGGCAAAGCCTCTTATTAGTAACCAACAACACGACGCTAATAAGAAGTCTGTCAGAAATTCTTCTGCTAAAGTAAAATCTATTTGGGTGCCCAAGAAGTCGATGAAGGCAAGCCCACAATCTAGACAAATTTGGGTGCCTAAGGCTTGCTTGAGGGCACAAGTAGTTACGCCAAGGCCACAACCTATGCAGCATAACCCATCTACGAGTACAACCAGTATTCCCTCGTGCTCAACACTTAGGAACACACCAAGACCCATGAGCATGCATGAAATCACTTATAAGTGGGTCCCTAAAAGGCCCCATTCTCAAACAGCGACACCGACACAGCTCTCTGGAGTCTCTACGAAACCGAAAGCAAAGCCCATCCACTGCATTTGGCAGTCTAAGATCTGTGATAAACCCCCCGACCCCGATTTGTAAATTCACCCCACTTACTAACGGCATTAGTCTCCTAGGAATACACAAACGTTAACTACACTCACTGTCTTCGTGCACTTACTAACCACTAACTCACCATATACCTCATGTTAATGTTGTAACGGGGACAGCAACGGATTTAGTCTGTCCATTACGATGTTAACACATGCTTCTATATTCTCACAGAATCAGAAGGCAAGCAGTAAAATGGCAGAAGCGACAGGTTCGGGCTCACAAGTAGGGATACTTACTGCAGGAATTGATGTGGATAGCCTACCTGTGGACGTGCCCCCGACTGAACGACCAGTGGAGATGCAACACCTTCAGCAACTCCCGGTGCCAGACCCACCTACAGGAATCACGGAAAGAGTCCATGCCAACTCTCATTGGTTCAATGGCATGCCCGGTCCATTAGGAGAGGCTAAGTATATCTGGGAGTCTAAATGCGAGTATGACAGATCATGGGTGCGTTTCCAATTTTTCTCCAAGGAGTTCGAGACTTTACAGAACACCGAAGACCTCCAGATCATATGGCAACGAGCAGGGTTGGCGGAATATTTTGAAGCCCCACTACCTAAACCCGACCTCCTCCGATGTTACTATCTGGTCTCTACATTACAAGCTCATGAAGATAAGGACCAACCCGGATCATTTGTTCTCCCCTCATTGCTGGGCAACAACGAGTTGAAGAGATTTGAACTTACTGTGGAGCTAGTGAGTGATGCTTTAAAGATGCATGGCACGCATGTACCCTCAGAAAAGGATGCTCTCGTTCCCAACAACATGAAGGACAGGAAAGTAGTGAAGCTGAAAGACATGGCAGCCCTCACCCCAAATGTGTCCATCCCTCTCCGCATGTGCATGCAACATTTCGCCTTCCCCGGTCAAGACCGATTCACGCAACCACACAAGAAGATCTGGTTTGCTCTCTACTTGGCGGAAGCAGGTGCGCTACCTATTAAACTACCAGTGTGGATTATAGATCAGTTGTATGAAGCGAACAAACGGGCTTCTAGGAAATTAGTGGTGAACGGATGCTGTGCACTCACACGCATCATTTACCGATGCTTGGCATATGATGTCCCCATTGAGCGTGCCTTAACTTGGGCACAATTACAAATGTTTAAAAGGCTCAAGACATCCACACATCAGTCCAAGCGCATGAGGGGCGCGATTCCGTGTGTCCAGACAAGGGAAGTCCTGACCACTCCTGAGGCATCACCATTAAGAGAGGGCACTGTACCTCCTTTTACCATTAGGATACCCAGGTCGGAATCTGACACTACGACACAACCCACCCCATCGGCTCCTCCGGTTACACCTGAATTCGAGTTTGCTGCCACTGGAGAGGCTGAAGGACTGGACCCCCAGGATTTCGAAGCATTCCTACAAAGCACACAATTCTCTGACGTGGAGTTTTATTCAGAGGCAGAGGAGCAGGGCACATCCTCGCGGAGAAGAAGAAAGTCTACAGACGGTAGACATGTCCATTGGAGTGACGCTCAGCAAAGTCAACAACACGGACAACCGGAAGAAGAAGAAGCGTATGAAGAAGAGACCACTGAAGCCCCAGCATATACAGCAGAACTCCGGAGGCAGTATCAGATTATGGAAAGAGTACGATCGCAGCAATTACTCACTGAACAGAGCAGCAGAGTACTTATGACTCAGTTGTTGGAAGAAGCGGGGGTTGACTCAGAGTACAGGGAAGGTCTCTTATTGATGGCAGAAACATATGGAGTTGTAGAAGCTGTGCGCACTGCCATTCAGAGGCCTTCAGTTCAATATGACCCACGAAGGTTCCAGACACGGCCTCGCTCAGGTAAAAATATCCAAATTCCCGTTACAGTTGCAGAGGAGCCAACTACTACACCAACCTCCCAAACAGCTAGTCAACAGCACCCCGCCACCTATGAGGAGTCCACCGAACCACTACCACCTACTCTCCCACCATCACCTCCGAGAACAGAGACAGTGGAAATCCCATCGACCACTCAACCCACTGACCCAACCTTCATCTTTCGTACTCCCATCTCTAGTGCCACCCTATTCTCTACCACTGATAACCCGACCTTTGAAGCAAACCCCATCACTACACAACCCACCGAAACCATTCCCGAGCCTGCCCTAGGACAACCATCCCCAATGCCTTCAGCCACGGGTCATCCTGACCCCAGATCCACATTCATGGGTTTCCCTACTACCATGCCACCCTTTCCACCCTCCTCAAATTTACGACCCCAAGCCCCGATATCCCTCTCTCCATTTCTACAATCCCTCCAGGACATCTTTGCTAGGGCTTTTCAACCAGGCCCTCAACCACTCCCTGTCTTTTCAGCTCCCCACCCCACTTCACATCTATTCACCACTTCCACACACACACCACCTACCATACCAGTGTATATGGCAGGCCCCACACTAACACCCACTCCTGAAGGTATGGACATTTCACCACCCACGGCACCTCCACCCACGGTTTCACCTCCTCCCATTCCCCCTCCACCAATTTCACCCACACACACAACTTTCGTAGACACATCATTCACTGTCTCCCTTCCCCAATTCCCTTCCCATGCATCGTCCACGGTAAACACCCCCCACTCATCTATAGGTAATGCATTGGATACCATGTTGGCCTGTATATCAAATTTAAGAACAGATTACATTCAGCTCCAGCAACAAAACGCACGCCTGCAAGAGCACTCAGCGACACTACAGCTCCGCCTTGCGGTACTAGAAGAGGAGAACGCTCGCCTTCACACACAGTTCCAAACCCTCCAAGACGCCCATAATATATTGGAAGTACAGCTACAGAACGTAGATCAGGAAGCAGTGCAGGTGGTAGAAAGTCACCTACGGACACAACTGGAACGCAACTCAAAACTTCAGCGAAATATGGCGCTACTTAAACGCCATCTTGCGGCTGCTCAGGAAGAGAACAGACGTCTGCAAATACAAAATCAAGAGAACCTGGAGGCAGCTATTGAGAGCACACCGGGGGCACCCATCAGCCCATCCAAGTTTCACGCAGTGACCCCTGATAACATCAAGATTATATTGGAAGATTATGCCATGCTGCTCGAAGCACATGATAAGCTATCGGAGGAGCTAGGACAACTAAAGCAGGAACACCAACAAGCACCAGCAGCTGCCCCTCCAACCACCCCCTCTGCAGCTTCCCTTCCCTCCGACGCAGAGGCCATAAAAGATCTCCAGCAACAGGTAACTGAATTGCAGACACGCCTACTACAATATGAGAGGCCATCTTCCCCTCCGGAGGCTCCCACGGACGAAGAAGTTGTGCAAATTCCTGTGGAACAAACGTTTGATGAAGAATATGATCCGCAACCATTCCCAGGAGGCCAACAAACAGAAGAAGCGCAGGACACGTTCGAGGCACCACGGCCGCCATGGTTACGACAAGTGGAGGAAATAGGGACCTCGCATGAAGAGCGCACTGTAGTGCAAAATCAGGCTATGAGGGTCATAGAAGAGACTGTTTTACAATCAGATTACTTCAAGAACTTGTCATCGAGACGCCTGATTCTCTCATCGGAACTCCAGTACAGGCCATATTATATTATCTTGGCTGATTATAATGCAGAAATACAAAGAGTCACGGGTCAGATTCCTACTTTTGCGACCCAATTTCAACCTGAAGACCTTCCTCCAGAGGTGCGAAAAGGCAAGATTCGTCAACCAACATGGCGGCAGAAACTTTTAGAGACTTATCCAGAAATGCTACGCACATGGAACAACGCGCCGTTGCACCTCCTGTACAACCCATGCTACGGTCCAGTCCCCCGCCGCAGGTCGTGGAAGGCATTTAATATCAAGGTACAAAACAATGCGCAATGCAAGGAATGGCTGAACTACCCGTACATCGCGCCACCACAAGGGCCACCATCGGTAGCATATATGATGGGGACTATTCGCCACTGGATGCCGCGCTTGAAGCCCATGCAAGATGTAGCAGCGCAAATGATGCTTAAAATCTTAGATATGATGCAAGTAGTGCTGAAGACCTTTAGAAATGCAGCCGCACCACAGGCACGTCTTCCGGGGTTTAGCAATGGAAATTACGACTTGGTGTATGACATGAGCACCACCCCCAGTATCCGTGTGGCTTACGCTTGGCATGCACGCATCAAGTACCTCCCCGCCTGCTACAAACAGACCTTCGAAGAAATGTTCAGATCAGGTTTCTGGGAGTACCACTCGGAGATTTTCGCACCAAAGCCGACACATCTGCTTCAACTGTTTGCTTGTGAACAAGCAATGTATTCAGAGTATTACACCACCCCGCAACCAGAAACCCCCGGTGCAATTAATTGGGAGGCATTGGAAGCCGATCTAGCAAGAGGCTTAAGAATAGGAGAACATGAACTGGCCACCAATGTCATCCAATATTACATCGACCACCCGCGCGAACAAAGGTCTGTCAGGGGCGACAGACGCTAGGAAGGGGGGAGTGTTGGCATACAAAGCAACAAAGGAGTCATGCACAATACGGCAACAAGGCCAGATCATTTTTTCCCTTAGATTATGTACAACTCAAGTGATTTTAATCACTACACAAACATTGTAAATCCCGTTTTTGGTAGATTAGACTCCATTTTGTGCAAGCCGAGGAGTCCTCGAGCTTGAGGAGTATTAGAAGTACCATCGTACCAATTTTCATAATTTTTAGACTTCGTTTGAGCCCTCAAATAAGCCCTGGAACCTAATTTTTAACTAGGCCGGACACTAGGTCTGGACAGGGCCAAAAGCTAGTCAAAAACTATAAAAAGAGCTAGAGAGCTCATTTTTGAGGTTAGATTGTAATTGAAACGAACTTGTAAGAGCTTTTGAAAGTAATCTAAAGAACTCCATTGATTCTCTCTCTTTGTCTTACCGTGTGTGCGCGTGTGTGTGTATGTGTGTGCATGCTTGTGTGCTTTTCACTCACGCACTTGTGCCGCCACTTGCTCGAGGTCTTCATACCATCCTCACGTCTTCCCGGATTGACATTAAAGGAGGTGCTACTCATCATTGAGCTACAGACCTAGCTAACCAACTTGGAAGCATTGGAGAAGTCATTGAAGAGGAGCAGATTGTGAGACAAGTGATCAATGGAATCAAGGCAGATGATAAATGGGAAGCCTTCACCACAACAATGGACCTATAGATGGATATGTAGGTACCTGAGTTCAACACTCTCATGGGGCAACTATTCACTCATGAAGCCAAGCTTGTGAAGAATACGGAAAACTCAAAAGGTAACCAATCATCTATCCCATACACTAAGAAGAATAAGAATAAGTATAGCAAAGGCAAAGGCAAAATATCTGATGATGAAGCTAGCACCTCTCAAGCAAATTTTGCAAGAAGAAGTAGAGGTACAAGAGGAAGAGGTAGAGGAGGTAGACAAGGCAAGGGAAGATTCCAAAGCTCTTCTCCATGTGCAATATGTGGCTTGACTAACCATACAATTGAGAATTGTTTCATGAATCCCAAAAATCAGAGAGGCAGAGGCTTCAATAGAGGAATCTATGGAAGAGGAGGATCAAATAAATTCAATGGATACAACCATAACTTCAACAACACAAATAACCAAGGAGGATATAGAGGAAGAAGAATTATAACAATTACGCTAAAGAGAAGACACAAGAGGACTCACTTCTATTGATGAACATGACCATGAAGCAAGGTAGAACAGATGATCATGTGTTCTATATAGATTCTGGTTGTTCCAATCATGTAGCAGGGAATGTGGCTCTACTATCACACTTGGAAGATCCAAGGAATAGACATGAAGTTCAAACAAGAGATGAGACTCGGCACTCACTTGAAAAAAATTGGAAATGTGAAGATTCGAGATGGAAATATGAATCTACTCAGTAAGGTATTATATGTAACCACCATAACTCAAAACTTGATAAGTGTTTGACAAATTGTAAAGAAAGGATTGTAGGTAAGATTCACAAGGAATGGAGCATTTGTTGAAGATCTTGAACAAGGATTCAAGAGAATTGCAAAGGGAGAAGAGTCATGTAAACTCTTTAATTTGAATTGCAAGATACTAGAAATATAGCTCTATTCAATTATGGAGGACAAACCCTATTAGAATTAGAGATGTGGCATAAAACATTGGCTCACATTGGTGAAAGAAGTTTGAAGCAAATATGTAGGGATCAAAGTGTGCTTAGCCTACCTAATATAACCAAGTAACATATGATATACAAGTTGTTGGGGTTCATGTTCAACACATCACTACTGACTTTAATCAAGCTTGCAAAAGAATAAACTTGGCACTGTTCTTTCTCACATAGAGTGAATAAGCATGCACAGAAATTCAGATTCATCACTTTCTATTTTAGTCGATGCTAAACAAAAAAATTATACAAGAATAGAGAACACTTGCATTCTTGTGCTGAATAATGATAAGGAAAATGCTTCATTAAATCTTCAAAACTATAGAGAATACATTACAGATTGAGCAATTTTTGCTTCTGCAAAGGAAATTTCTTCAGTACAGATCTACGATCAGCCTACAATGCCTGAAACTCTTCTTGTTGAGAAGACACTTTTTCTTCTCTTTTGTCTTCTTCCTGGGGATTCTTCCTCTTCCTTCTCCTCTTCATACGAACAAAATATAACAAATATATTCATGCGACATTGGTACCTAACTAAAGTGTAACGGTCTGTTAAAAATCTGATTCAAAATAAAATCTCAAAAATTGAACTCATTCCCACAATCCCTTGATCATACAAAACAATTTCCAACTCTCACTTGGCACTGCCTCGTGGGGAATTTTTCTCAAAAATTGAACTCATTCCCACAATCCCTTGATCATACAAAACAATTTCAAACTCTCTAGGATGGGCTTCTAGTTCGTGTTCAACTGCCTCTTTGATTTGTACCTGATTTTGACATACTTCCATCTATTCCTTCTTCTCATCCAACATTGTATATGATATTATCTTTTGTTGTTGTACTAATTTATCCAACTCTTTTTCTACACCTTGCTGCACCAGCTACTCTTTAAGCTCTTTAATCATCTACAACATTTCTTCATTCTCCACCTTATACTTTTCTATAACCTTAATAAGTTCATTTTCATACATGGAAGAAAATCCATCCTGCAATTGTTCATAAGGATATCGAATTACAACCTATAATGTCTCCTTAATGACATCCCATAAGTCTTGTACATACTTATGTATTTGCTGCTTTATCATGATTATATCCATTTCTGACATTAAAACTGCATCTAGCTCAACTTCATCATTCTTAAGAGTCTATCTTTCCAATAGTAACAAAGGTTTCAATCTAGACTTAAGAATGGCAATCTCCATTTGCAAGGTTGAATCAGAGCTGACAAATGTTTCATCTCACACTCTACCTTTTCGTGCATTTGAATTGTCCATAACTCGAATTCCTGCAATGACTTTTTTACCTTTGAGATTTCAACCGCCTACTGCTACTTACATTGAGTACTTATTTGCTCATACTCTTGAATTTTCCTTTGTAATTACTCTTGAAGACTCAGAACCTGTACCTTTAGTACTTGATGTTCTTCAATACTTATGGTATTTGCAAGCTACTTCTCTTGTTTCATTTGTTCTTCTTGCTTTCAGTAAGAACTTAGATATTTGGTCCAACTTCATCTACATCATCTTCACTTATGAACCTATTTTAGTCTTTGATTGTTGACTCTACTCACCTCTAGATTTATCCACGGCTATTTGCAATTCAGGATCTAACCTCCTTTCCTTTGATAGCTTGAATGTCATTCTAACTACCCTTGGTTGCTCCTCATTGTCCGAAATATGAACTAATGACTCCTGAAAAATTCATCCCTTAGAAGACTCACCTTTTAACTTTTGAGCAACTGAGGCTATTTCTTCCGTCTTGTAGCTAGCTTTAAATAAATCATTGTACACATCTTCGTGTTGCTCTGTCTCCTTGCCAAACACATGTTCCGACTTCTTACCCACTGATGAATCTAGTTGACTTATACTCTCTTTGGGCCATACCACTTCCTGCTTATCAACCTATTGAACAAATTGAAACAAAGCATCCAAGTATGCTTCCATCATGCTATTTATGAGCGTTTTTCATCTATCCCCTAAAAAAAGTCTCACTATGCATTCTCTCATACACCCAATGTGCTCACCTCACTCTCCCACCTACTTTTGCACATGCTAAAGGAGCATAATTCTCCCTCGACATATAGTGATACTCAATGATGAAACATAGATGTTCTAAATACCACTTTAACTACATGCATCATGCATATGTAGCATTCTTCAACATGTAATACTGCCAACCACCCTCACATGGTCCAAACTCCTTTAACATCTCCTCTGAACAGTTTAAAATTACGGCTTCCTTATGCAAAGGTAATTTAAACACTTCGGCAATAAGCTTTGGAGAAAAATTTACCTGCATAGAAAGATGGCCTTTTGTCTTCTTGATGATATCCAATTGGCTCTTTGCATAGTAGTTAAATCGCCATGTTGAACAAGGTAGCAAGGCAAACTCAAAGAGAGAAACATGTTGCAACCATGCCACATTCAGAAGTGCACTAACATAAATCTCCATTTTGAAATCTGTTGAATGGGTCCATCCGTGATTGCACAAGCTTGCTGGCTGAAGTTGGTGTTAGAGTGTCCTCCTCTTCCTCTTGCAATAGACTATCGCTTTCCTCCAAAGTGGAATCATCTTTCCGAGCTGCAACCTCCCTGCATTTCCCTCGGCCTCTCATTTCTACTGTATTTCTAGTTGGAGCAATAAACGTTACACTGATGGTCTTCCTTCTCAGCATGAAATAGCATTCGACATACACAAAATGCAAGTGCCAAGCTTCTAATTGTCTCTCAAGTACCTATATGGCACCACCTTGATCACACGTAATAGTGACTGTTGATGATGCCTGTCTATAAGTGAGATTTACATCTAATAATTTCACATCTTCCAAAAAAACAATGAAATAATTTAAAAAATGTTTACTCGTGCCTTTTGACTAGAACACTTTAGTGCACGAAATATTCCAAAAAAATAGCATTTTGACAAACTTTCTCCGAACTCATGCTTCCTGATCCAACAAACTCCGAGAGAGGAAACTCCGACGAAGCAAATTCCGATTCCATCTGCTATGAACCGAAAAATTTTGAGCCATGAATAATGGGCTGAGAAAAATCCGATTTGAGGATAACTGACTGATAAAACTCCAACAAAGAAAAATTCTTCTATTCTTGCCCAACAAAATCTGACTAAGCCAAATGATTTAGAAACCTTTTCTACTAACATACCCCAACTTATCAAATTATCATAAGAGCACCAATATAATCTTACAAAGGTACTTAGTGAGACCTTGAAAGAACCATTCTTCAGAAAACATACCATTACAGATCCGAATGTAGAAAAATATGTTTTCCTGCAATGATGATATGAAACGGTGCCCAATTGCACATCTAGATTCATTAATACCTGAACAAAAATTGATGATAACCAATCTATATGAGGTGGCTTCCCTGGAAACTTTTTTAGATGAAATCCATTGATTGGTTTTTCCATCCTTGTGCCAAACACATCGGCTAGTAAAAACGTTCCTTGACCTAAGTCTTGCATAATCTGATACGGACCTTTATATCTCAATGTAAGTTTTCTTGGATGAGGTCCTAATTTGGATTTGTACATCATCACTCAATCTCCTTCTTGAAATAACTTGAATTTCAGATTCATATTAACCCAACCTTGACTCCTTATTTAAATTACTTCTGTTATGTAGGCACTAACTAAACGATCCTCCTGAAGAAGATACTTACTTCTATGCTTAACTGAAACTTTAGGAGACATCTTTTTAGTTGTTACTCTCAAACTTGGAACCAAAAACTCCATTGGAACTACAACTTCAAGCCCATATACCAATTTGAATGGTGTCATTCCTGTAGTTACCTTAAAAGCTATCTTGAATGACCATAAAGTTGCATCTAAAAGCAAATTGCATTTTTTCTCATTATCATGAACTAGCTTTTTAAGAATATGCATCAAAGTCTTGTTGATACTTTCTGCTTGACCATTTGCTTGTGGATGATAAGCCGAGACTTTTTATGCATAATGAGATGTGTTCTTGTTAACTCTGAAATCACTTCACTAAGAAAGTGAGCACCTCTATCACTTACCAACTCTAGTGGACAACCAAACTTGGTCATAATGTTGTGGTAGAGGAACTTTTCCACACTTGCTGCCTTGTTGTCCTTCAGTGCTACTGCTTCTACCCACTTCGTGCAATAATCTGTAGCTACTAAAATATATCGATTACCACCCTAATTAATAGGCTTAATAGGTCCAACAAAATCCATACTCCACTTTTAAAATGGATCCAAAGGTAAAACAACATGATTTGACAATCGATCTAAATAATTTGGTTGGCCTATTTTTTGAAAAATCACACATCTTTTAGCAAACTCATGAGCATCCTGTAATACAATAGGCCACCATAATCTTGCTTGTAAAACCTTTTTCCCTGTAATATCTCCTGACAAATGACCTCCTGTTGGACCTGAATGTGCTTCTTGTAACACAATTGATTGCTCCAACTCTGGTACACATCTCCTAATGACTTGATCCACTCCCTTTTTATACAATGCATAAGCTATAACCAAATATGGTCTACTTCTGAGAGCAAACTTCCTCCTTTGATCAGGTGTAAAATCTTGAGGTAATGCTCCGTTAGTTAGAAAACAATTGATCATACCAAGATTCAGAATCAACAATTTGTGCATTAAACAGCTCCACATCAGGAAATTCATCATTTACACCTATATGAGCTTTACCTGATTCCAATCTACTAAAGTAATCTGCCATTGCATGCTCTTTCCCTGGACTATGAATAATAACAAAATAAAATTCTTGCAATAGAAGCATCCACCTTGCCAACCTTCCTGTCAATAAAGTCTTCTTGGTCAAATACATCAAAGCTTGATAATCAACATGAAAAATCACTTTATTACCCAATAAATAATGTCTAAACTTGTTAAGATCATACACCATTGCTAAAGCTTCTCTTTCAATCACCGGATAGTTTCGTTCAATTGCACACAAACCCTACTAGCATAATATACTGACCTATACCATCTTTTTCCTTCTGCTGCATCAAAACTGCTCCTACAACCACATTCGATGCATCAACAAATATGTGGAATGGCAAAGACCAATCTGGTGGCTGCAAAATTGGTGCTACTGAAACCGTCTTCTTTAATAACTGAAATGCTTTTTCTCCAGCTTCAGCCCATACAAATGGAACATCCCTCTTTGTCAAATGTGTGAGTGGTAAAGAAATGTTGGCCAAGTACCTTAAATACCTAGCATGCCACTCAATCTGACAACAAACCTCATTACTTCTTGATGGAGGGTGTTAATCTCCAAAAGAACAAGTTATCCTTGATGTTAGAGCACCTCTATATCAAGAACAACTCAAAACCTTAACAAATTTTGGAAGATCAATGCCAAATTATCAAGACTTTAGCTAATTGTGCAGAAAGTCATTACAGAGAAAAGTCTGCTACACTTAATTCATTCATCGACTGACCAAATGTGTAAAGTTTCTAATGAAACTTAGTACAAGGTGTTGCCTAAACGTTAAGCACCTTTTCCAAGTTAAAACTTCTCAAATGAGTCAGTAGAGCTTGAGATATGATCCAAGCAATCTACCTATGTTTCAAACTATTCTTTTGTATAGTCGACTTTGACACGTGCAACTTCTAATGCATGGTTCTCCCAAATTAGACCTTGTCTATTCAAATGCTTTTAGGAACAAGTAGGTTACCTTTTGAATTAAATAATGAGTGCCTAGTTGCTCAAACCTTTACACTGTGGAGGGAGCTCTGATCAACACATTGACCACCAAGATTGCACCCGTTTCTATCTTCACTTCTTCACTTTACACATATAGATGTTCCTACTTAAAATTCTCTCAGCCTGATTAGAATGAGACTCTCAAAACTTGTATAGAGGTTAGTTAACTATAGAGCTAGAATTGTACAAAAGCATTCATCAAGGGGACAAGCACAAAAGGAGCACTAAGCAAAAGATTGAGGTGCAACTTTCTTCTATTCAAAAAAATATTACATCTGAGTGATACATCAGGTTCTTCTCACTTTCTAAAGTCTCTAATGACTTCTGAACTTGTCTTTCATCATCCCTCTCTAATTTTCCAACACTATACTTGTATATATAATCATATATGTACAAACTTGTCACCATTACAAAGGTATAGGTGAACTAATTTTAAGCTTAATGTACATGTATATACAAGTCTTCATCTTCTGACCATTCACTTATCTTTAAGCCTCATATGTTGATCTTTGCTCCATTCTTTGACTTCAAATCTTTATCCAAATCATCAATTGATGATTTTCCTACACCAAGAGCTCCCCCTCAATCATCAATTGTGATTTTCTCCATCTTCTTTATACCTGCCATGTCTTTGAATCTCTGTAACTTAGGTCCATCCAAGCTTTTGGTTAACATATCTGCAATTTGATCTTTTGTAGAAGTATGTATGACTTCAATCTCTTTATCAATCACCTTCTCTCTCAAGAAATGATATTGAATCTCAATATGTTTAGTCCTGGAATGAAATAAAGGGTTAGTAGCAAGATACAATGAACTCATATTATCTCCATGAATAGTGGGTGTACTCTGAATTATGTCAAAACTCTTCATGAGAGTCTTCAACCATTGTAGCTTCAACCATACCTTTATACTCTGCTTTTGTGGATGACAAAGCAACTGTATGTTGCTTCTTAGAACACCAAGAGATTAACTTATCTCCCACATAACATAGATACCCATAGGTAGACCTCCTATCATCAAGATTACCTACCCAATCTGTATCACTATATATCTTGATGTTTGTATCTGATGTGAATCCATAATACAAACATTCTTTAGGTGTACCCTTAATGTATCTTAGCACGTTTTGTCTTGCAATCCAATGTTCTTTCCTAGGACAATGCATGAATTGAGACAACACTCCAACTGCATATGACAAATTAGGCCTAGTTATGTAGCATAGATTAAACTACCAACCAGACTTTGATATGGCTTCATGTCCTTGAATTCTTCTCCTCCATATCTGCTCAATTTGTGATTCACCTCCATTGGAGTAGGTGCTACCCTACAATCTTCCATTTTAAACTTGATTAACAAGTTCTTCAAATGCCTTTCTTGAGTCACATATACTCCATATTGAGTATATGAAATCTCCATGCCCAAGAAATATGACAAGTCTCCCAAGTCACTGATCTTGAACTCTTTCTCTATTTGCTTCTTGAGACCTTGTATGCCCTTCTCATCTATACCTATAAGAATTATGTCATCAACATATATGCACATGTAAATGAATCCACCATCACTTGCTTTAACAAGCAAGCTACTATCTACCTTAGACACTTGGAAACCAAGCTCTTTCAAGAACTTCAAAAGTCTGTAGTTCCATGCCCTTGGGGTCTGCTTCAATCCATACAAAGATCTCTTGAGCTTACATACATACTTTGGATATCTTTTATGCTTGAAGCCTTTTGGTTTCTCCATGAAAACATCATCTGAAATGTAACCATCTAGAAAAGCATTTTTCACATCCAATTGACATATCTTCCAACCTTTACATGCAGCAATAGCTATGAGAGTCCTTATAGTTTTCATCTTTGCCACACAACTATAAGTCTCATCATAATCTATCCCATATGTCTGAGCATACCCTTTCACAACAAGTCTAGCTTTATATCTAGACACACTTCCATCTACATAACTCTTTGTCTTGTAGACCCATTTGCATCCAATGATTTTCTGACTATTTGGTTTAGGAACCAAATCCCATGTCTCATTTGTTGGGAAAGATGGATGGATGCTCCAAGAGATTGAGTAGGTACTGCCAAACCTGCTTTGTACCAGCCCCCTAATTCTTCAGAATTGATAAGTAAACCTCCTTAGCTTTCCAATGACACCATAAAATGGCCTATGTACTTTGGAAGTGATGTGTGTAATGATTGAATCAAAACAGATAACTTTGAATCTCAAAAACTCATGAAAACCTTCTATTTATGTCTTGACACCTGCTGGATGTTTTGCTCAGTATGACCAACACAGTAGGGATTGGAAAACTTCCTTTTAGGGGTATTTAACTAGCATAGCAAGCTAACTATTCCAAGTGGAATGATCTAAAAAGATAAACTATGCTAAGAGAAATCAATTTAGCAAGTAAAGCTATACCCCCGATTTTTTAGGACTGTAACAGACATTAACCAGTGATCACCTCGACACGCATTTCTCTGCATTGGATGAATAGAATCTCCTCAAATTTTCATAGCATGTAGATAACTTCAAGCTGAGTCCAACAAGCTTTAGATCATTGAATTTGGTGACGAATTGACCGAGATATGCACTTCACAAGTTGACAGACTTTCAAGGAGTATAACAGAGAACTCAGAAATGACTAATGAGAATGTATGTATTAATGAACACTTGTATACAAATCCATTGGCATGAATTTCATTGCCTAATGGTGTAGATAGGTGTAGGCTAGAGTGTAGGCCTCACACACACTCAGAATCAGTAATGAGAAGCTCGGGAGTGATGAGTTCTACCCGCGACTTTTCCATGACCATTTTTATAGAGAATGAGTAAAAATTTGAATTCAAATTCAAACTTTTGGCTCCCTATGATCAAGCTCCTATATCTTAGGAGATATTCCTTCAATCAAAGAGCTAACGTTTTCCACGAATCCTTTTGGTAGGTGTTTACAAAGATTCCAAGTCAATTTGACTTTTACAAAGAGATAAAGTGGTAATTAACCACTAGCACTAGTTCAAATGCTTCTCCATATATTTATGGACTTCAATGTATCTATCAAGCCAAATGTGTAGGCTTTTGAATTACACCAACAGCTCCCCCTCAAGCCAAAAATTTTGGCTTGGTCTTCATCTTTAGTCTTCATGTAAATCCTGCAATCCAATCATTGCTTTGAACCTACAAAGTTTGGTTCCATCCAAAGCTTTAGTCAACAAATCTGCACATTGTATGTTGGTTGATACATAGGTTAGTTGAATGTCTTTGCTTAGCAACTTCTCTCTCAAATAATGGTAATGGACCTCTATATGTTTGGTCCTAGCATGATAGATAGGATTAGCTGCAAGGTGAAGTGAGCTTGTATTATCTCCAAAGATTATTGGTGACCTAGTATATAAACTCGATTCTGTATACAAAAGCTTAATCCAAATGGCTTCTTGTGTGGCATTAGCCAGTCCTCTATACTCTGCCTCTGTAGAAGACAAAGCAACAGTAGGCAGCTTCTTTGAAGACCATGAAATTGGTTTATCACCTCGAAAAGAAATGTATCCAGAAGTGCTCCTCCTATCATCCTTGCATCTTGCCCAATCTGCATCTGAATAGATCTTGATATCAATGTCTGAAGTGTAAGGAAAATACAAACCATGATTTTGTGTACCCTTGAGATACTTCAAGATTCTCTTGGCAGCCTCTAAGTGAGGTATTCTTGGCTTGTGCATAAATTGACTTAGCACACTAACTCCATATGCAATATCTATCCTTGTTAAGGTAGCATAGTTCAAGCTACCCACCATACTTTGATAACCTGTAATGTCATTAACTTCATCACCTTCATGGGCACTTAATTTTAAGTTTACCTCCATTGGAGTACTTGCTACTTTGGCATCCTGCAAGTGAAACTTCTTCAACATATCCTGTATATATTTTTTCTGAGTAATGTATATTCCTGAGTTAGTATAGACTAACTCAAGCCCAAGAAAATACTTGAATAGACCAAGATCATTGATCTTGAACTCCTTCATCATCTGGCTCTTGATTTGTCTGATTCCATTGACATCATTACCTGTAAGTATGATGTCATCAACATAAACACAAAGGTATATTACCTCTGAATTACTTCTCTTGATGAATAGAGAAGTATCTGCCTTGCTCATGACAAACCCTTGGTCTTGAAGATAAGTGGTTAATCTGTGATTACATGCCCTAGGTGCCTACTTCAATCCATATAAAGCTTTTTTCAATTTGCAAACATATGTTACCTTCTTAGGGTCCTCATAGCCAGGAGGTTGTGATATATATACCTCCTCTGAAATCCATCCATTCAAGAAAGCATTCTTGACATCCAATTGGTACATATTCCAATTTTTTGATGTAGCCACACTAACCAACACTCTGATGGTTGGCATCTTGGCCACAGGGGAGAATGTCTCTTCATAATCAATGCCTTGGTTTTTTGCAAAACCCTTGGCTACCAATCTGGCTTTGTACCTATTAATTGTGCCATCAGAATTTCTTTTAAGTTTATAGATCCATCTGGATCCTATTACCTTCATGGAGTCTTTTTTTGGTACTAACTCCCATGTGTCACTCTCCTTGAGTGCTTCAATCTCCTCATTCATAGCTTCTTTCCATTCTGTCTTGGTTGTGGCTTCTTCATATGATCCCGGTTCTTCAATTGACAAATCTTTGGCAAGATAAACAGAGTGTTTAGTAACAAGAGATGTATCATACCCATATCTGAAAGGTTTTTTGCTTTCTCTTTGTGATCTTCTGATAGATTGAGTTGAAGATTCAGGTATGTCTTCAAGCTTCTTCATCTTCATTTTACCCTTGGACTTCCATGCCTTGAACTCTTCAAGGTTGATAGTGTCTTCATCTTCTGAACTTGAGTCTTCATTCTCATTAGGTTCCTCCTTTGCAAGACTTGGAAAATCTTCTTCCAAATCATAGGGTAGTTTAGCCTTCCTGCATTCATTCTCATACCAAGAATCATTTTCATCAAATACAACATCTCTACTCACCATGAATCCCTTATTGGAAGGGTTATAAAACCTGTACCCTTTTTTATTCAAATCATATCCAATAAAGATGCACTTCTCGGCCTTAGGGTCTAGCTTACCTCTTATCTAAGAAGGAATGTGTACATATGCTACACATCCAAATATCCTGCAATGGTCTAGTGAGGGTCTCATACCATGCCATGCTTCATAGGGTGTCATGCCATCAAGGGACTTAGATGGTAACCTGTTTATGAGGTAAGTGGCAGTAGAAACACTCACTACCCATAGATAGTTAGGTAACTTTTTTTCATTCAACATAGACCTAGTTGTCTCAACAATCAATCTATTTCTTCTCTCAGCTACCCCATTCTATTCAGGAGAATACCTTGTGGTGATTTCTCTTTTGATGCCTCTGTCTTGCAAGAATTTTTCAAACTCATTGGAGAAGTACTCACCTCCTCCATCTAACCTTAACCTCTTCAAATTTTTTCCTGTCTGATTTTCAACAAGTGCAAGATATTTTTTAAAGCAATTAAACACCTCATCCTTGTGCTTCATGAAGTACAATATAGTCCACCTGCTATAATAATCAATAAAAGATACATAGTACCTTGATCCTGAGACTGAGGGGTCTTTGCTTGGTCCCCATACATCTGTGTGAACAAGCTCTAGGTAGTCTTCATGCATGTAACCTTTCCTTGAGAAGGGTAACCTGTGAGACTTCCCAAATTGACAGGCCCCACACTTATAAATCATATGTTGCTTGGATACATTAGGTATTCCAAGCACACATTGGTCCCTGCATATTTGCTTCAAGGTTCTTTCTCCTATATGCCCTAATCTTTTGTGCCAAATCTCAAGCTCTGAAAGTGTTTGATCTTTATAACTGTATAGTGCCTAGCTCAAAAGTGAAAAGTCTACCTGATTTTTCTCCTTTAGCAATCCTCTTGAACCCATGTCTTGGATCCTCCACAAATGCTCCATATTGGTTGAATCTAATCTGAAAAACCTTTCTCCACAATCTGTCCAACACTCATCAAATTTTTGGTAATGGTTGGTACATAAAGTACCCTGCTCAACAAGTTCTGATTTCCATCACAAGTCTTAACATTTCCAAATTTAACTACTGAGTGCTTGGTGTCATCACCTTTTTGGACTTGATGCTTACCTTTTGGTTCCTCAAGATCAGAGAGTAGTGCTACATTGCCAGCCACATGATTTGAGCATCCTGAGTCAATGTAGAATAGGTGGTCATCATTTGTACCTGATTTTGAAGTCATGTTCATGATCAGAAGAGAGTCATCCTGCTCCTCTATGTAGTTGTTGTAGTCCTTTCTGGATTTGTATCCTCCTTGGTAGTTGTCATTGTAATTATTGTTGTAATTGTTGTTGTAGTTGTTGTTGTAACCTTGGTGATGGTTGAATCTACCTCTTGACTGTGAGTATCCACCTCTTTGGTATCCCCTTCCTCTCTGATTCTTGTAATTCCTGAAACACTCATTTGTAGTATGATTTGATAAACTACAAATGTTGCATGGTGAGGAGTTATAGGATCTCCCCCTACTTTGCTTACCTCCTCTGCCCCTTCCTCTTGATGACCTACCTCTCCCTACATAGTTCGCTTGGGAGGTAGAGCCTTCATCTTCCACCTTCTTGGTCTTGCCTTTATCTTTAGACTTTTTATCTGTATATAGGGTAGAAGAGTTATTACCTTTGGATGTATCTCCATTCTTGTTGAGCTTTGCTTCATGAGTGAACAATTGTCCCATGAGAGTTGTAAGATCTGGAATTTGCATGTCCATGTAAAGGTTCATGGCAGTGGTGAAGCTTTCCCATTTGTCATCAGCCTTGATCCCATTGATCACTTGCCTTACAATGTGCTCTTCTTCAATCTCTTCTCCTATGCTTGCTAACTGATCTGCTATATCTCTAATCTTGGTCACAAATTCTGAAATAGCTTGCTTAGGTTGCTTCCTTAATGTTGTGAATTCAATCCACAACTGATTTTTTCTAGCCCTTGTGTTGGAAGAAAAATATGATGACAAGGTTTCCCAAGTCTCTTGGGATGTCTTACAATTCCTAATATGCGGCAAAAGAAAATCAGAGATGGAGTTGAGTAAATAAGACCTTGCCAATGCATCCTTAGCACACCATGTGTTGAGCTTTTCATGTTCTTCCTTTGTTGGTAATCCTCTTGTTTTGAATGAGGGCAATTCCTCATCTCTTGAGATGTATCCATAGAGACTCCTTCCTTGTAAGTAGGTCTTCATCCTCAGAGACCATGCTTGATAGTTGTTCCTGTCCAATTTATCAATAAATGAAGGAAAACCATCTTCCATTTTACCTTAGTTTGCTCTGATACCACTGTTGGGAAAGATGGATGGATGCTCCAAGAGATTGAGTAGGTACTGCCAAACCTGCTTTGTACCAGCCCCCTAATTCTTCAGACTTGATAAGTAGACCTCCTTAGCTTTCCAATGACACCAATAAAATGGCCTATGTACTTTGGAAGTGATGTGTGTAATGATTGAATCAAAATAGATAACTTTGAATCTCAAAAACTCATGAAAACCTTCTATTTATGTCCTGACACCTGCTGGATCTTTTGCTCACTATGACCAGCACAGTAGGAATTGGAAAAATTCCTTTTAGGGGTATTTAATTAGCTTAGCAAGATAACTATTCCAATTGTAATGATGTAAAAAGATAAACTATGCTAAGAGAAATCAATTTAGCAAGTAAAGCTATACCCCCGATTTTTTAGGACTATAGCAGACATTGACCAGTGATCACCTCGACACGACTTTCTTTGAATTGGCTGAATATAATGTCCTCAAATTTTGATAGCATGTAGATAACTTCAAGCTGAGTCCAACAAGCTTTAGATCATTGAATTTGATGAAGAATTGGCCGAGATATGCACTTCATAAGTTGACAGACTTTCAAGGAGTATAACAGAGAACTCAAAAATGACTAATGAGAATGTATGTATTAATGAACACTTGTATACAAATCCATTGGCATGAATTTCATTGCCTAATGGTGTAGAGTGTAGGCTTCACACACACTCAGAATCAATAATGAGAAGCTCAGGACTGATGAGTTCTACCCGCGACTTTTCCATGACCATTTTTATAGAGAATGAGTAAAAATTTGAATTCAAATTCAAACTTTTGGCTCCTTGTGATCAAGCTCCTATATCCTAGGAGATATTCCTTCAATCAAAGAGCTAACTTTTTCCACGAATCCTTTTGGTAGGTGTTTACAAAGATTCTAAGTCAATTTGACTTTTACAAAGAGATAAAGTGGTAATTAACGAGTAACACTAGTTCCTATGCTTCATGGACTTCAATGTATCTATCAAGCCAAATGTGTGGGCTTGTGAATTACACCAACATCATTTTCCATCAAGGCATCATACTCTTCCTGCATAGCTTTCTCCCAATTTTCCTTACCTTTTGCCTCTTCATATGTAGAAGGGTCTTGCTCTATTTTCACCATATAAGCATAATCTTTAGTGATAAAAAATGAAGTAGCATAGCTACACCTTGTAGGTTGCCATTTGTGCCTTGAATATCTTCTGAGTTCTCCACTTCTTGAAGTTTCTGATTCGTCACATTCTCGATCAAACCTTCACATTTCTTCAACTTCAAATGATGCTTCATTGTTTTCTTCCTCAAATATTTGAACCTTTGATTTACCTTTCTTCTGGTTCAATGTTTCTCCATCACCTGCATTAATGATAATTATACCTGCATACCAAGTACCTTGCTCATCAAATGTAACATCCTTTGACACAAGCAATTGATTTGTGGATGGACTCCACAACCTATAATCCATTTGCTTATCATCGTAACCAATGAAAACATACTTTTCAGCTTTAGGTTCCAATTTATGCCTCAATTGAGATGGCACATATGCATAATCCAAACATACAAACACTTTGCAATGATCTAAGGTAGGTCTCTTACCCCACCATGCCTCATAAGGTGTCATACCCTGCAAAGCTTTACATGGTAGCCTGTAGCTCAAGCGTAAGCACCACCTCCTTTACTTGTCAATCCGCGGAGACGTGAGGACCGGTATGAAGACCACGAGCAAGTGAAGGCACAAGTGCGTGAGTGAAAGCACACAAACATGCACACACATACACACACACGCGCACAAAGTAAGATCAAAGAGAGGAACAATGGAAAGCTTAGATTGCAAAAGAGTGCTCTTACAAAAGTTCTATTCTCTCACAAGCTAACCTCAAAAATGAGCTCTCTAGCTCTTTTTATAGTTTTTTGACTAGTTTTGGCCCTGTCCAGACCTAGTGTCCGGCCTAGTTAAAAATTAGGTTCCAGGGCTTATTTGAGGACTCAAACGAAGTCTAAAAATTATGAATATTGGTACGATGGTACTTCTAATACTCCTCAAGCTTGAGGACTCCTCGGCTTGAACAAAATGGAGTTACTAAAAATAGATAATGGTTTTTAGTGATGAAAATCACTATTTTTGTAGGGGATTCTTCTGAAAAATTGACATACACTCCTTGGAGCTCCCTACTTGCTCTCTCTTCTTCTATGTCGACTTCTTTGATGTGCTTCCATGCTTTGTCCTTGACCTTGAGCTTCAACACTCCCCCCCCTCTCGAGTCTGTCGTCCCTGACAGACCCTTGTTGTAGTGGTTGTTCCAAGTAGTGCCTTGAGAGGGAGTGTCCCTTCTGTATGAACACAAGTCGTCCGACGTTCTTCATCTATCACTGTGAGTCTTTGCAGGTTGTAGTCTCTTGGTATGTGCTTCTGCCTTGGATTCCAGCATGACTGTGTCGTTGTGAGTCTCCGTTGATGTTTTCTAGATCTTCCAAAGTTGATCTTCATAGTAGTCATGCCAAGTACTCATAACCCATATTGAGTGATGGGTAAGTGTGTTCGTGCATGGGTTGAGGAAAATATGTGCCTTGTGCACGGCCTTGTAATGTAGCCCTATGAATGTTTACTTGGGAAATGCATTGGAAGAAGAATGGTGCAAAAATTGGGGCTCTTGAGCTAAGTGCTCAAGGGTATGCCGACGAAGAGGTTTCCTATGCTATTATGGCTATGATGTTTCCAAAGTAAAGATGCTTACCATGGAGAAGGTCGATGGATGTTCATCTCTTCATGTTGTATACTTGGCGTTTGGGATGGACCATTGTTGATGGATGTCCGTGTTGATGGTCCACTGATGAGATCTTTTGAATGGCAGATCCCCTCTCCTCCAGAACTATCCCTTGCAGATATCTCCTTGGATGCTATTGTACATACAGTAGTTAAGCATCACTCAAGTTGTGGACCTTCAAGCTCTTCACTCCTACCATAGTAAGAGGAAACCATAGTTGTGGATGCCCTGCTCATGCTAAGTTCTTGACATCTATGAGATAAGGCAGCAATTAAATCATCTGCGAGCCAAGACACACTTCTATCCAAGCTGATAAATGCCCAGTAATCGATGGTTCAATCTTCAACTAGGCATGACTCATTCATGTTCCATGAGCGAAACCTGGGAACAAGTTCTTCCTCGTCTTTTTTTTTTTTTTTTTTTTTTTGGAACAATATCACAAAACAAGAAGACAGATTTTAGTATCAATCAATAAAAATCTTTGACATATGTCAATGTGCTCTTGTGCCTGGGATTCTCAAGTGTGTCTATGCACGGCCGTGTAATGTGGCCCTATATTAATGCATACTTTGGAAATGCATGACCTGAATGGTGCAAAAGACAGGGTTGTGCAAGGAGCACATGGTTGTTGCTCGTCGAGGCTTGATGTTACTTGCAGATGTGGACGCCATCTTTCTTGGATGTCTCCATGGGATCGCGAGATGATGTATTCCTTCTTATCGGAATCCATTTGAGAACAGCATTTGGCACAGTAGAGATCACTTCAGGCGACTTCATCTTTGGATGCTTTCTGAACTGTGGTATCCAATGTGTTTGGCCCTTTGGTTCGGTGTAGGCTACTTGTACTTTTGGCTTCCAAACCCATATCCTTTTTGCACGTCTTCCTACTATTGTTGAAGAGCTGATTTGATCTTCTTTCAGTCTCTGTACGTGGTTCATACCCTCTTCTCTTTTTGGATTCTTTGTTGAGACCTTTCGCATGTGGGAGAACATAGGTTGTTGTAGATGTAGGAGCTTCTCAGGTACCCACATCTGTAATTGCCCTTGTTGAGCTGCAGCTAACTTCTTAGGCACCCAAACTTGTTGGATACCTTGTGATTGAGCTTGTCTGAGCTGCTTCCCTCGTCTTCTGGCCTGGTTGGCTTGCCTAGATGGGATTTGTGGGGGCAAGGCTGGTGGTTGCTCTCCTTTGCGTACCCATATCTGCTTCATGCTCGGAACTGCTTTTTTATCGAATGGTGTCTTTCTATTTGATGTAGCAGTTGTCGTGAACGGTTGTGTTTGCTTGTGTGGTGGACTCACTACTGTGGCTACTTGATTCTTTGGAGAAGAAGAAAGATCCACCCGCCTTCGAACCTGGTCGTCCACGATTGACTCCTTCTGCATCATAGAGCTTTTGACACATACAACATCTTCTTTCATATGATTAGTCTTGGAAGAACTAAGAGAGTGTGTGGTGCCATGATCTAGGAGCATGCAGTTCTCTAATTCTAATGTAATGCATTGTTCATGTACCCAAACTTGAAGAATTTGACTTCTTAGGTTTAAGTTAACTGCATGGTCATAGATCCAATCTTGACCCAAGACAAGTGGTTCTGTAAGGTTCTCATCTTGACATACTAGCGCTTTGACTTTCATTGGAACATCTTGAAAGTAGATGGGAAGTTCCACCTCGCCCAAACAAGGGGTTTCCACACCTCCCAATCCTATGAGATAAGCTTCTATGGGATTGATGTTCAACTGCAAGTCCTGGCAGTAGGAAAGTCTAACTGCACTACTTGCTGCACCTGAGTCAATCAATGCTTTCACCGTCCTTGCACCCTTCCCTTGTCCTATCTCTATGGTCACAAAGGGTCTTTGGTCAATGACCTGAGAAGTCGCTATGCCTGACTTTTGGCACATATCCATGTGATATTTTGGAGCTTTTGAGTTGACATCTAGGCCAAGTCGTCTTAACTTATTTCGCCTTATGCGCTCTCTAGCCTCTGCCTGTGCTTCTTCTCTCACTCTTAACTCTTCTTCTTTTCGTTTCTTAGCAGTGTTGAGTCTCATTAGCATGTCCTCTGTAAGAGGTTCTTGATATAACTTGACTCTACAACCACTAATATAGTTTGGCAAGATATCACCTTCTAAAGTAGCCAATTGAACAGCGCCACTAGTGGAAATTTTGTTAATGATCATGGGTCCATACCCTCGTTTTTCCAACTTACGGGCATGTTGTTTCAGTGTGTAAACCAACACTAGATCTCCCTCTTTCAGTCCCTTATCCTTAATGTGTGCATCGAAGTAGGCCTTTCGCCTTTTCTTTGCAGCGTAGATGCCTGCAGCCGCTCGTAGTCTTGTCTCACCTAAGCGTTCTAGATCAAAGATCCTAGATGAAAATTCATGTCCATTCCACTCATGCTCTTGTGCTACTTTTAAAGCAGGGATTAAGAAATCCAGTGGTAGCACCGCATTCTGTCCAAAGACCATCTGAAATGGGGTGGCATTGAGTACTGTTTTGTAGGCAACTCGATAAGCCCAAACAGCATGATGAAGTTGTTTGTCCCAATCAGAGCGTTTATTATTTACCAATTTTGTCAATACGTTACAAAGGATCTTATTGGTACTCTCGGCTTGTCCGTTAGCTTGTGGGTGATATGGGGCAGATTTCTTATGTATCACCAAGAATTCTTGGAGAAGATTTTCAATGACTTCATTCAAGAAGTGTGTGCCTCTATCGCTCACTAACTCTATTGGTAGCCCATATCTCGTGAACACATTCTCGAATAAGAACTTAGCCGTCGTCGGAGCATCATTCTTTGTTGTGGCTTTCACTTCTACCCACTTGGTAAGGTAATCTGTGGCTACAATAATATACTCTGCATGGGAATTTCTAGCAGGGGGATTAATAGGACCTATGAAGTCTATGCCCCACTTGGAAAATGCACGCCCTCCCATCATTGGCCTCAAAGGCATCTCGTCTTTTCTAACTGGATATTGTGTACGTTGGCATGTGTCACATTTCTTCACATAGGTATGTGCATCCATATGAAGAGTGGGCCACCAAAGTCCTGAGAATAGAATGGTCTTAATCACTCGGTCAGGACCAAAATGTCCACCTGCAACACCACTGTGTGCAGTCTCTAAGACCCTTAAATAGTCTGATTCATGAACGCACAGTCTTAAGTAACCATCTTTACCTCTTCGGTATAGGTTCTCTCCTACTAAGGCATAGCCTTGAGCCTCTTGCTCCATATTTCGTCTTCTTGCTAGACTGGCCTCTTTGGGTAATCTTCCCGATCTCATAAACTCTACCAATGGAGCACTCCAATCTGGAATTAATGATACTTGATAAAGGGTCGCATGCTCCACTGGTGGTCTCTCTCTGCACATTGGACAATTCTTGATCCACTCATGTATTTCTTTGTCCATGCTAGGCCAATACACTCCTAAACGTTTCAAATTCTGCAATGTTGGTTGTTTAGAATAGTGATTTCCTAGCAATCCCTCATGAGCTTGCTGCAACCAACTACTATGTTCATCATCCTCGACACAACAAGCTAATACACCCTCAGT
Organism: Ceratopteris richardii; assembly: GCA_020310875.1. Taxonomy (NCBI): domain Eukaryota; kingdom Viridiplantae; phylum Streptophyta; class Polypodiopsida; order Polypodiales; family Pteridaceae; genus Ceratopteris; species Ceratopteris richardii. The sequence goes on along the minus strand of CM035433.1, from coordinate 151,590,726 downwards.
ATCTTGTTTGTACATGCTTCCTGCCAATATGTGATATTTTTGTGATTTTACAATTTCTTCTTGTGATGTTTTCACATTCTTATTTGCAGGGCCGAAGGTTAGGACTGGTACCAACTTATTTGCCCATTTAGGAACAACTTCCAAATTGAACAGATAAGCATCAGGTAGTTCATCAGACACTCCTTGTGGTGACTCTCCTGAAGTAATGCGAGAAAGGTGATCTGCCCGAAGGTGGGTTCTACCTTTCCTGACAACAACTTCAAAGTCATACTCCATTAGTAAGAGGAACCATCTTACTAAGCATCCAGTATTGCAAGGTTTATTGACCAAATATAACAAAGCTTGATGATCAGTGAAAAACTTGAACTTGTTGGCCAATAAATAGTGTCTAAACTTCTTTACCGCATATACCATGCCTAACCCTTCTCGCTCGGTTGTGGTATAATTTCTTTCGGCTGGGTTTAGTTGTCTACTAGCATATGCTATGGGCAAATCTAAATTCCCTTCACCTGTGGGTTGTGCTAGCACACATCCTATGGCATGATTGGATGCATCCACATGGACATGGAATGGCTTATTCCAATCAGGAGTGGTCAATATTGGTGCTGTGCACAAACGTTTCTTCAGTTCCTTGAAAGAATTCTCGCATTTGTCGTTCCACTCAAAATTAGACAACAAGGCATAAAGGGGTCTAGCTATGATCGCGTACATGTGGATAAACCTACGGTAATATCCACAATGGCCCATAAAGGCTTGTACCTCTTTAACATTCCTTGGCCTTGGCAGCTCCGCTATGGCTCGTACCTTATCTTCATCCGTTGAGATTCCATTCTTAGAAACAATATGACCGAGGATTTTACCTTGACGCACCATGAACACACACTTTTCTGGGTTCAGACACACTCGATATTCTCTACACTTGTTGAAGATCTGTCTGAGCTCAGGGATGTGAAATCTTCTTTCTTGGGAATGAGCACATAAATCATCCACATACACTTCTAAGCTCTTTCGTAAGAACTCTTTGAAGACATGACACATGAGCCTTTGGAATGTTGCAGGTGCATTGGTGAGCCCAAATGGCATCACACGAAATGCAAAGATTCCCCATTCGGTGGCAAAAGCCGTCTTGTGTTGATCTTCTGGGGCAATGGCTACTTGGTTGTAACCTGAAAATCCATCAAGAAAGCTATAAACTTCCTTGCCTGCAACACGCTCCAATAAATGTTCGGTGATTGGAAGCGGATAGCTATCTCTGATTGTAGCGGCATTAACTTTTTTCAGGTTAATGCACACTCGCAGCTTTCCGTTCTTCTTGGGCACTACTACAATGGGGGACACCCATTCAGTATGCTCAATCTCATAGATGAATCCAGCTTCAATCAACCTATCAATTTCTTCTTTTATTTTGGCTGCATAGGTATCATTATATGTGTAGGGCTTCTGTTTGGTGGGCTTGGCATCAGCAGTCATGGGGATAGTATGAGAGCAAATTCTTGGATCTACCCCTTTCAAGTCTCTATAGTGCCACACAAACACATCCCTATATTCCCTTAATAGAGCTACAAGCTCCATTTCTTCTCTTGCACTTAGGTCATCTCCTATATATGTGCATCTCTCTTCGTTCTCTTCAATGGTCACTACAATCTTCTTGGTCTTTTCTTTATTATCATATGATTCTCCTATGATGGCCTCTCTCTTAGGCATTCGTACCAAAATTTTGCGGTCGTCAACTTCATATTTCTTGAGGTTTTCTGGTACTTCAAACAATGATTCCTCCTCTTCTTGTTTCATTGCTTTTCTTTTCTTTTTCTTTTGACTACTTCCGCTTCCATCCTTTGAGTTTACCGTTTTAATACTTGTGAGAGGTTCTTCTTCTTTCTGGGTGAACACTCCTATATCTTCTAGATAGTGCTGCTCTGAGTTAAAGCAACTATCCATCACAATGGACTCTATATCATCGTCATTCTCTTCTTCTTCTATGACATCACTAGGGTCACATTCTTCTAGCAAGGGCTGACACATGAACACTGAGATATCATAACCTTCCTCATCACAATGAGGTGTCCATTGTTCTTCATTGACAGCAATGTCCATGGTGGCTAAGATTTCTGGCCAGCCATGAGGTTCGAACTCCTCATCTGGAAAGATCATCGGTGTATGCTGGGTCTCTAACTGGTCTATCTCCTGGCGAAGTTCCTTCTTCTCTTGCCTTCAAGCATTTTTCCTCTTCCTCTGCAACCTTGCACATCCACAAATGAGTATCTTCATGCAACCATGATGGATCTGGTGAACGTTCAGAATGCACAGAGATGGAATCTTCTTTCGCTTTGTGGATAGGATTCCACTGTAGGGGTGGTACATCTCTGAAAGAGTAATCCTTCAAATTGACCTTGGTAGTGACCCCTAAGTGCTGTAAGTACAAGGAGTTGGTTCCCCAATCCTGTACTATTTGCAATTGTCGTAGGAAGGGTCTTCCTAGGATCATCTCATAGATGTTATTTTTCTCAAAGTCACATATAGCAAATGTATGTTCAAACTCCACACCACAAGTGGTTAGAGTTATCCCTTCGAGCAATCCTAGAGGTCTTTCAAAATGACCGTCGGCCATTTGAAGCTTCATTCTAGTTGGTCTTAATGTGGGCTTGCCCCATTGCTTCCACAAGGAGGTGGTTGCAATAGCAACCCCAGCACCTGAATCTATGATTGCTTTGGTTGTGTAACCTTGGTAGGTGATTGGAAGATAAGTATTACCTTCTTCACCCTCACACATGTCCCCTATTTTGTCTAGAGGTATCTCTGGTACCCTTTGCTTGGAGCCTGCTTTTGGCATGTTGGAATCAAGTTCTGGAACCTGATCCTTCACATGATTCCAAAGCTCAGGTTTTGCTTTGAGCAGCTCTTCTACAGTGAGATGACACTGAACCTTAGTGTTCTTCACGACATCCGTGTTCCTTGGAACCACTGAGTCTTCATTTCTTACTAGTATTGTGGGAGCTCTAATCTGGAGAGATTCAGATTCCCATGGGCCTGGAAATTGAGGCAGTTCTTCTAAGGTATTAGATTCAAAATCTAACCTTTCGTCTTCTTGTTGTTCTGCTTCATCTCCGTAAATAGATGGAATGTCTTGGGGAAATTGATCATGAAGATCATCAATCTCAGGAATAGGAGGGGAATTACCCTTCTCCTTGGCCCATTTCTCTTCTTGTATTTCCCGCAAGAATTCTTGAGAGTACTATTGAATTGAAGGAGGTATTCCTGGATCCGTGGAATTAGGAACATAAGCTCCCATAGGTGGTGAGCTTCCTCTTTCAATAACTGGTTGAGCCTGAGGAGGTAAAGAAACTTGTGGTTTGTTTACCAACTGCTCTAATCTTTCTAGTAAGCCCTTGAAATGCAAATCTGATTTGATAGAGTTCGTCTGATTGAACTTTTGACTAGTCTCAAGTATGGCTTGAGCTTGTTCTACCATTTTCATGCACATTTTCATCCGTTCAATCTCTAAATCTGCTCTAGGGTAACTCTTGTCTAGGTTTGCCGCTGTAGGCCCTTCTTGAAGTCGAGCCTGGTAGGCCTTGAACATCATGTCCAAGCCTTCTGGGGTTGGATCTGCCAGAACAGACCCTGGTTGCGGTCTATTTACAATGGGTGGTGGGGTGGGATGAGGTGGAGTGGATGGAGTTTCGGCATGCGAGGGGCTTTGAGATGCAATGTCTTCTATTTTTGTTTTCGCTTCTTTTAAGCTTTCTTCTAGTTCCGATAACTTTTTATTCCACTTGCGATTGGCCTTCTCTCTGGTATCCTTCCATGTTCTTGTTTTCCTCTTACTAGGCTCTCCTGATTCACTCGACTCTGATTGTTCTACTGGTTTATCCTGTTTTAAGGCTTGTGCTCTAGTGACAGCTTGTATAGGAGCCACATTGCTACTACTTGAACTTGAATCTGCCACTAAGCCTACCACATTAATGGGTGTAATCTTGGGTGCACTGGAGGGGTTTCTTGGACAATCTCTAGGGAGATGGTCTTTGCCACAATCAGGGCAAAAAGCCTGTATGGTGATAGCCTGTCCTTGACTCGGAGATGATGGGTGGGGACAGTCACGAATGAAATGGTCACCATGACATCTGAAACAAGATCCTCTAGGGGCTTGTGGTCTCATTTGTCTCAACTGGGGCCTAGGGTTAGGATGTGTGTACATGGCATTGGAGTATTCTGGCTCCCAATTTTGCTCCATAGGTGGTGCCTCATATTGATACGAGTAAATCTCACTATGTTCAGGTGACTCTGTGTAATACGCATGTGGACTACCTTCGTGGGAGTAGTCTGAACTATGAGCATGAAAATCATTATCTGGTATCAATGGGGTTAGGGGCACCAATGCTCTATTTGGATTTTCCTCTCCCACAGCATATTTGACTGGAATCACGTTGGCTGGAGCTGGTGGTTGGTTTCCCAAGACAGGTTGTGGCCTATATGGTGCCTGATATTGCTGTTGTGGTCTATAATATGGCTGTTGGTATTGGTTCTGATACCTACCTTGTGGGTAAGGTTGCTGATAATTCTGTCTAACAGCTTGCCTATTGTAGGGACAATCTTGAGCCGTGTGGTTTGTGTATTTTCTCTCAATAGTGCAATATGGAGCATTCCTTTCTCTAATGTTTTGGTTTTGCATTGGGCATACATTAGCCATGTGGTCGCCCCCACAAGTATAACACCGATTCACTGGAGTGACTCTCTGTGTTTGTTTATTTTGGACTCCCAGCTTCTTGGCAACTTGCTCAGCTATCTCTTCTATTTCTGTGGAGATCTTTGAAGTATGACTAGTAGAACTATCCGAATCTTTGTAGAGTTTGGACAATCCTAACTCCTCACCCAAGTTATCTTCTATGTCTATGCACGTCCGCACACACTCTTCTATGGATCTAGGATCTTTCAAGTACACATATGATCTTAACTTGGTGCTCAGTAAGCCATCTAAGAACAAAGCCACTTGTTTGGCCGGAGTGGGTAACTCTAGAGCAGGGCATCTTTCTAGATACTGTCTGAATCTTCTACCTGCTAGTCGCACTGTTTCTTGGGGAGTCTGCTTGAAGCTGTGGATCAAGGATGATGTGTTATGCCTGATACCACTCTTGGAAAATTCTACAATGAATTCGTCTAGCAGTTGACCTATATCGTGATAGGTGCTTCTACTCAATGGTTGAAACCAAGCTAAGGCAGTGCCCTTAAGGGTCAAACCAAATGCCTCGTACTGGGTGAACCAGTCCTCAATTTGTTCGGCTCTCAGCACTTGTTTGTACTCGGCCACATGATCATAAGGATCCCCTGTCCCATCGAAATAGTTCTTCATTGCCTTGATCACTTGAATGGGTCTAAGGGTTCTTGGGTACTCCCGGGGTCTAGGCAATGGAAAATCCTGTTCATCTCTTTGTTGCCTATGTGCTTGATGTCTCTCTCTTTCTGGTCTTTCATTTTCAAATCCTGATCTATTCCTGCCCACTGTGTGTGCAAAACTTACCTCCGGTCTCTCTCTAGTTCTTTCTCTCTGGGCTTCCTGAGCTTGGGATGACCCTACTCCTTGGAGGCCGTGGGAAACATTGGATCTTGGTGGAGGGAAAATCAATTCATTCTTCCAAGTATATGCATGTCTATCATGTTCTGTTACCAAGAAAATTTTCTCTGACGTGTTATCTAGGTAGACAACTTTGCCTGGTATCTCTAGATCCTTGAACTCGTAGATGATGACTATGCCCAATTGGCTAGGTTGTTCTTGCTTGAATCTCCAAAAGGCTTCCTCTGTTTCTCTATTCAAAAATAGTTCTATGCTTTTGTTGTCTTGAGGGATCCAGTCTGGAGTGATCACTCGGGTCAAAACTGACTTGCCTCTAGGAGTCTGGGGTCCTTGTCCTATATTTCCTTGTTCTAGGTCTCCTATCTCATTCTCATGAATGATATTTCCAAACTCATCGGTTCTATCTGGTTGGTTGGTAACCACATACATGGTTCCTTCCTTATCAATGTATGAACCCTCTTCGAACTTGACCACCGGGTGTTCAAGTCCAAAGGATTGATCTGGATTTTTGAGTTGGACCACTGATCGCCTCAGACCATCCTCATAGATGCGAGCACCTAATTGGTTGGTCCGAATATATTCCAACTGTGTCTTATAGGGACCTTCCGGTGTTTGTAGATGGGCAGTCCCTGAGCCACCTGCACGTTTTCCCATGCTAAAAGACATTTCTGAATCACTTGTGTCTGAACTTAGTAAAAGATCACCACTTAGTTGTTGTGTCCAAGACTTGGATGTATGGTTGACACTAGCCTCAGAAGATCTAATGCTTTGTTTATCCTTGCCTAAGTGTCTACCAGATCTCAGGTTCATAAGCTTTAGTCAAGAGTCCAAATTTTCCCTTTGGTATGGTTCAAAATTCTTTAGAGCCCCCTTGGTTCCCTAGTCCCACCTGAGGGTCAACTTCAAATTATCCTATCTCAAAATCAACGCATTATTCTTGAAAAAAACAGTTGAGATCGTGTAGGATTTGAAACGAGCTTTCCAGCAAGCTATAGAGCTCAAAAAATGGACTTTGGATGAGAAAGTTATGTCAAATCAGGCTCCTGGGGGTCAAAACAGGCAAACAGGACCTTTGGAGAAAATCGCGATTTTGTGAACTTTCTGAAAATCGCGATGCTGTGAAGTCAAAAAAATCGCGATGTTGAGCACAAAATCGCGTTTTTGAAAATCGCGATTTTGAGCACACAATCATGATTTGAAAATCGCGATGTTGAGCACAAAATCGTGTTTTTGAAAATCGCGATTTTGAGCACACAATCGTGATTTGAAAATCGCGATGTTGATCACAAAATCGTGTTTTTGAAAATCGCGATGTTGACACAAAATCGTGTTTCTGAAAATCGCGATTTTGATCACAAAATCGTGTTTTTGAAAATCGCGATGTTGATCACAAAATCGTGTTTCTGAAAATCGCGATTTTGATCACAAAATCGTGTTTTAGAGAATCGCGATTTTGACTCAGAGAATCGTGATTCACAAAATCGTGTTTTTGACTGAAAATCGTGTTTTCTCAGAATCGTGTTTTTGACATGAAAATCGCGATGTTGAGCACAAAATCGTGTTTTTGAAAATCGCGATTTTGAGCAAAAATTCGTGTTTTCACAGAATCGCCTTTTTCACAAAATCGTGTTTTTGGCATGAAAATCGCGATTTTGTCATAGAGAATCGTGTTTTTCTCAAAATCGTATTTTTCGCTGAAAATCGTGATTTTTGAAAATCGCGATTTTGAGCAGAAAGTCGTGTTTTTCACAAAATCGTGTTTTTGCTGAAAATCGTGATTGGTGAGAATCGCGATTTTGAGCAGAGAATCGTGTTTTTTGAGAATCGCGATTTTGAGCAGAGAATCGTGTTTTTTTGAGAAAAAACACAGAATCGCGATTCTTTTCAACCAACTTTTAGGCGGGAAAACTGAAAATCGTGATTTTTCAAAAAAATTTTGAATTTTCACAGAATCGCGATTTTCATCACAGAATCGCGTTTTTTGGCGGAAATTCAAATTTATGAGCGCCGGCTATGGCGAGCTCCGTATGAGCAGAAAATCATGAAAAAAACACAGCGCTTGCTCTCCCTTGCACCTCCTAACTCCTTCCGACGCAATAATGCATGAAAAATGGTATGAAAATGGTGAAAATGCACTAAAAAACAAGAAATTTCTATGAAGAAGAAGATGGAAGAAGGTGGAGATGATGATGATGATGACGATGAAGAAGAAAAAACAGAAAATGAACTGAAATGATAGTTTTTTTACCTTCCAACGTCGCAAATCTACGATCTTACCATCACAACGCTCGTCCTCGAAGCACTTTCCCCGGCAACGGCGCCAAAATTTGGTGTAGCTCAAGCGTAAGCACCACCTCCTTTACTTGTCAATCCGCGGAGACGTGAGGACCGGTATGAAGACCACGAGCAAGTGAAGGCACAAGTGCGTGAGTGAAAGCACACAAACATGCACACACATACACACACACGCGCACAAAGTAAGATCAAAGAGAGGAACAATGGAAAGCTTAGATTGCAAAAGAGTGCTCTTACAAAAGTTCTATTCTCTCACAAGCTAACCTCAAAAATGAGCTCTCTAGCTCTTTTTATAGTTTTTTGACTAGTTTTGGCCCTGTCCAGACCTAGTGTCCGGCCTAGTTAAAAATTAGGTTCCAGGGCTTATTTGAGGACTCAAACGAAGTCTAAAAATTATGAAAATTGGTACGATGGTACTTCTAATACTCCTTAAGCTTGAGGACTCCTCGGCTTGAACAAAATGGAGTTACTAAAAATAGATAATGGTATTTACAATGGTTTTTAGTGATGAAAATCACTATTTTTGTAGGGGATTCTTCTGAAAAATTGACATACACTCCTTGGAGCTCCCTACTTGCTCTCTCTTCTTCTATGTCCACTTCTTTGATGTGCTTCCATGCTTTGTCCTTGACCTTGAGCTTCAACATAGCCTATTAACCAAGTATGTAGTTGTATTTACAACCTCAACCCACAAATAATTGGGACAATTTTTCTCCTTCATCATTGACCTTGCAAACTCAACAAGAGTTCTATTTCTCCTTTCTGCTACACCATTTTGTTGAGGAGAGTACCTGCAAGTAACTTCCCTTTTTATACCTACATTCCACAAGTAATCACTGAACTCATTAGAGAAATACTCTCCCACTCCATCTGACCTTAGTCTCTTCAATTTTTTCCCTTTGATTCTTTGTGCATACACATGATAATGTTTAAATGTATTGATTACCTCTGATTTATCTTTGATCACATATATAGTGATTGACCTAGTAGCATCATCAACATAAATCACATAATATCTTGAACCATTAATGCTAAAATCTTTGATGGTCCCCACACATCTTTATGTACCTTATTCAAGCTTCTCTGAATACATAAAACCATGCGTATTATATGATTGCTTATGAGCCTTACCTAATTGACATGCTTCACATCTGAATGTCATGTGTTGACCTGCAAGATTAGGTAATCCAAGCACTGAACCATTATTAATCATATCTTTAATACCTCTTTCATTGAAATGTCCAAGCCTTTTATGCAAAAGATCTAACTCAGAGATCTTATGTCTTCCATAAGTGAACAAGGCATGACCAACATTGCCTTGAATCTTCAATGTGAATAGCCTTCCTTCTTTCTTTCTTGAAACAATTTTTTATACCGATTAATAGGGTCTTCCACAAAAACTCCATCATTAGTGAACCTTACTTCATTAGGAAAAAAAGTGAACCCTGCATAGGCCTTGTAAGGATTCCTAATTTTTAGGGATTAAGCTTAATCTTGTACTTTGTTAAGGGGACAAAGTGCATTTAATAGAGCACTTTTTGGTAGGCTCAAGTAGGCTTTTTTTTAGGCTGAGCTAGGACCTTCTCTCTCTTCTGCACATAGAGAGAGAGAAAAACCACTTTCCACCTCATCAAATCCGTCCATCTTTATGAATAAAAAAATGAGTTTTCTGAAAAAGTCTCTTTTTCAGCTATTCTTTATTCAAAATGGCCCATACTTTTATGTATATGTCAGAACTTAATTTTTTTAGTCTTATTTTTATAAAAAATACTTAAAAAACATACTTTTCAAAATCCCTCCAAAAGTTAAGTGCCACATCATCAAACTCGTAACTTTGGTTGCCCCAAAACATGAATTTTTGAAAAAAAACTCATTTTCCCTCTAGCATACTGAAAAAAGTCATTTTGACCTATCCGCATACCAAAACACACTTTTTTTCTTGCACACAGCTACTGTACTAGCCATTCCAGCCATCTCTGTGCTTCTTCCCATTCGGTGCTGGAGTTTTGGAACATCATGGTGCTCACATGTATTACGAACATGACACCAGCACCAGCGCGTGCTCCTCACTCAAAGAGTGTACATGTTCGTGTTCCTACAGAATTTGCACCAACAACTAGAGGTAGCAATGACATAGATTCTCAAAATGCACGACGTGCAGTTGGAGAGAAGAATATTGATCTTTGGGTCCATGGTGCTTTGTATCCCTTGGATCCAATGGCTAATGTTCATCCTAGATTCCATACTATCTCCACCTTTCTACAATTCCTTGGTTGCGGTGAAGATGGACTGCTAGGCTATTGCAAGCGATTGTCTAACCATTCCACATCTGTAGCAAATTATTGGATGCAACAATGTCATCACAATCATTTCAAAATACACAGTTTAGAGAGTGCTATACACACTTTAGAAAGTGCTATCAAATCTTTGGATGAGCACAATAATAGACTCCAACAAGATGTGGAAGAAAAGGAGAGCACAATTACAAAGTTAAAAGCCAATCTTACACAACTAAAAGAGACTCCACTTGGGATGAGATTTAGGAAACGACCATTATCATCCTTTCAAGCTCTTTCAACTGGTGGTGAAGCACGGAAGCGACGTGTTTACGCACTTAGGTATGTATTTCCTTTGTTTAGTTATGTTAAAACACTTTTAGATTGAGATTCTTATTGTGCAGGTCATTTGTTGAAAACGCGAGTGCTTCCTCAACAATGGAGGATCAACCGAAGTTTCTGAGTTCTTGTCTTAGCAACAAACATGTGCTTATGATTTTGGATTCACCAATAGGAAATCACATCAAAACCCAAGTGATTAAAGATTTTGCAGGCAACTTAGAAGATATTATTAGTCCTAGTGAGGTACAGATAGTATGTGATGAAGCAGGTGTTAGTACTAGAGCGTACACTGCATTGTACAATCTTTTGAAGCAGGCTCTACAAAACAAAGGTATTTTCCAGAGCATTTTTCCATGCCCTTGTTAAAAGTCAAGCTTCAAGCTACAAATTCGTGGGGAATCTTTTATGGACATGTGGAGCAATCAAAGGAATCTAAAAGCCACGAGATTCCATCAAGAAAAGTCACTCAACCACTCCCCAAGTCATCTCAACTAAGTCCTCCAAGTTAGGAGGCTGATTTGGAAAGGTAGTTCCTAGATTTAAGGGGCACACTTCTCACTATAAAAGGAGCATGTATCCCGACTTCTTTTGGCCCATCTTCTTGGAGTTTTAGCTCATGTAAAGTGAGCACTAAGTGCTGGAGTTGTGATAAGCAAGCCCCTTGCTTAAGCTAGCCCCTTGCTTGCTTGTTTGTTTTCTTTTAGTAGGCATATCTATGTGTGTGAGCAGGCAGTGTTGCAACTCTCTACCCCTGAGTTGTTAGCATTGGTTCTCCCTCATATTGTATCCATTTGATGTAATTCTTGTCTCATTCACGCTTCGTCGTTGCTTAGGGGTTGAGATACTTCCCCCATCAGTGGTATCAGAGCATTTGGGCATCTTGGAGGTATCACATACAAGCAAGAAGACCTCTTGGAGTTGGTGGTTGAAGATTTGCATCAACAAAAGCTTCTTGGAGGTAGCTCACATCAAGGGGGAGCTATTCTACTCAAATTTGCAAGAGCACAAGGTGTCCATCTAAGGAAAGCTTTGGATTGAGGTAACCTCAGAGCCTCATTTTCATTTTACACACATTGGAGCATTAGCCAAGGGCTAGGTCAAGTATCAAAGACTAGATATGGGAGACTTCAACACTCAAATTGAAAAGCTAGACAAAGGTAACTATCAACCATGGAGATTTAGGGTCTCCAACTATCTTATGGGCAAGGGCCTTTGGGGGTTGATTAGTGGAAGTGAACCAAGACCTAGGTTGATGAGAATCCAACCAATGACCAGAGAAGGACCTTTAGGGAATGGAATGAAAGAGACAAGAGGGTTATCTTTATTCTTTCCCAACACATTAGCAATAGCATGATCGGCCATATCCAAGACTTAGATTCAAGCATGAAGGTATGGGAGACACTTGAAAGGCTTTATTCAACAAGCACCAAAGCAAGGAAGATCCAACTCAAGAATGAGCTCAACAACCTTAGGAAGAGCTCAGGGAGTAGCATAAATGACTACATACTTAAGGTCAAGGAGTTATCAGATGCATTGGGATTCATTGGAAGCCACGTAGACGATGACGATCTTGTGGCTTATACTCTCAATGGTTTGAGAGATGATGAGAAGTGGAAACCCTTTACCACTTCAGTTTATGTAAGGGATAATCTTCCCGATCTTGAGCAATTGGTTGCTCTCATGGTCACCGAAGAAATGAACATAGGTGGAAGTTCAACTAAAAGCAAGGATGCACAAGTTTTCTATGCAGGTAATCAAAGGGGCAAAGGAAGACGAGGACAAGGAAGGGGCAAAGGAAGGTTTGGAGGAAGGCAAGGCCACTCAAGCAATCAAGGACATGACCAAGGCACCTCATCACAAAGAGGGAGAGGAAGAACAAGAGGAAGAGGAGGACGACATCAACAAAACAGGAATCAAGATGGTGAAGGATGTTACATATGTGGCAAGTTTGGCCACTATGCTAGAGATTGCTACCAAGGAGGAAACCAAAGGAGCTATAATCAAGGTTCTTCATACAAAGGCCAAGGTAATTATGCTTCTACAAGTTCAGAAAATGACAATCTCTTGATGATGCACATGAATGGGAATTCAAGCAAAGTAGATAACACTTGGTATATTGATAGTGGATGTAGCAACCATATGAGTTGCAATGCTTCTTGGTTTACTAATCTACATGTTCCCAAAGGTAAAGGACATGTAGAAACAGGTGATGATACAGCCCATGAGATCTCCCATGTTGGAGATGTAGCTTTCGATGACAAGGAGGAAGGAAGATGTCTCAAGGATGTCTTGCATGTACCTACTATCACAAAGAACTTGGTGTCCGTTGGGCAAATGGTTGAAAGAGGCTATCAAGTAAGGTTCAACAAAGGTGGATGCTTTGTGGAGAACCCTAAGCAAGGTTACAAGGTCATAGCAAGAGGAAAGAAGCAAGGGAGACTCTTCACTTTGGAGGTAAATTCTCATTCCACTCAACATGTCTACTTCACATATGGAAACAAGAGGATTTCGGAGTTGGACTTGTGGCACAAGAGGATAGGTCACATCAACATACAAAGAATGAAGGAAATGCAATTCAAGAGGCTGGTTGAAGGTCTTCCCAACTTCCAAGGACAAGGTATGAAGCATTTATGTGAATCTTGTCAACTAGGGAAGCAAGCGAGACTTCCATTCAAGAAGAGTGGCTACATAAGCCAACATCCATTGGAGTTGATACATACAGATGTGTGGGGGCCAACCAAAGAGCAATCCATTGGAGGTAACAAGTACTTTGTCACTTTTGTAGATGATTGCACAAGGATGGTTTGGGTTTATTTCATAAAAAACAAATCAGATGTGTTTACATGTTTCAAAGCATTCAAGGCAATGGTAGAGAAGGAAATAGGTACATATATCAAGAAGCTAAGGTCCGATGGAGGGGGAGAATATTTCTCAAATGATTTTTCTGATTTTTTAATGGATCAAGGCATCAAGAGGCAAGTAACATGCAGGTACACACCCCAACAAAATGGAGTAGCAGAGAGAAAGAATAGATACATTGCCGAGATCGCTAGAGCAATGCTTAATGAGATGAATGTACCTAACATGTTTTGGAGTGATGTAGCAAATACCGCCGTGTATCTTATGAATAGGGCTCCTACCTCAGGGATCCATGGCTTGACACCATATCAAGCCTATTATGGTAAGAAACCTGATCTTTCCCACTTGAAGATATTTGGATGTACTTGTTATGTACATGTGCCAAGTGAATTGAGGCACAAGCTACAACCAAAGGCAGAAAAGTGTGTGTTTCTAGGATATTCAAATGATCATAAAGTGTTGGTGCAAAACAAGCCTTCACACATTGGCTTGGAACATTGAAAGCTTTGGAAGACTTGGCTTGGTTATCAAACTTGAAGACCACACATAAAGCTTGAACCCTTGAAGGATATATTCACATAGAACAATGATCATAGGAACCAATGCTTAATTGGTTATTACCTTTTATCCTATGTAAAAGTCTATATGACTTTAATCACTCTTGTAAACTCACCTACTTGAGGAAGTCGTGGAAAAGTAGATGAATGATTGAGAGAATATCTCATTCACTTTTAGGTACATGATTCTAGGAGATTAACTTAGAATTTGAAATTCAAAATTTCATTCAACTCCTATAAAAAGTACAAGGAAAAAGTCGCAGGCATCCTTCACTCCTCCCGAGGCAATTCTGAGTCAATCTTTGAGTGTGTGTGAGCTACACCATAGCCTACACCTCTGAGTACCATTGAGCATTACATATCATGCCAATGGGAATGTACAACCATTAGATTTAATCAATATACTTACATTCATAATCTCTGTTTTCTCTGAGTGACTATCTTCAACTCTGTCAACTTCAACAAGGCATATCTCAAGATCTACTGAACAAAATTGGATGATTCAAAGTGCATTGGATTCAGCTGAAAGTCTACTATACACCAACAAAGTTTCAAGGCTATTGGATCAACCATTGCAGAGAAATCCTAATCAAGGTGCTCACTGGTCTGTGACTGTAAGTCTCCTAAAAAATCGGGGGTACACCTTATTTTGCTAAAGTGATTTCTCTGAGTATAGTTTATCATTTCCTTTCATTCCACTTGCAAATGGAAGCTTACTAAGCTAATAGAATATCTATAGAAGGAATTTTGCTAATTGTAACTACACTGGTTACACTGAGCATAACACTGAGCAGGTGTCAATACCAAAATAGCAAGTTTTTCAAGATTTTGAAGTCACAAGTAGTCTGTCTTGATTTGATCATTACTCATAACATTTGCAAAGCACATATATGGTTTCTTGGTATCATTTGGAAGCTCAAGGAGTCTACTAAGTATATCTGGAGTCAAAGGAGGGCAGGTGTGAAGCAGGTCTAGCAGCACCAACTTGATCTTCTGAGTGCATCCTACCATCACTCCCAACAGTGGTATCAGAGCAAATAAGGTAATCATGGGTGATGGTTTCCCTTCCTTCATTGACAAATTAGACAGGAACAACTACCAAGCTTGGTCTCTAAGGATGAAGACCTATCTACAAGGAAGGAGCTTGTTTGGATACATATCAGGAGATGAGGAATTGCCCTCATTCAAGACTAGAGGCCTACCTACAAAGGATGAACATGAGAGGCTCAATCAATGGTGTGCAAAAGATGCTTTGGCAAGGTCATATCTCTTAAACTCTATATCTGACTTTCTTTTACCTCATGTAAGGAATTGTAAGACTTCCCAAGAGACTTGGGAAACCTTGTCAACATATTTTTCATCAAACACAAGAGCCAGAAAGAATCAGCTATGGATTGAGTTTACAACTCTTAGGAAGCAATCAAAACAATGTGTCTCATATTTTGTCACCAAAGTCAAAGACATTGCAGACCAACTTGCAAGTGTTGGAGAAGAGATTGAGGAAGAGCAAATAGTCAGACAAGTGATCAATGGACTAAAGGCAGATGACAAGTGGGAGAGCTTTACCACAGCAATGGACTTATACATGGACATCCAAGCACCTGATCTAACCACTCTGATTGGACAACTATTTACACATGAAGCAAAGATCACAAAGAATGGAGAGCAATCAAAAGGTAACAATCCCTCTGCCCTATATACTGATAAGAAGGTAAAAGATAAAGGTAAAAGCAAGAAGGTTGATGAAGAAGGCTCTACCTCCCAAGCAAACTATGCAGGGAGAGGTAGATCTTCTAGAGGTAGGGGCAGAGGAGGTAAGTCAGGTAGGGGGAGACCCTACAATCAATCTCCATGCAATATCTGTGGCTTGTCTAACCATACCACAGATGAATGCTACAAAAACTACAAGAACCAAAGAGGAAGAGGTCACCAAAGAGGAGGATACTCTCAAGGCAGAGGCAGATTCAATCAATCTCAAGGCTACCATGGCTACAACAATAATTATAACAACAACTACAATCACAATGGCAACTATCAAGGTGGATACAGAAATAAGAAAGACTACAACAATTATGCAGAGGAGCAAGATGATTCCTTGTTGATCATGAACATGACATCTAAGTCAGGTATCAATGATGATCATTTGTTCTATATTGATTCAGGTTGCTCTAACCATGTAGCTGGAAATGTTGCCTTACTCTCTGATTTGGAAGAACCCAAAGGCAAGCATCAAGTGCAAACAGGTGATGACACTAAACATTCAGTTGTTAAAGTAGGCAATGTCAAAACTAGTGATGGTAATCAGAATTTATTGAGCAGAGTGTTGTATGTTCCAACAATCACCAAGAATCTGATGAGTGTAGGTCAGATTGTGGAAAAGGGTCTACAGGTCAGGTTCACTCAACATGGTGCATATGTGGAGGATCCAAGACATGGATTCAGAAGGATAGCCAAGGGAGAAAAATCAGGTAGATTGTTTACCTTTGAACTTGAAGACACTAAGAGTATTGCCTTGTACAACTATAAAGATCAAACCCTATCAGAATTGGAGATTTGGCACAAGAGATTAGGTCACATTGGAGAGAGGACCATAAAGCAAATGAGCAGAGATCAATGTGTGCTTGGGATACCTAATGTATCCAAGCAACACATGATATACAAGTGTGGGGCTTGTCAATTTGGTAAGTCACACAGGTTGCCCTATACCAAGAAAGGTTTTATGCATGAAGATTATCTGGAATTGGTACATACAGATGTTTGGGGACCTAGCAAGGAGCCATCCATATCTGGATCAAGGTACTATGTGTCCTTCATTGATGACTATAGCAGGTGGACTGTCTTATATTTCATGAAGCATAAAGATGAAGTATTTAATTGTTTCAAAAGATATCTTGCATTAGTTGAAAATCAAACAGGTAGACATTTGAAGAAGCTAAGGTCAGATGGTGGTGGAGAATACTTCTCCAATGACTTTGAAGATTTCTTGCAGGAAAGAGGCATCAAGAGGGAGATTACTACAAGGTACTCACCTGAACAAAATGGGGTAGCTGAAAGAAGGAATAGACTCATTGTAGAGACAGCTAGGTCTATGCTAAATGAAAAGAAATTGCCAAATTATCTTTGGGCAGAGAGTGTATCTACTGCCACATATTTAATTAACAGGTTGCCATCAAAGACACTTGATGGAATGACACCCTATGAGGCTTGGCATGGTAAGAGACCATCTCTGGATCATTGCAAAATCTTTGGTTGTGTTGCATATGTGCATATTCCCTCACAGGTAAGGGGAAAGCTAGACCCTAAAGCTGAAAAGTGTATCTTCATTGGTTATGATTTGAATCAGAAGGGATACAGGTTCTATAACCCCTCAAACAAAGGCTTCAAGGTAAGCAGAGATGTCATCTTTGATGAGAATGATTCATGGTATGAAAATGAATGCAGGAAGGTTAGTCTACCTTATGACATGGAGGAAGATTTTCCCAAACTTATCAGGCAAGAACCAATTCAGAAAGAAGATACAAGCTCAGATGATGAAGACACCATCAACATTGGAGAGTTCAAGGCTTGGAAATCCAAAGGGAAGATGAAGATGAAGCAACTAGAAGATAATCCAGAATCCTCAACTCAAGCTATGAGGAGATCTCAAAGAGAAAAGAAAAAACCTATTAGGTATGGGTATGATACTTCACTTGTAACCAAGCACTCTGTATATCTTGCAAAGGATCTCTTGAATGAAGAACCAGGTACATTTGAAGAAGCAATTACTAAACCAGAATGGAAGGAAGCAATGGATGAAGAAATGGAGGCTCTCAAGGAGAGTGACACTTGGGACTTGGTACCCAAGAAAGAATCTATGAAGGTGATAGGATCCAGATGGATCTACAAACTCAAGAGGAACTCAGATGGTACCCAAGGCATTGATTATGAGGAGACATTTTCACCTGTGGCCAAAATGCCAACTATCAGAGTTATGGTGAGTGTAGCTGCATCCAAAAATTGGAACATGTACCAATTGGATGTGAAGAATGCATTCTTGAATGGATGGATATCTGAAGAAGTCTACATGTCACAACCACCTGGCTATGAAGATCCCAATAAGGTAAATCATGTTTGTAAATTGAAGAAGGCTCTGTATGGATTGAAGCAGGCACCTAGAGCATGGAATTATAGGTTGACAACCTATCTCCTAGATCAAGGATTTGTGATGAGTAAAGCAGATACTTCATTGTTTATAAAAAGAAACAATTCAGAGGTAATATACTTGTGTGTCTATGTTGATGACATCATTATTACAGGAAATGATGTTCAGGGAATAAGACACATCAAAGGACAGATGATGAAGGAATTCAAGATCAATGATCTTGGATTATTGAAGTACTTCCTAGGACTTGAATTGGTCTACACAAATTCAGGTATCTTTATTACTCAGAAGAAGTACATTCAGGACATGGTCAAGAAGTTTAATTTGCAGGAAGCTAAAGTCTCAAACATTCCTATGGAGGTCAACCACAAACTCAGTGCACATGAAGGAGAAGAACTCAAAGATATTACAGGTTACCAAAGTTTGGTAGGTAGTCTAAATTATGCTACCTTAACCAGGATTGATATATCATATGGTGTTAGTGTACTTAGCCAATTTATGCACAAACCAAGAATACCTCATTTAGAGGCAGCAAAGAAGATAGCAAAGTACCTAAAGGGAACACAAAATCATGGTTTTTGCAGGTGATAAACCAATTTCTTGGTCATCCAAGAAACAACCTACAGTAGCTTTGTCATCTACTGAGGCAGAATATAGAGGGGTAGCCAATGCCACTCAAGAAGCCATATGGTTGAAGCTTTTATATTCAGAATTGGGCCTATACACAAGGCCACCAATCATATTTGGGGATAACACAAGTTCTCTTCACCTTGCAGCTAATCCAATTTATCATGCCAGAACCAAACACATAGAGGTTCACTACCACTATGTGAGGGAGAAATTACTTAGCAAAGAAATTCAATTGTCATATGTGTCTACTAATATACAATGTGCAGATTTGCTTACTAAATCTCTGGATGGAAGCAAGCTATGCAGGTTTAAATCCATGATTGGATTGCAGGAAATAATTGAAGACTAGAGATGAAGACTTGAGCCAAAGTGTTTGGCTTGAGGGGGAGCTGTTGGTGCAAAACAAGCCTTCACACATTGGCTTGGAACATTGAAAGCTTTGGAAGACTTGGCTTGGTTATCAAACTTGAAGACCACACATAAAGCTTGAACCCTTGAAGGATATATTCACATAGAACAATGATCATAGGAACCAATGCTTAATTGGTTATTACCTTTTATCCTATGTAAAAGTCTATATGACTTTAATCACTCTTGTAAACTCACCTACTTGAGGAAGTCGTGGAAAAGTAGATGAATGATTGAGAGAATATCTCATTCACTTTTAGGTACATGATTCTAGGAGATTAACCTAGAATTTGAAATTCAAAATTTCATTCAACTCCTATAAAAAGTACAAGGAAAAAGTCGCAGGCATCCTTCACTCCTCCCGAGGCAATTCTGAGTCAATCTTTGAGTGTGTGTGAGCTACACCATAGCCTACACCTCTGAGTACCATTGAGCATTACATATCATGCCAATGGGAATGTACAATCATTAGATTTAATCAATATACTTACATTCATAATCTCTGTTTTCTCTGAGTGACTATCTTCAACTCTGTCAACTTCAACAAGGCATATCTCAAGATCTACTGAACCAAATTGGATGATTCAAAGTGCATTGGATTCAGCTCAAAGTCTACTATACACCTACAAAGTTGCAAGGCTATTGGATCAACCATTGCAGAGAAATCCTAATCGAGGTGCTCACTGGTCTGTGACTGTAAGTCTCCTAAAAAATCGGGGGTACACCTTATTTTGCTAAAGTGATTTCTCTGAGTATAGTTTATCATTTCCTTTCATTCCACTTGCAAATGGAAGCTTACTAAGCTAATAGAATATCTATAGAAGGAATTTTGCTAATTTTAACTACACTGGTTACACTGAGCATAACACTGAGCAGGTGTCAATACCAAAATAGCAAGTTTTTCAGGATTTTGAAGTCACAAGTAGTCTGTCTTGATTTGATCATTACTCATAACATTTGCAAAGCACATATATGGTTTCTTGGTATCATTTGGAAGCTCAAGGAGTCTACTAAGTATATCTGGAGTCAAAGGAGGGCAGGTGTGAAGCAGGTCTAGCAGCACCAACTTGATCTTCTGAGTGCATCCTACCATCACTCCCAACAGTGGTATCAGAGCAAATAAGGTAATCATGGGTGATGGTTTCCCTTCCTTCATTGACAAATTAGACAGGAACAACTACCAAGCTTGGTCTCTAAGGATGAAGACCTATCTACAAGGAAGGAGCTTGTTTGGATACAGATCAGGAGATGAGGAATTGCCCTCATTCAAGACTAGAGGCCTACCTACAAAGGATGAACATGAGAGGCTCAATCAATGGTGTGCAAAAGATGCTTTGGCAAGGTCATATCTCTTAAACTCTATATCTGACTTTCTTTTACCTCATGTAAGGAATTGTAAGACTTCCCAAGAGACTTGGGAAACCTTGTCAACATATTTTTCATCAAACACAAGAGCCAGAAAGAATCAGCTATGGATTGAGTTTACAACTCTTAGGAAGCAATCAAAACAATGTGTCTCATATTTTGTCACCAAAGTCAAAGACATTGCAGACCAACTTGCAAGTGTTGGAGAAGAGATTGAGGAAGAGCAAATAGTCAGACAAGTGATCAATGGACTAAAGGCAGATGACAAGTGGGAGAGCTTTACCACAGCAATGGACTTATACATGGACATCCAAGCACCTGATCTAACCACTCTGATTGGACAACTATTTACACATGAAGCAAAGATCACAAAGAATGGAGAGCAATCAAAAGGTAACAATCCCTCTGCCCTATATACTGATAAGAAGGTAAAAGATAAAGGTAAAAGCAAGAAGGTTGATGAAGAAGGCTCTACCTCCCAAGCAAACTATGCAGGGAGAGGTAGATCTTCTAGAGGTAGGGGCAGAGGAGGTAAGTCAGGTAGGGGGAGACCCTACAATCAATCTCCATGCAATATCTGTGGCTTGTCTAACCATACCACAGATGAATGCTACAAAAACTACAAGAACCAAAGAGGAAGAGGTCACCAAAGAGGAGGATACTCTCAAGGCAGAGGCAGATTCAATCAATCTCAAGGCTACCATGGCTACAACAATAATTATAACAACAACTACAATCACAATGGCAACTATCAAGGTGGATACAGAAATAAGAAAGACTACAACAATTATGCAGAGGAGCAAGATGATTCCTTGTTGATCATGAACATGACATCTAAGTCAGGTATCAATGATGATCATTTGTTCTATATTGATTCAGGTTGCTCTAACCATGTAGCTGGAAATGTTGCCTTACTCTCTGATTTGGAAGAACCCAAAGGCAAGCATCAAGTGCAGACAGGTGATGACACTAAACATTCAGTTGTTAAAGTAGGCAATGTCAAAACTAGTGATGGTAATCAGAATTTATTGAGCAGAGTGTTGTATGTTCCAACAATCACCAAGAATCTGATGAGTGTAGGTCAGATTGTGGAAAAGGGTCTACAGGTCAGGTTCACTCAACATGGTGCATATGTGGAGGATCCAAGACATGGATTCAGAAGGATAGCCAAGGGAGAAAAATCAGGTAGATTGTTTACCTTTGAACTTGAAGACACTAAGAGTATTGCCTTGTACAACTATAAAGATCAAACCCTATCAGAATTGGAGATTTGGCACAAGAGATTAGGTCACATTGGAGAGAGGACCATAAAGCAAATGAGCAGAGATCAATGTGTGCTTGGGATACCTAATGTATCCAAGCAACACATGATATACAAGTGTGGGGCTTGTCAATTTGGTAAGTCACACAGGTTGCCCTATACCAAGAAAGGTTTTATGCATGAAGATTATCTGGAATTGGTACATACAGATGTTTGGGGACCTAGCAAGGAGCCATCCATATCTGGATCAAGGTACTATGTGTCCTTCATTGATGACTATAGCAGGTGGACTGTCTTATATTTCATGAAGCATAAAGATGAAGTATTTAATTGTTT
The DNA here is from genome assembly GCA_020310875.1 of Ceratopteris richardii. NCBI lineage: Eukaryota > Viridiplantae > Streptophyta > Polypodiopsida > Polypodiales > Pteridaceae > Ceratopteris > Ceratopteris richardii. Next base: position 151,568,687 of record CM035433.1, on the reverse strand, counting down.
CAAAAGATATCTTGCATTAGTTGAAAATCAAACAGGTAGACATTTGAAGAAGCTAAGGTCAGATGGTGGTGGAGAATACTTCTCCAATGACTTTGAAGATTTCTTGCAGGAAAGAGGCATCAAGAGGGAGATTACTACAAGGTACTCACCTGAACAAAATGGGGTAGCTGAAAGAAGGAATAGACTCATTGTAGAGACAGCTAGGTCTATGCTAAATGAAAAGAAATTGCCAAATTATCTTTGGGCAGAGAGTGTATCTACTGCCACATATTTAATTAACAGGTTGCCATCAAAGACACTTGATGGAATGACACCCTATGAGGCTTGGCATGGTAAGAGACCATCTCTGGATCATTGCAAAATCTTTGGTTGTGTTGCATATGTGCATATTCCCTCACAGGTAAGGGGAAAGCTAGACCCTAAAGCTGAAAAGTGTATCTTCATTGGTTATGATTTGAATCAGAAGGGATACAGGTTCTATAACCCCTCAAACAAAGGCTTCAAGGTAAGCAGAGATGTCATCTTTGATGAGAATGATTCATGGTATGAAAATGAATGCAGGAAGGTTAGTCTACCTTATGACATGGAGGAAGATTTTCCCAAACTTATCAGGCAAGAACCAATTCAGAAAGAAGATACAAGCTCAGATGATGAAGACACCATCAACATTGAAGAGTTCAAGGCTTGGAAATCCAAAGGGAAGATGAAGATGAAGCAACTAGAAGATAATCCAGAATCCTCAACTCAAGCTATGAGGAGATCTCAAAGAGAAAAGAAAAAACCTATTAGGTATGGGTATGATACTTCACTTGTAACCAAGCACTCTGTATATCTTGCAAAGGATCTCTTGAATGAAGAACCAGGTACATTTGAAGAAGCAATTACTAAACCAGAATGGAAGGAAGCAATGGATGAAGAAATGGAGGCTCTCAAGGAGAGTGACACTTGGGACTTGGTACCCAAGAAAGAATCTATGAAGGTGATAGGATCCAGATGGATCTACAAACTCAAGAGGAACTCAGATGGTACCCAAGGCATTGATTATGAGGAGACATTTTCACCTGTGGCCAAAATGCCAACTATCAGAGTTATGGTGAGTGTAGCTGCATCCAAAAATTGGAACATGTACCAATTGGATGTGAAGAATGCATTCTTGAATGGATGGATATCTGAAGAAGTCTACATGTCACAACCACCTGGCTATGAAGATCCCAATAAGGTAAATCATGTTTGTAAATTGAAGAAGGCTCTGTATGGATTGAAGCAGGCACCTAGAGCATGGAATTATAGGTTGACAACCTATCTCCTAGATCAAGGATTTGTGATGAGTAAAGCAGATACTTCATTGTTTATAAAAAGAAACAATTCAGAGGTGATATACTTGTGTGTCTATGTTGATGACATCATTATTACAGGAAATGATGTTCAGGGAATAAGACACATCAAAGGACAGATGATGAAGGAATTCAAGATCAATGATCTTGGATTATTGAAGTACTTCCTAGGACTTGAATTGGTCTACACAAATTCAGGTATCTTTATTACTCAGAAGAAGTACATTCAGGACATGGTCAAGAAGTTTAATTTGCAGGAAGCTAAAGTCTCAAACATTCCTATGGAGGTCAACCACAAACTCAGTGCACATGAAGGAGAAGAACTCAAAGATATTACAGGTTACCAAAGTTTGGTAGGTAGTCTAAATTATGCTACCTTAACCAGGATTGATATATCATATGGTGTTAGTGTACTTAGCCAATTTATGCACAAACCAAGAATACCTCATTTAGAGGCAGCAAAGAAGATAGCAAAGTACCTAAAGGGAACACAAAATCATGGTTTTTGCAGGTGATAAACCAATTTCTTGGTCATCCAAGAAACAACCTACAGTAGCTTTGTCATCTACTGAGGCAGAATATAGAGGGGTAGCCAATGCCACTCAAGAAGCCATATGGTTGAAGCTTTTATATTCAGAATTGGGCCTATACACAAGGCCACCAATCATATTTGGGGATAACACAAGTTCTCTTCACCTTGCAGCTAATCCAATTTATCATGCCAGAACCAAACACATAGAGGTTCACTACCACTATGTGAGGGAGAAATTACTTAGCAAAGAAATTCAATTGTCATATGTGTCTACTAATATACAATGTGCAGATTTGCTTACTAAATCTCTGGATGGAAGCAAGCTATGCAGGTTTAAATCCATGATTGGATTGCAGGAAATAATTGAAGACTAGAGATGAAGACTTGAGCCAAAGTGTTTGGCTTGAGGGGGAGCTGTTGGTGCAAAACAAGCCTTCACACATTGGCTTGGAACATTGAAAGCTTTGGAAGACTTGGCTTGGTTATCAAACTTGAAGACCACACATAAAGCTTGAACCCTTGAAGGATATATTCACATAGAACAATGATCATAGGAACCAATGCTTAATTGGTTATTACCTTTTATCCTATGTAAAAGTCTATATGACTTTAATCACTCTTGTAAACTCACCTACTTGAGGAAGTCGTGGAAAAGTAGATGAATGATTGAGAGAATATCTCATTCACTTTTAGGTACATGATTCTAGGAGATTAACTTAGAATTTGAAATTCAAAATTTCATTCAACTCCTATAAAAAGTACAAGGAAAAAGTCGCGGGCATCCTTCACTCCTCCCGAGGCAATTCTGAGTCAATCTTTGAGTGTGTGTGAGCTACACCATAGCCTACACCTCTGAGTACCATTGAGCATTACATATCATGCCAATGGGAATGTACAATCATTAGATTTAATCAATATACTTACATTCATAATCTCTGTTTTCTCTGAGTGACTATCTTCAACTCTGTCAACTTCAACAAGGCATATCTCAAGATCTACTGAACCAAATTGGATGATTCAAAGTGCATTGGATTCAGCTCAAAGTCTACTATACACCTACAAAGTTGCAAGGCTATTGGATCAACCATTGCAGAGAAAGCCTAATCGAGGTGCTCACTGGTCTGTGACTGTAAGTCTCCTAAAAAATCGGGGGTACACCTTATTTTGCTAAAGTGATTTCTCTGAGTATAGTTTATCATTTCCTTTCATTCCACTTGCAAATGGAAGCTTACTAAGCTAATAGAATATCTATAGAAGGAATTTTGCTAATTGTAACTACACTGGTTACACTGAGCATAACACTGAGCAGGTGTCAATACCAAAATAGCAAGTTTTTCAGGATTTTGAAGTCACAAGTAGTCTGTCTTGATTTGATCATTACTCATAACATTTGCAAAGCACATATATGGTTTCTTGGTATCATTTGGAAGCTCAAGGAGTCTACTAAGTATATCTGGAGTCAAAGGAGGGCAGGTGTGAAGCAGGTCTAGCAGCACCAACTTGATCTTCTGAGTGCATCCTACCATCACTCCCAACATAAAGGTTACAGGTGCTTCAACCCAAACACAAAGGACTTGAGGATATCAAGGGATGTAGCATTTGATGAGCTACTCCCTTGGTATAAGAAGTATGATTGTATGCAGGACTATGAAGAAGAAAAGCATGGACATGATGAAGAACAAATCGACCTAGAGCTAAGCGGCCCAAGGTGTTCCATCAATGAAGATAGTTCAAGCATGAACTCACCATGGAGGGGGAGATCTTCATCAAGCTATGAAGCACAATCAATCAAGAAAGGCAAAGCAACATTGGTGGAGGTGGATGAAGAAGGTAATGAAGTTGAAGATGATGAAGGACACATGATGGAGAAAGAAGCCATGTCAAAGAAAGAGATCAAGTTCCCAAGGCAAAGGAGGTTTATTCCTCCAAAAGGTGAAGAAAGGAAGTCTTCTAGAGTTAAGTATCCAACTCAAAGGTTTACTTATGATTCATACATGGCAACTCATTATGCATATATGAACAAAGTAGTAGAAGATCATGAGCCCGATTGCTATGAAGATGCAAGCAGGTACACCGAATGGAAAGAGGCAATGCAAGAAGAGATCGACGCACTTGAGGAGAATCAAACATGGACTCTAGTGCCCAAGAAGGATAAAATGAAGGTAATAGGTAATAAGTGGGTGTATAAAGTAAAGAGGAATTCAGATGGATCTATTTCTAGGTTCAAAGCAAGATTGGTGGCCAAGGGTTTTGCACAAACCTATGGAGTGGACTTTGAAGAGACATTCAGCCCCGTGGCAAAGATGAGCACCATTAGGACACTCATTGCAATGGCTGCTAGCAAAGGATGGAATCTTTTCCAATTGGATATCAAGAATGCCTTTCTCAATGGAGACTTGGAAGAAGAGGTATACATGGAGCAACCACTAGGTTTTGTTCATAAAGAGTTTCCACATCATGTTTGTAGGTTGAAGAAGGCACTTTATGGCCTAAATCAAGCTCCAAGGGCTTGGAACCAAAGATTGGTGGACTATTTGATCAAATGTGGTTACAATCAATGCAAGGCGGATCCATCTCTCTTCATCAAACAAAGAGGAGAACTTGTAGTCTACATGTGCGTGTATGTAGATGATCTTATCATTATAGGTAATGATACAAAGGGCATTGAGGAGATCAAGGCAAAGCTTGGAAAGGAGTTTAGGATCTCTGATCTTGGAGATCTTAGGTATTTTCTTGGCATTGAAGTTGTATACAAAGAAGAAGGTATTATGCTCATACAAAGGAAGTATATTCTAGACCTACTTGAGAGGTTTGGGATGCTACATTGCAAGCCTATTTCAAATCCCATGGAAGTTAATGTAAAGCTAAGCTCCATTGATGGAGAGCCATTAGAGGATGTAACCTTGTATCGATCTATTGTAGGATCTTTCAATTATGCCACAATAACTAGGCCCGACATAGCATATGGAGTTGGAGTGTTATCACAATTTATGCATAGTCCAAGGACTACACACTTGCAAGCTGCAAGAAGAATGTTACGATATCTCAAGGCCACTATAAATGAAGGATTGTTCTATTCATTTGATGATGATATGCAGGTCAAAGCTTATTCTGATGCCGATTGGGCCGGTTCGAAGGAGGATAGAAGAAGTACAAGTGGTTACCTAGTCATGCTAGGTAGCAAGATCATCTCATGGATTTCAAAGAAGCAACCCACGGTGGCATTATCTTCCACGGAGGCTGAGTATAGAGCTTTGACTCAAGTCACATGTGAGCTAATGTGGATTAAGAAGTTATTTATGGAGCTTAATTTGCAGGTTGACACATATCCAATTTTTTGTGACAACATGAGTAGCATTCATCTAGCATCGAATCCTGTCTATCATGCTAGAACCAAGCATATTGAAGTGCACTATCACTTCATAAGGGAAAAGGTGATATCCAAGGAAGTTTCAGTACATCATATTGGTACCAAGGACCAAGTTGCGGACATGTTTACAAAGGCTTTGGATGGGATGAAGATTTCAAAATTCAAGCAATGCATCAACATGAAGGAGCTTGGATGAGGACGAAGAATTGAAGCTTGAGGGGGAGTGTTAAAAGTCAAGCTTCAAGCTACAAATTCGTGGGGAATCTTTTATGGACATGTGGAGCAATCAAAGGAAGCCAAAAGCCACGAGATTCCATCAAGAAAAGTCACTCAACCACTCCCCAAGTCATCTCAACTAAGTCCTCCAAGTTAGGAGGCTGATTTGGAAAGGTAGTTCCTAGATTTTAGGGGCACGCTTCTCACTATAAAAGGAGCATGTATCCCGACTTCTTTTGGCCCATCTTCTTGGAGTTTTAGCTCATGTAAAGTGAGCACTAAGTGCTGGAGTTGTGATAAGCAAGCCCCTTGCTTAAGCTAGCCCCTTGCTTGCTTGTTTGTTTTCTTTTAGTAGGCATATCTATGTGTGTGCGCAGGCAGTGTTGCAACTCTCTACCCCTGAGTTGTTAGCATTGGTTCTCCCTCATATTGTATCCATTTGATGTAATTCTTGTCTCATTGGATAGCTATTAGAGTCTAGTTTATGCTCACAAAGTCTCTGGATCATTCTCTGAGTAATCTGGGAGCAACATTCATTTTAGTGAAGTTGTGTGATTGATATCTCTCTTGGTGTGTAGGCTCTATTGGAAATATTTTGCTCTCTGTTGTAAGGGCTGGTTCTCCTTCTCTATGTATCCATTTTCTATGATTTTTGTGTCATTGGGTAGCTATTAGAGTCCTCTAAAGTTGACTCAAGTTTGAGATTCATTCTCTGTATAATCTCTAAGAAAAGCTTGCTGGAGTGAAGTGAGGTATTTGCTTGACTGGCAGTTGTGAGCATTCAACTAGCTCATGTTGTAGACATTGTTTCTCCTTGTGTAAGAATCCATTTGAAGTGTAATTTGTTTTGTTGGAAAGCTCTTGGTGTCTACTACAGGTCTACAAAAGCTCACTGGAGTTCTCTGCATAAGCTCTGAGTAAGAGCATTTTTAGTGTGCAGAGGTCAAAGAAGTATACCTGTGGAGGTCATTCACGCTTCGTCGTTGCTTAGGGGTTGAGATACTTCCCCCATCAGCCCTTACAAGGTATCTCTGAAGAAGAAGATGACCAATGAGGATGTAGCCAATACTCTTGGCAATTACCTGCATATAGAAGATGTTATGCCTGCATCCATTTATCATTCATCTACATCAAAGAAAGAGTTCAAAAACACATCTAGAAAGGGATTCATCTACACAAAGTACAACAACATATTTGTCAATTTGGAGAGGCTTCAAAAGGAAATGGTTAAATTTTACAAATCCACATTTCAAGGTATATCCATTGTTTTGATAATGACATTCATAGTATTTTTAATAATATAATGTTTGTTATTTGATGTAGATTGTGGTTCCAAACTCAAGTTTGTATTGAAGCTAGACGAATATCAAATCATAAAGGGACGCCGTATGGAGAGAATTAGTGTGACACTCATGAACGAAGCTATGGCCCATGCTATTATTGATGATAGTGAAGAATCTACCCATCACTTTACATATAGTGTCCAATCCGAGAAAGATATATGGTGGTTAGGTGCTATTGAAGTACCTAAAGAATCCAATGATGTTCTTACATGGATTTTCAATAGGATCCCATGGATCACAGAGGTGATAACTTCTCAAATTCATGGTGTCAAAATCAATGTAGAAAGCCTTGGTGATTTTGAAGTAGAGTGGCACTTAGGTGGAGACTTAAAGACTATCAAATGCATGTTAGGGTGCAAACAAGGTGCATCTACTCTCTATCCTTGTCCATATTGCACACGAGGTTATAAACGAACAAAGAGAAAACAAAACAACATAGATGATTTAGTTGATGACACAGATGCAACTCCATCTGCTGAATGGGATACACCTTTAATGAGGTGTCCCATGTTAGGTACACCTAATCGTGACATGTCAGATAAGGATTGGAATCCCATTATTCCATTCCCTTTAGTCAATGTCCACTTTTGCACCTTGCATGCCTTCATGAGAATTTTTGATAGACTATTGAAGCTCCATATAGAATACGCATTTGCCATGAAACCAGTTGATAAATCTATTCAAGCTATAAAGAAATTGGAGGAACTTCTTAATTCATTTGGTTGTCATGGTGGAAATGTAACCCTAGTTGTTAAGAAAGTTGGAGAATCTCAAGATAGCTTGCAACAAGTGTCAATGACAGGGAATAAAGCAAGACATTTTTTTAGAAGAGGTACTAGCACTCAAAATAATGAACGTTATGAGCTGTGGAAAGACCTATGCATGATCACAACAGACAATGACTCTCAAGTTGATCTTTGTAATGAGAGAAAAAAAGTTTGGTCGAGCTTTGATAAGTTGGTAGGCTTAATGGGTCTGACTAGGTCTAGTGCTATTCAACGTCAAATGTTTCAAGAAACATTAGTGGAGTTCACCAAGTGTTTCAATCAATGTTGGGGAGAGAGCAATATAACACACTACATTGTAAGTGTAATCTTCTTCTACAAGTGTTCATTGCACTTAACTTTTTCCAATGTACTTAACAATTTTTAGCATATTTTGTTTGCACATGGAGCTTTTTTCATGCATCGATATGGGTCATTAGAGATTTTCAATACCCAAGGAATGGAAAAGTCACACTACAAAGTGAGGGGTGTCTACTTCAAAAACACCCGACATGGTGGTGGCCCAATGCAATCAAACTACATGGAGGAGATGTTTAATTGGTTTTACTGCACTACATTCTCAAGAAAGTTTTTTGTGGAACGACTTAGGGATTCAAAATTGGCAAAACTTGCAAGAACGATGCAACACAACATTGCCAGTGAGAAATGGAAGTCATCGTTAGGTCCTCTTCATCATGCTCAGTGGTGTGCAAGGAGACAACGAAAAGGCTCAGCTTGGAAGTAAAGTGAATTCGTTATTTCCCATTATGTGGTAATACCTATGATTATTGTAATCTTGGTTTCAATGTGTTATTATTTAATATATAATATTCTGTATGGTTTTAAACAGGTTTTGTCCATTCTAGTGTGAACAAACAATTTTTTTAAAAACTCTATAAATAGAGAGAACTCACTTCATTTCACACTTTTTGCAACTCAAGAGAATGGCACGCACCAAGCAAACTGCAAGGAAAGATCACATCTTCTTTCCTAGCCCTCATCTAGGGACACAATGCCCACCATGGTTGCAACCCCCCCAAAGGCCTTGAAGTGGTTCCCAGAGCACATCTGTGCCTGTGTCACACGATGGCACACCACCTGGGAGCAATTCAGTGCGAGAAAATGAAGTGTCCAATAGACAAGAGTATTACACTCCAGGACGATCAGAGGCCATTTCAGATGATGAGCCACCAACAAGGACACCCATCAAATCAAGACCCAAACAGAAGTTGATCAGAAGGAGTGTACTAGAAAGCGAAGAAGATTCATCCCCGAACGAGGAAAGCAGCAATCAACCACCATGGAATGATATGCAAATTCCAACGAGCCATAGGGTGACACATGGAGGTAAGACACTTCCACAAGGACAAGGGCAAATACCAACAGAAGAGGAAAGAGAGCAAAGTCAACAACCACATCAACAACAAAATGTGCAAGATGAAGTTGGGCCCTCACATCGTGTACATCGGAGAAAAAAAACTATCAACCACGACGTCGACCTCAACGCCAGCCAAACATACCTCCCAACACAAGAGCTCCACAAGACGAAGGAAGCACTGTAGGGCCTTTGCAGAGATACGACACTACCAAAAGTCCGTTGAACTACTCATACCACGAAGAGCTTTTGCAAGGGTAGTGAAAGAGGAACTACAAAGCTACCAAGCAGGTCTAAGAATACAAGGGATAGCACTTGAAGCACTTCAAGAGGCAGCTGAGGCCTACCTCATCTCCATGCTTGAGGACTCTAACCTCTGTGCTATCCATGCCAAGAGAGTAACCATACAACCGAAGGACATTCAGCTAGCAAGAAGAATTAGAGGAAATAACCCATGATGTGTATATTATACCCTATGATAGGCTACTTTGCGATGTAATACAATGGATAATAGAAAATTTTGTTTGGACTTATATTCTTTGTCTCTTTTTTCTCTCTCACTCTCTCTCTCTCTCTCTCTTTCAGTCAGTTATATATGGATTCAGTTAAACATGCATGCACTTGCCTATTGTTTTGTGACTAGATATGTTCCTTTTCTACCTATTGGTGTGCAACATGTCCTTTTCATACCAAAAAACCCCCAGCCACAGAAACGCGGGATTCAGCCCTGCAAAATTTTTGCAGGGCTGAATCCCGCGTTTCTGTGGCTGGGGTTTTTTTTGCAATATCTGGTCTTTTCTAAGCATAAGACATATGGTAGAGATGCAATGGTCAAGTTATTAAGAGGTTATACCCTACAGGCAATGAGATCTTTAGCTAGTTAAGGCTGAGTTTCTACCCTACTGGAAACTTTTGGTCCTGATTCTACCAAAACCAAGTGAAAATATGAAATTACATACTTTCCAATGTATTGTAGCACCTAAAAACACTAGATAAGGCCAAAAAAGCCCCAGCCACAGAAACGCGGGAAATTGCCCTGCAAAAATTTTGCAGGGTTGTTTCCCGCGTTTCTGTGGCTGGGGCTTTTTTGGCCTTTTTTATGCATATAATCATACAAAGGACCAAAGGACAATACAAAGACCCCCAATTAGATACAATTTGTGGAGAGAAGATAAGTTCAATTTTTTAGCACATTCAGATACAGAACTAGACAAATGATGAAAAAAAAAGTTTGTATTATCAAGACATTACATCATTTCTTAGCTGCCTTCAATTTCTCTACAACTTTCTTTCTCCTTTGTAGAGATTGAGGCAGCTGGTAAGTCAATACAGATCTTGATATTACATGGGGGTCTTGCATTCCAAGACCCATGGCGATACCTATTTGCCCTAATACTTTTCCTCTAAAATTAAGTCCTAATGTAGTTACAACTAAGGATTTCCTAACCAAAATGACACAATTAGTGCCTTGGGTAATTGTACATAAACACAAAATCTTGCTAAGGGCCTTCAAGCACCAAGTGATGAAGTGCCCATCGGGACTGTAGTCTTTGTGTATGATAACAAAATCATCCTTTGGCAACTTTCCGATGTAGTTTGCCAAGGATGGACCACTCCCACGAGAAGCTCGATCCCCACCAGACCTTGCTGCGAACTTGTCGAGCTCAATTGCTTCCTGTTAAGAACAAATGAGAATTCAAGCTCTTACAATGTTAACTTAAAATTATCAATTTATTTAATTCAATTACCACTTACATCATGAAGCTTGTCTTCTTCCTCCCCTCTTCTAGGGGCATCAAGATCAATGCTAGAGTGGGCCATGCCACTCTGCTCTGCTACAGGGGATGTAGGAATTTTTTGCTTCAGGATCCTCTTCCGTGCTGCACTGAACTCCTCCTCTGTAGTAGAATTGTTGTCATCATTTAAAATATCAGCACACACCATTGCTATGGTGTCTGCCACAGAATCCCCAAGTGGGATGGACTTCTTTTCAAGTATGTCAGATGTGTTGTCAAGTGGAACATCTGACATTGTGGAGAAAATACTCAAGCATTCATCGAAACGTAGACCGAATGCCTTCTCAATGTCATGGAGTAAAATAAATTCCTCTCCATCCACAACGATGCTGGAGAGATATTCAAGTTCCACCTCTGGTAATGTGGGCTCAGAGGGGTTGAGATTTGAAGGGGGGGCCTCCTCCATGCTTGATTGTGCACGTAGTTTATCCTCAACACCACTAGGAAATTCTTGGTGGATTGTAATGCTTTCTTTGGCAAAATTTATGGCCTCTGGTTGAGGCTCATTCTTCTCCTTTACAAAACCCCCAGTGGCAAGGTTGGGGAGCTCAACAGGTGTAGGTTCCGGCTCCTCATTAATAATAAAATATGTTGTTGCAATGTAGGATAGGTACTTTGTACCTATCCTCTTCTTTTTGTTAAGTTTTTTTACTAATGGCACAGAGTCATCTAGTAAGTGGCCAGCAGTTTCAGCAATTGCCATGAAGTGCTTAAGGTGCTTCATGAAGGCTTCATCGCCTCTGTGTATGTAGAGTAGAAGGTCACATGGAACCCATTTACCCTCATAAGGTGGTATTTCTATAGAAAAATGCAATATGTAGTACTCAAGGAACTCTATGATTTCCTTGAGCACATCAGAGTTCAGTTGAATTGTTTTGTCTAGATCAGGGACTCTAGACAGTAGGTCATACAAGTGGTTTTGACCTTTGAGCTCAGTTGATTCCAAGAACTCATTGAAGAGTTCACGTGGGCGTTTGGGTTGCAGGGTACTGGAGGATGCGGCAGCCATTGCGCGTGATGCTAGCTTGTGTGCGTACTCTGCTAGTGATTGTAGCTCTTCTTGGTTGCAAAAGTGAGAAATGAGAGAATAAGTGTTGCTTTTATAGTAGTTTCAAAATTTTAAAGTGAGTGGGACCCATTTTAAAACTAAAACTGATACCTTCAAATAAAACAATCATGCACAGAACTCTCAGAAAAAAAACTTTTGCTCATAAAAAGATTGAACAGAATCATTAACCAGAATAAGATACACGACAACACAATAGAAAAAATAAATTCTCATAACTTTAAAATTATAATAAATTGCCATTGGAAAAACCAAAGATTTGGCAAATTGTACATCATATTGAGATAAAAAAATTTTACATGCTACATGTCTTGCATGTTAAATACATTGTTGCAGATGTAGGATTATAAATGGAACATAGGTTGTGTGTACACTGTAGCACTCAAATAGTTCTTGAGCTATGACAATGAGAGTTGAGTTCCATCCACACTCCATTCAAGGAGGACTTTAATTTTATCCTCCAACCTCTTACCAATCTGCAGACAAATAGAAAACTTTAAATGAACATATTTGAGTGTAAGAATTTGTATAAACAAAAGAAGAAATACCATATGCTACTTACCTTATGCCCTTGTATTCTGAACTTTGATTGATCCAGATCCTCAAATCCCATGATTACTAGATGTTCTCTCACGTTGGCAAGAGTCCAATGATGATTTACTGAAATAACTTCCATTTCGTTGTTGGGTAGATTTATCTTAATTTCAAATGAAAGTAAAACACCCTCAGAACTTTGTAATGGTATCCATTCACCAAGTTTACACATCCAACGATCATAATAGAATCTAATGTACAATGAAGTACGATGTTTCAAGTATCGAAATCCTATGCCTATTGCACCAATTTTACAAATGTATCTATCCCCTTTGGTGCATCCTTCTACAAGTCCCCAATTTTCACCTAGCAAACCCTCTACCTGCTCATACGTGATATCTTTTAACATGAACATTGTTGAAGTCTCTAGAATTGTGAATATCTGAAATAAATGTACAAAACAATGAACAGGAACACACCAATGTAATCCTATAGATCTTGAAACTCTTGTAAATTTCAAAGAGTTGTGTATGTCCATCACCATCTTATGCTTCAAAGATGTTAATGTCCATACATCAGGTTGCGGCCACTCGAGCTTTAAGAGAGAATCTACCTTAATCATCTCTAACTTGCCAAAATCATTTGATGAAGAGGGTACAACATATGTATGTGTGTAAAAGAAAACTCTGTCACGTAATAGTTGAGTAGGACGGGCTTGTGGAAAGACTATCGACCCAACATCTGCATGCAATGCTTGGAAAGTACCTGTAAGATTATGAAGTGGTTGTTCTTCCACCAAGGTAGAAGGAAATATGTCTACAACAAAAAACTACACAACTTAGCTAGGTATATTATGAAATTTGGACAAAAGTCAATGAGTAATACTTACAATTGATAGGATATCTCATTTTGTTTGAGTTTTCCAATTTCATGGTTGACATTGTGAACACATGTTGTACAATGGCAATAGTTTCACCATTTTTTAGCTTTTTGAAGCCTAGTAACTTCCCTTTCCAATGAAGATCCAAGTTTCCACGATCTCTCACACGGTGAGGACCAACACCAGAGGGTTGCATGTACACCCATGCACCTTTGCAGAACTCCTGTCCTAACCGAAATCCTTCTGGAGCCTTGATATTGTGACATTTTATCGCGATAACCTCATCTTTTGGACGTCTATGAGATTTAGGTTTCTCCATTGGAGATCATGCTATGGAAGTGACAGTAGGAATTCAAAGAAGATGATGCATAGAGAAAGAAATGGAGATGCAGGAGCTGCAATGGTGTGCTAGGGACAGAAAGTAGTGGAAAGAGATGACTTTTTGGGACCTGGGTATGAAAATGTGAGGTTTTGGAGGGAGAAAGTTGCATTTTGAGTTATTTTTGAAAAAGTCACTTTTTCCACTTCAATTCATGCATGGATTTTGATTTAGAACCCAAAAATAGCACTGTTGATCCTAAAAAGTGGTTGGGGGACCATTAAATGGTGTTATGATGAGTTTTATAACTTTTTGAAAATTTTGAATTTTTGGGCCCAGGTAAGTTACGAGATTCCTTTCTCTCTCTAGAGGCAAAACCTGAACATAGGGGAATCCTGTCCCCTCATCCCCCTTCAGCCTAGTGATTTATAGGCTATAGACTGTGTCCACCACCCTCCTCTCATTGGTCCATCACTAATCACTCCTTAATCCAAAAGGCCCATGCAGGGTTCATTTTTTTCCCTAATGTCATACGCTTTGTCTACAATTTGCCCTACACTTATCAGATTCTTTGGAATTGTAGGAACATACAAAACCTTAGAAGAGTGCTTCCATCCTTGGCCTTTATTGATCCAATGGACTTCACATTATGCTTTGTATTATCACCTATTTGAACTACATGATTACTCACCTTATTCTCTAAATCAGTCATCAAAGCTATGCTACCACTTAGGTGATTGCTACACCCTGAGTCAATGTAAAAGACTCTTTGATCTTCACTTTGTCTTTCACAAATTGCATTCATAATTAAAGTTGAATCCTCCTTCTGATCTGAAGCATAATTGTAGTAGGTATTGTTGTAGGATTGACTTTGGAAGCCTATACCTTCATTTCTTCCAAAGTAACCTCTACTACCTCTACCTCTAAAAGTACCTCTCTGATTTCTATTACCTCTTCCTCTTGAATTAAAATTCTGATTATATCCTCCACCATTTTGATTATTATGCCAACATTCATGAGCTAAATGATTAGTCTTACCACAAATCCAACAAGCTTTGACACCATCTTTATTGCTTCTACCTCTTCCTCTTCCTTTGCCACCACCTCTTCCTCTTAGGAAGTTATCTTGGCTAGTTGTACCTTCATCTTCATTCAATTTTTGCTTGCCTTTGTTAATCTTCTTATTGTCCTTTGAATACATTGCTTGACCTAAACTTCTATCTACATCACCTTTGACATCCTGCTCAAAGGTTAGCATATGTCCTAGCAATTGATTCAAATCAGGAGTGAAATGATCTAGTGACAATTCAATAGATAGAATGAAAGGCTTTCACTTCTCATCTCCTCTCAAACCTGTGAGAATTTGTCTTGCCAATTTGTCCTCTTCAATATCTTCATCAACTTCTCTTAATGAATCTGCAATGTCCTTCATCCTTGCTACATAATCACAAATAGATTGAGAAGCCTTATTCTTCATATGTCACTTGCACTTTCAAGTCCTCTAATGTGAGGTAGCAAGTAATCATTGACTCCCATGTAGATAATGCTCCTTGCATGAGCATCCTTCTTCATCTATGTCTTCAAATCTGAGAGCTCTTCCCTAGTTGGAACACTAGGATCTTTAAATTTTGGCTTTTCTTCTTCATCTGTGATGTAACCTATTAGGTCTTTGCTCATGAGATGAGCTTCCACCCTCCTTGACCAAGCTAGATAGTTTTCTCTATCCAATTTCTCTATCTGAAGAGAATCTCCCATCCTTTCTTCACTTGTGCAATAAATTCTTCAAGCTTTGTGAATAATGAATATACCTTTACTTTGAATGTAGTTCCTTTTGACCTTCTTGATAGCTTCAGGCCTCCTCTAGCTTTCACTTCAAACTTACCTTTTTAATCTTCAAAGATTGATTTCTGTATAACTGCAACAGTCGGGGTCCTCCTTTCTTCAATTCTAATGATTCCTACTCAGACACCACTGATGGAGAGTGTTAATCTCCAAAAGAACAAGTTATCCTTGATGTGAGAGCAGCTCTATATCAAGAACAACTCAAAACCTTAACCAATTTTCGAACACAATGCCAAATTATCAAGACTTTAGCTAACTATGAAGAAAGTCATTACAAAGAAAAGTCTACTGCACTTAATTCATTCATTGAATGAACAAATGTGTAAACTTTCTAATGAAACTTTTTGCAAGGTGTTTCTAAAGGTTGTGCACCTTTTCCAAGTTAAAAATTCTCAAAATATTTGTTAAATCTTGAGATATGATCCAAACAATCTACCTATGTCTGAAACTATTCTTCTGTACAGTTGATTTTGACATCTGCAACTTCTAATGCATGATTCTCCCAAACTGGACTATGTTTATTCAAATGCTTTTAGCCACAAGTAGCTTACCTTTCAACGTGCTTACTTGCTCAAAACCTTACATTCTCGAGGGAGATCTGATCAAAACATTGACCATCGGGATTGCACCTGTTTCTATCTTCACTTCTTCACTTTACACATATAGATGTTCCTACTTAAAATTCTCTCAGCTTGATTACAATTAGACTCTCAAAACTTGTACAGAGGTCATTCAACTATAGAGCTAGACTTATACAAAAGCATTCATCGAGAGGATAAACACAAAAGGATCACTGAGCAAAAGATCGAGGTGCAACTTTCTTCTATTCAGAAAAATATTACATCTAAATGATACAGCGGGTTCTTCTCACTTTCGAAAGTTTCTAATGACTTCTGAAATTATCACTCATCATCCCTCTCTAATGTCTTGACACTATACTTGTATATATAAGCATATATGTACAAACTTGTCACCATTACAAAGGTATAGGTGAACTAATTTTAAGATTAATGTACATGTATATACAAGTCTTCATCTTCTGACCATTCACTTATCTTCAAGCCTCAAATGTTGATCTTTGCTTCATTCTTTGACTTCAAATCTTTATCCAAATCATCAATTCATGATTGTCCTGCACCAGCACTTCCTTGACATTTGTGAGAGCTTTTGCTATCCTAATTAAGTTGTCGTTTTCATCTTCCTCTTCTGTGGGGGATGCAGGTTGTGCAAACCATTGGGGTATCAAAAAAACATGGGTGATGATAGGAAAGTCGCGTGGGTATATGTTAAACGCGCGTTTGCCGTCAAGGACACGTTTAAGCTCTTTTCAAGTTCTTGGGAGTGGAAGGGGTCTGAATAAACAGAGGCCCTATACTTGATTTTCCCAATTAATTCATTCACAAAATAGTACACGAATGTTCAAAGAACTCTGTCAACACGAATTAATCTCCAGACTCTGGTTCGTTCTCTCACAATTGCACTTTTTGTACTCAGACTATTACTAACTCTTCCACAACTTTACCGATTCGCTTGATTGTTACGTCCTCAACACACAGCGCTGAAACTATTCATTACCGTAATATAGATTCACAAGTCGTACTTAACGAAACAGCGTTAACACAAGTGAAGGTAATCAGCAAAAGTGAAATAACACGGTACTACTCAAAATTCTCAAAACACAACACAACGGAACTACACAGACGTATCGCCCAGAGAGACAGTCTGGCGATCCCTCTGGTTGTTACCGAAGCGTCTTTTCATTGATTTATAAATGGATACAACTTCACACAACGACCTTTCGGTTCGTGCAAAATATGAAAGGGAAAGATTACAATTGCCAATCCGGCGGCTTACACTGGCACGCACGGTGGACTTGAACCCGCAGGTATATAAAATCTTATGGCTCATCTATTATACCCTGTAGATACATTGATCTAGCTAATTTAAACGTTCGGGAAATTTTCTTTTTTAACGAATCCAGCATCTGTTTCAGTATTTCGGGTTCTACTAACTGAGCATCAGTCGTAACTGAACTAGTGGCAATAACTTGGCTTATCAAAATTTCTGCCTGTGTTTGTAGAAAGGCTTCCTGCAGATAAAAGTCATTTGATAGAGTTGCATCACGGTTTACTTTCATATCGGCAATCTGTTGATCTACCCGTGATAAGCGTTCGGCTTGAGCTCCAAGTTGCCTTTCTCTTCTCTCCAATTCTTGATTCTGAAATTGAATGGTCTGGTAATATGCATCTCTTTATCTTCGAATTGCTGGAATCTCTTTCTGGAGCTGAGCGACCAACATCATCTGCGTTTTAAGAGCAGAATTTGATTCAGTCAAGGTGGCATTTGCGAACTCTAACTCTGTATTGGTTTGCTTTAGTAAAATTGACATTTCATGTCCTTACTGCACGGCTTCAGCCAATTGTTCTCTAGTTTCCTTTAACAAATCTCCCAGTGCTATGCGAGCATCCTCTTTATCTTTAACTAACTGCCGTAACTGAAGAATTTCAGCATCAGTAGCACATAATAAATCATCTTTGGCTGTCACTTCAACCAATGCAGCATCTCTTTGTTTAATCATTGTTTCCTGTTCAACAAGGCGAGCCTGTAATTGTTTAATCTGGAAGTGCAGATTATGATTCTCTGCCTTTACTGCATCTACCTCTTCCTACAACGGAATGATATCCGCTTCTAAAACATCAACTTTATGTTGTATTTCATGTTTGATTATCAGTAATCTCCTTCATCTGTTGTGGTAGTTGTTATGACAGGTTGATCAACAAATGTCCCATAGATGCGAGCTCAATAATCATAGGAATCGAAGGAGTGGGAAGAGGAGGACGTGGTTGAGATGAAGAAGTGGTCAGGAGTTGATGGGAATTAGGCGGAGAATAATTCGGTGAAGAGGATGATGAATCCGGTGCGTCTGGTACAATCGGTGGAATGGGAACAATGGGTTTAAGTGGAGGTTCAGGTGGAGGAGTGGGTTGCAAAGTGTTGGCCACCAAGAGCTTTTCAGTGGGTTGCTGCATAGACACGTGAGATTTGGCAATTGCATTATCCACTGCCGTAATCAATTCTGCCAAAATCTCTGCAACAATAACCTGTGCTTCTTCTTTCACATCTTGTTGGGCCTGCTGCTCAGATTCTTCCTTAGAAGATCTGTCTTCAGAATCAGCAGTGACACTCTGAGCTTGTTGTTGGTTTGGAGATGACTGAGTGGATGAATCATGATGAATTGATGTAGGTGTGTCGTGGAAAATTTCTTCTTCATTTTTTTCTGCTTTACTTCCAGCTGCAGACCCTTGCACTTGACTGTCAGATGAGCTTATCCGGATTCGTTTTCGACGGAGGAGCTGGAAAATTTCTTCATCATCTTCTTCATCGTCGTCCAGTATCTGAGCAGATTCCTCATGATATAAAATTGGACCTCTGGGTGGTGGTTGCGCTGCTTGGAGGGCCGAAAACAAAAAAGTGAGTATGTGCAGAAGACGGGAATGCGGCAGATTGCCTTTGTTAACCTGTTTAATGATCACAACACATTCACGGTGAATGCGCCGGACATAATAGGAAGCAAAATTGATAGGCTCTCTAGCAGCCATATCAATCACCGAGTAGAATGGGTGAGAAATCCCATAAGTGCGTTTTTGTAAATTTAATATGGCTACTAAAAATTGTAAAGATGTTCTTTCAGGCTCAGGGCGACAGAGTATGGCATACTCATTTGAAGAGTGCCTGGGAAACATCTGATTCATCATAGCGATTGGAAGGTTGGGTCCATTCTCTCGTCCTTCGAGAGAGAGTCGATAAGCGGCAGCAAATGAGTGCATGGTGATTACGACAGGAGAGGGAAAACACGTAATAGGCCAACTCTGCTCGATAGCAGGTGTGGCGGCAATAGCAGCAATTATCTGAGCATAGTATGGATGGCATTCCACTGAATGCCAGGGCAATTCAGCGAAGTTGGACAAACCTCAGACCCGCAAGAATTCACTTACGTCTTGAGGAAGTCCGTCACGGAAGGTAGCAAAGTTTGATAGGGCTTCCATGATGCGCACGCAAAGTAGCACAAATACACAGGGTTTACAGAGAGCACAAAGCACACAAAACACGCAGACACAATAGCAACTAACAGCGGAAAGCAGAAGATTAAGTAGATACATGGTAACAGGAGGCGATCAAAAATGCTAATCATCGCGCGATGTTGAGATGATAACCTTCATAACTACGGTGTGCATGCATGAGCAGAATCAATAACAAAAGGCGGCTATTATTCATGGTAGTGTAGCAAAACGAGGAGTTTATGGTTTTTATTCAATTAACATGCAAAAACTAAAAGAAAAGAAAAGAAAAAAAATACGCGGGCAACCGCAGAACACTTTAGTGCGAATCAGGTGCTTGATGATACGGCCACAACTTTGAACCATTTATCACTTTAGGAAGAGGAATTCCGGTCAAAGTAGTCAACCAAAAAGTAGCTGGGCCCACTTGTTCACTAATTCGGTAAGGACCAAACCACCGTAATTTGAATTTTCCAGCCGCACGGTTTGATTTAGCATTATAAAATAACACAAGCTGTCCCACCAAAAAAATTGGAGTTTTGAGATACCGATCATGAGTACGAGCTTGCCGCAACTGCACTTCTTGAAGAGTTAGAAAACTTTCCCAGCGATGCTCATCTAATTCTCTGAGTGTGTCCAACCGAAATGGTAAAGAGTCTTCAGGTAACAATTTCTTAGAAATGGCCACACGTAAGCTTGGTACTACAAGCTCCATTGGTGCAATTGCCTCCAGTCCATATGCAAGTTTGAAAGGAGTCAGTCCGGTTGCGACCTTGTATGTAGTTCGGTATGCCCATAATACTGCAGGTAGTAACTGATTCCATCTTTCTGGTGATTCCAAAATCAATTTTTGAAGCATACTCAACAACGTTTTGTTTGTACTTTCAGCTAAGCCATTAGCACAAGGATAATACGGGGAACTGAATTTATGCAGAATCTGAAAAGTGTGTGCGAGCACTCGCATTAAATTGTTGACAAAGTGCGTTCTTTGATCTGTTACAAGTTCCAAAGGTAATCCATATCGTGGGAATACGTCCTTCATTAGACATTTTGCCACCGAAATAGCTGTGGCGGACCGTAAAGCCCAAGCTTCTGCCCGTTTGGTAGCATAATATGTGCATGTCAGAATGTATCGATTGTTGCTAAGGATTGTTGGAGGCGTAATTGGTCCAATAAAATCAAGACCCCATTTTTGAAACGGTTCCAAAGGTAAGACAGGCTGTAGAGGAAAGAAATGGTGTTGTAAAGGTTGTCCAGATCTCTGACAGGTGTCACATTGCTGCACAAACTGAGTCACATCTTTGTACATAGTAGGCCACTAGAGCCCACGTTGTAGAATTTTTCGGTGCATTAAATCTGCTGCAAAATGTCCACCGGAGGGTATTGAGTGTGCCATAGCAATAACCGAGTTTACTTCATGTGGTGGAATACAACGAAGCAAGATCCCAGTGTGATCCATATAGTACAACTGGCTGGCAATCAATCGGAATCTACAACTGTAAATTGTAATTTTCCGACGCATAGCAGGAGAAGTTTGAGAAGGAAGACATCCATCAGTAAGAAAGGTTAATAACTGATCATAGTAAGTAGGTGTCACATGAGGTTGTGCAAATTCATCACTAGTCGTTTCAGTAACATAAATTGCTGGTGTGGTGTCATCAACACCAACCGGAGCTTCACCGGAATCCAAACGAGAGAGAAAATCTACTAATGCATGTGCAGTGCCGGGTCGATGAATTACTTCATAATCGAATTCCTATAACAATAGAACCCAACGTGCCAAGCGGCCAACTAAATGCTGCTGCCGAACCAGATACACCAGCGCAGCATGATCTACATGAAAGACGAATTTTCAGCCTAGCAAATAATGTCAGAATTTCTTTACAGAATACACCAAACCAAGACATTCTCTTTCAGTTACTGAATAAGTCTTTTTAGCAGGAGCAAGCCGTCGACTTGCATAATAGACAGGCCAAAACCACGTATCAGTTTGTTGCATTAAAACACTTCCAATGGCTATATCTGATGCGTCTACAAAAACATGAAATGGTCGTTTCCAATCAGGAGGTTGTAAAATTGGAACCTGCGTTAATAATCCTTTTAGACTATCAAATGCGTTTGACATTCCGGTGTCCAATCAAACTGTCGAGGAGTACTAGTGATTAGCCGATTTAGGGGTATTGCCAAATGGGCAAGCCACCGTAAATGTCGACCATGCCACCTGACTTGACCCATGAATCGCATTACTTCTTTCGACGTAGTAGGCACAGGTGCTTTTAACACGGCTGCAATTTTGTCTGGATCAACTTGTATGCCCTGTGCAGATACAATGTGGCCAAGGAGTTTACCACAAGAAACCGCAAAGATAGATTTGGTGGGGTTCAGGCAGAGTCGATATTCACGACATTTCTCAAAGCAACACAGTATATGATACAGGTGTGCTACCATCTTACCGAATAAAGAGAAATCATCTAGATATACTTGCATAAAAGAAGTGAGATAGGGTGAGAAGATTTCCTGCATACATCGCTGAAAGGTGCTAGGAGCATTTCTTAATCCAAACCACATGACTGTACAAGCAAAAACACCCCAATTCGTAATAAACGTTGTTTTTGGTATATCTTGCTCAGCCATTCGGACTTGGTTATAACCACTATAACCATCAAGAAATGAATACATCTCATGCCCAGCCACTCTGTCCAGCATTGTATCAAGAAATGGAAGTGGAAATGGATCAGGTACGATAGCTGCATTTAATTTCCGATAATCGACACATATTCGGAGCTGCTTGTTTTTCTTTGGTACAATCACGATCGGGGAGATCCATTCAGCGTGCTCAATGGGTACAATGAATCCTACCTTTAATAGGCGATCAAGTTCTGCTTTGACCTGTGCTGCATAGTTGGGATTCATACGGTAGCTGGGTTGTTTAATCGGCTTTGCTTCTGGTTTGAGCACGATCCGATGCTGATAGATTCGAGGATCTAGACCTTTCATATCACGATAATCCCATGCAAAAACATCAGAGAACTCACGAAGAAGCTGGATCAAATCTCCTTGAAATGCTTCAGTCAATCCTTCCTTTATCTTGACAGGTCGCGGGTTTACTTCATCTCCTAAATTATAGGTAATTAACTGAACTTAGGGAACATAGAATTGACGAGGTTTGCCTGGATCATCAGCTGACTGTAAAACATGTTGAAGAGCGGCTTCTTCCATAGCAACAGTATCTTCGGTCTTCACTTCTTTGGTCACAAGCACCACCGTACAGGCTGCCGGACTCCAGTTATCTACAATAGATTGCTTATCTACAGTGCCTAAGGAAATTAGATCTTCATTGTTCTTCAAAAATGCTTCTTCTTCATCGTTAGATAAGCTATCCAACATGTGGACTGGCTCTGCTACATATGGCCTGGCATGGAGTTCACAGGGTTGAATAGCATCCAGTTTGACAATATATTTATGATGATTATCTTTAAATGTTAGTTCTTGTGCTGGCCAATCATTGATAACCTTAGCCTGTTTTAACCAGGGTCGTCCGAAAAGAAGATTATAGTCAAGACTAGACTCTAGTAGTTCTAAGACTACAAAATTCATTTTAAACGTTGTACCCTGCAAAGTTATCGGAATATTCTGTACGTCCTACCGGATGAATTCGGGATTGATCTGCCATTCTAACGAAAAATTGAACAGGCTCAATTTGCATCCATCCCAACTTTTTACAAAGCGCTGCAGTGGCTATGTTTACACCAGATCCACCATCAATTAGTACTTGAGTAATCTTGTGGTTTTTGTACCATACCGTAATTAAAGGGACCGAATGATCCACCGTAGAATCAGCTTCTGGTTGTATCGTTACGGTCGCTAGAATGCAGGAAGACCCAGGACTCAGCTCTTGCTGAAATTGCTGCCGAACTCTCGGCACTAATGCAAGTAACTGTCAAAGAGGGAGACTAATGGATGCCTTAGATAAAATTTCCCATGCCTGATCTGCTTGAATTATACTTTTCACCGATTCTGAAGTTGATGCGCCTGTTACTGGGGTAGAATCTTGTTCTTGTGATTTTTCCTTTGGCAGCAGAACTTGGGTCACCGGAATTGGATATGGGAACACTGTAGGTTCTTTGGTGGTCCATTGATTAGCTTTGTCATACATTCTCTGCTATTCATGGATGCCAAGTTCAAACACTTCTTCTGCTGGTTGTAACTGCTTACCAGATCTTATTTGAATCACTGCGGCCTGAGTTTCGACCGGTGAAATATAAACCATATTGGTCATTGGGTTTTGACGTTCTTTCTTCCTTTGATCATATTCGGCTGCATCTTTACAGAATCTGCGTATGTGACCTAACTCACCGCAAAATGACAGCGAGGGGATGGCAAAGAATTACCTTCGTGTGATGTTCCTATCTGCCAACGATTTGTATTGTAGTTTGTATTCCGTTGTCCTCGATAATTTCTATATCCTTGCTGCTGATTATTTCTCATCTGAGGTGGTACATAATGAGTGGCCAGCTGTCCTAGTTCTTGTATGATAGCATTTACAGTTGCTGGTCCCTGCACTTTGGCGTTATATGCACAGTTTTCGGTGGAGTGTCCGGTTGTATTGCAGATAGCGCAATACATCTGATTAAGGGCACGTGTGATACTGGTATGCCCTAGATTCTTGCACTTAGTGCAATACATCTGTCTAGCCAGATCCTCTGCAATAGTTTTACTGGCTTTCAACCACTCTAGGTCTTTGGTAAAGCCTCCAACTTTATGCTCGAGCTGTAAAGCCATTGCAATAACCGCATCTAGTGTCATAGCTCCCACACAACGGATGATCATAATCTGTTTGAGCTGCGGAGTCAAACCATTAATAAACCACTGAGTGATGACATCATCCGGTAAATTAGCATGTGCCAGAGGTAGTTGTCTCAAATGAGTTCTGAATAGGGTGGCATATTCCTGCACTGTTTGATTCAGCTTCTGTCTATTGTTCTATAAGTAATCGATAATTTTGACAGGGTTCTTCTTCAGCCGGAATCTCTGCAAAAACGCATCCCTTACTGCTTCGTAAGTGCTGAAATGGTTGATATCATACTGCGTAAGCCACCTCACTGCTTCATTAACTAATGTTGATTGGAATACTATGGCCTTGTATGCCGGATCAGGTGGATGGTTTAGTACTGCATAACTTATTTCAAAGGTGTGTACATGAGCATCAGGATCATCACCTAGAAATCCACCGAATTTGGTGTATGTTACTCCTATTGGAACTGTTCGAGGTGGAAGTAGTTGTTGCTGTTGTTGTTGTTGTTGTTGTTGTTGTTGTTGTTGTTGTTGTTGCCCACTCATGGTGCTAGTGGCGGTACTATTACTATTTCCTGAGTTCTGAGGTGAGGGTTCTTGTTCTTCAAAATCTGTATGGTCAGACTGCTCACCTTCAGGTTCGAAAATAGCGCTTAACTTCTTTCGAATTTCTAATTCGAATAGCCTACCCTCTTCTGTGGTATCAAACGTAGGCAAGCTTACCCCGAACAGTGGTGTCCGGAATGAAGATTCACCAGAAAATATCACACTGTCACCGGAAAATTGTAAATTTTCTACAATTGGGACCGAACTACCACCGGAATTAGTGGAACTTTCCCCAATCCAGGGTGTTCTTTCACCTTCAATGACCTCTCTGGATAACACACCCCTATCCTCAGGGAGGTTCGAATCTTGACCAAACGGTGTCGGATCAACTTCACACTGTGTTCCTGTAGACTCTGAAGTTACTGTATCTTCTGCAAACTGTGCCGAAATTACACCGAAATCGATCGGAATTGCAATATGTTCTACCGGAATCACTGCTAACACGCTTCGTTTCTTCTACTACTGGGCTTAACCGCTCTCTGCTTCTGCCTCCTGAGGATGTTCCTAATAAATTTGATATCTCCCAGGGCTGTCGATCTCTCCTGTACTTCGGATACGACTCACCGGACGGAGTAACTGGCATATATCACCGTTGCCACACTTGCGTACTACTCTACCTTACTGTCAATTCATAATCTATGGTCACCTTCCCACAATCACTTTGCAACACTCTGTTGCCACTTTCCCACAGACGGCACCAGTGTTAAATGCACGTTTGCCATCAAGGACGCGTTTAATCTCTTTTCAGGTTCTTGGGAGTGGAAGGGGTCTAAATAAACAGACACCCTATACTTGATTTTCCCAATTAATTCATTCACAAAACAGTACACGAATGTTCAAAGAACTCTGTCAACACGAATTAATCTCCAGACTCTGGTTCGTTCTCTCATAGTTGCACTTTCTGTACTCAGACTATTACTAACTCTTCCACAACTTTACCGATTCGCTTGATTGTTACGTCCTCAACGCACAGCGCTGAAACTATTCATTACCGTAATATAGATTCACAAGTCGTACTTAACGAAACAGCGTTAACACAAGTGAAGGTAATCAGCAAAAGTGAAATAACATGGTACTACTCAGAATTCTCAAAACACAACACAACGGAACTACACAGACGTATCGCCCAGAGAGACAGTCTGGCGATCCCTCTGGTTGTTACCGAAGTGTCTTTTCATTGATTTATAAATGGATACAACTTCACACAACGACCTTTCGGTTCGTGTAGAATATGAAAGGGAAAGATTACAATTGCCAACCCGGCGGCTTACAGTATAGGACAGAAAAAAGATACGAGAGGCAAGTTTTGGGATGATGGCCATTATCTAACTAGCTAAGGATATGTTGGTCTTATTTGTGAATGCGATTGAACATGATAACTGACCAATTGATTGGTCCTTATGCGACATGGGCTATGATATAATAAAACTATCAGGAAATGGTGTATGGGTGATGTTGGGGATTTAAAGCAATAATTAAAAAAATGGAGGATTGAGCACTAAAGTTCAGCATTAGAGTTGTGCCTAGGAAACAATTCTTCCATGGAATCTTTGGAAATAGAAGGCACTGAGACCAAACAATTAGTGGGAAAGAAAAATCTTTGACCCCCTTCAGGTGGGGTTGCGTGCTACATAATTGGGATTCATTCGGTAACTGGATTGTTTAATTGGCTTCGCCTCTGGTTTGAGCACGACCCGATGTCGATAGATCCGCGGATCAAGACCTTTCTTATCGCGATAGTCCTAAGCAAAAACATCAGAAAACTCATGCAGGAGTCTGTAAGCCGCCAGATTGGCATCTATAAATCTTTTCCTTTTCATATTCTACACGAACCGAAAGGTCGTGGCGTAAAGTTGTATTCATTTATAAATCAATGAAAAGACGCTTCGGTAATACTCGGAAGAATCGCCAGACTGTCTGTCTGGGCGATACGTTCTGTGGAGTTTCCGTAGTGTTGTTTTCTGAGAATTCTGAGTAGTACTGTGTTCTTTTCGTCGTCATTGTTTGATTACCTTAACTTGTGGTTAGTACTTTTCCATTAAGTTAAGTGTTGTAAGTCTCAGTTACGGTAATGTTTACTTTTTGCGTTATGGAGAAACCGGAAATCTGTGAGAGAACGAACCAGAGTAGTAATAGTAATTCGTGTTAATAGAGTTCTTTGAATACTCGTGTACTGCTTTGTGAGTGATTAATTGGGAAATTCAAGTATAGGGCCTCTGATTATTCAGACCCCTTCCACTCCCAAGAACCCGAAAAGATCTTAAATGCATCCTTGACGGCAAACGCGTGTTTAACACTGGTGCCATCTGTGGGAAGGTGGCAACAGAGTGTTGCAAAGTGATTGTGGGAAGGTGGCAACAGAGTGTTGCAAAGTGATTGTGGGAAGGTGGCAATCGAGTATTACAAATTGATTATGGGAAGGTGACAATAGATTGTGAATTGACAGTAAGGTAGAGTAGTACGCAAGTGTGGCAACGGTGATATATGCCGGTTACTCGGTCCGGTGAGTCGTATCCGAAGTACAGGAGAGACCGACAGCCCTGGGAGATATCAAATTTATTAGGAACATCCTCAGGAGGCAGAAGCACATAGCGGTTAAGCCTAGTAGTAGAAGAAACGAAGCGCGTTAGCAGTGATTTCGGTAGCATTCTGGTAGAACATACTGCAATTCCGATAGATTTCGATGTAATTTCGGCACAGTCTGCAGAAGATACAATAACTTCGGAGTCTACAGGAACACATTGTGCAGTTGATCCGATACCATCTGCTCAAGATTCGAACCTCTCTGAGGATAAGGGTGTGTTATCCACAGAGGTCATTGAAGGTGAAAGAACACCCTGGATTGGGGAAAGTTCCACTAATTCCGGTAGCAGTTCGGTCCCAGTTGCAAAAAATTTACAAGTTTCCGGTGACAGTGTGATATTTCGTGGTGAATCTTCATTCCAGACACCACTGTTTGGGGTAAGCTTGCCTACGTTTGATACCATAGAAGAGGATAGGTTATTCGAATTAGAAACTCGAAAAAGATTGAGTGCTATTTTCAAATCGGAAGGTGAGCAGTCTGACTATACAGATTTTGAAGAACAAGAAACACCACCTCAGAACTCAGGAAATAGTAACAGTACCGCCACTAGCACCATGAGTGGACAACAACAACAACAACAACAACAACAATAACAACAACAACAACAGCAACAACAACAACAGCCACTTCCACCGGTTCCAACAGGAGTCACCTACACAAAATTCAGTGGATTTCCAAGTGATGATCTTGATGCTCATGTACGTACCTTTGAAATTAGTTATGCAGTGCTAAACCATCCACTTGATCCGGCGTATAAGGCCATCGTATTTCAATCTACATTAGTTAATGAAGCAGCCAGCTGGTTAATAGAGTATGATATCAACCATTCCGGCACCTATGAAGCGGTAAGGGATGCGTTTTTGCAGAGGTTCAGGCTGAAGAAGAACCCTGCCGAAATTTTTGATTACTTGCAGAACAATAAACAAAAGCTGCACGAGACTGTGCAGGAATATGCCAACCTGTTTAGAACTCATTTGAGACAACTACCGCCGGCCCATGCCAACCTGCTGGATGATATCATTACTCAGTGGTTTATTAATGGTTTGACTCCGTAGCTCAGACAGATTATGATCATCCGTTGTGTGGGAGCTATGACACTAGATGCGGTTATTGCAATGGCCTTGCAGCTCGAGCATAAGGTTGGAGGCTTTACTGAAGACCTGGAGTGGTTGAAAGCCAGTAAAAATGTTGCAGAGGACCCGGCTAGGCAGATGTATTGCACTAAGTGCAAGAATCCAGGGCATACCAGTACCACATGTGCCCTTAATCAGATGTATTGCGCTATCTGCAATACCACCAGACATTCCACCGAAAACTGTGCTTATAATGCCAAAGTACAGGGATCAACAACTGTAAATGCTATTATACAAGAACCAGGGCAGCCAGCCACCCACTATGTACCACCTCAGATGAGAAATAATCAACAGCAAGGATACAGAAATTATCGGGGACAGAGAAATACAAATTACAATACAAGTCATTGGCAGACGGGACCATCACAGGAAGGTACTTCTTTGCCACCACCTCACTGTCATTTTTGCGGTGAGTTGGGTCACATCCGAAGATTCTGTAAAGATGCAGCCGAATATGATCAGAGAAAGAAAGAGCGTCAGAACCCAATGACCAATATGGTTTATATCTCACCAGTGGAAACTCAGGCCGCAGTGATTCAAACAAGATCTGGTAAACAGTTACAACCAGCAGCAGAAGTGTTTGAACCTGGCATCCATGAACAACAGAGAATGTATAACAAAGCTAGCCAATGGACCACCAAAGAACCTACAGTGTTCCCAGATCCAATTCCGGTGACACAAGTTCCGCTGCCAAAGGAAGGATCGCAAGAACAAGATTCTACCCCAGTAACAGGCGCATCATCTTCAGAATCGGTGAAAAGTACAATTCAAGCAGATCAGGCATGGGAAATTTTATCTAAGGCATCCATTACTCTCCCTCTTGGACAGTTACTTGCACTAGTGCTGGGAGTTAGGCAGCAATTCCAGCAACAGCTCAGTCCTGGGTCTTCTTGCATTCCAGCAACGGCAACGGTACAACCGGAAACTGATTCTACGGTGGATCATTCGGTCCCTTTAATTACGGTATGGTACAAAAATCATAAGATTACTCAAGTACTAATTGATGGTGGGTCTGGTGTAAACATTGCCACTGTAGCGCTTTGCAAGAAGTTAGGGTGGACCCAAATTGAGCCTGTCCAGTTTTTTGTAAGAATGGCTGACCAATCTCGAGTTCATCCGTTGGGACTCGTATGAAATGTTTCGATAACTTTGCAGGGTAAAACGTTTAAGATGACCTTTGTCGTCTTAGAACTACCGGAGTCGAGTCTCGATTATAATCTTCTTTTCGGTCGACCCTGGTTGAAACAGGCTAAGGTTATACAGGATTGGTCAGCGCAGGAACTTACTTTTAAGGAAAACCACCGTAAATATGTTGTCGAATTGGATGCTATTCAACCCTGTAAATTACATGCCAGACCATATGTAGCAGAGCCGGTCCACATGTTGGATGGCTTATCTGACGATGAAGAAGAAGCATTTCTGAAGAACAATGAAGATTTGATTTCCCTAGGTATTGTAGATCTGCAATCTATTGTAGACAACTGGAGTCCGGCAGCCTGTACGGTGGTGCCTGTGACTGAAGAAGTGGAGACAGAAGATACTGTTGCTATGGATGAAGCCACTCTACAACATCTTTTACAGTCAGCTGACGATCCAAGCAAACCTCGTCAATTCTATGTTCCCGAAGATCAGTTAATTACCTATAATTTGGGAGATGAAGTAAACCCGTGACCTGTCAAGATAAAGGTAGGATTGTCTGAGGTGTTTCAAGCAGATTTGATCCAGCCTATTCGTGAGTTCTCTGATGTTTTTGCATGGGACTATCGTGATATGAAAGGTCTAGATCCTCGAATCTATCAGCATCGGGTCGTGCTCAAACCAAAAGCAAAGCCGATTAAACAACCCAGCTACCGTATGAATCCCAACTATGCAGCACAGGTCAAAGTAGAACTTGATCGCCTATTAAAAGTAGGATTCATTGTACCTATTGAGCATGCTGAATGGATCTCTCCGATCGTGACCGTAACAAAGAAAAACAAGCAGCTCCAAATATGTGTAGATTACCGGACATTGAATGCAGCCACCATACCTGATCCATTTCCTCTTCCATTTCTTGACACCATGCTGGACAGAGTGGCTGGGCATGAGATGTATTCATTTCTTGATGGTTATAGTGGTTATAACCAGGTCCGAATGGCTGAGCAAGATATACCAAAAACAGCGTTTATTACGAATTGGGATGTTTTTGCTTGTACAATCATGTGGTTTGGATTAAGAAATGCTCCTAGCACCTTTCAACGTTGTATGCAGGAAATCTTCTCACCCTATCTCCCTTCTTTTATGCAAGTATATCTAGATGATTTCTCCTTATTCGGTAAGATGGTAGCACACCTGCATCATTTACAGTGTTGCTTTAAGAAATGTCAAGAATACCGACTCTGCCTGAACCCAACCAAATCTGTCTTTGCGGTTTCTTGTGGTAAGCTCCTTGGTCATATTGTATCTGCACAGGGCATACAAGTTGATCCAGACAAAGTTGCAGCCGTGTTAGAAGAACCTGTGCCTACGACGCCAAAAGAAGTGATGCGATTCATGGGTCAAGTCAGGTGGCATGGCCGACATTTACGATGGCTTGCCCATTTGGCAATACCCCTGAATCGACTAATAACTAGTTCTCCTCGACAGTTTGCTTGGACTCAGGAATGTCAAACTGCATTTGATCATCTAAAAGGATCATTAACGCAGGTTCCAATTCTACAACCTCCTGATTGGGAACGCCCATTTCATGTTTGTGTAGACACATTAGATATAGCCATTGGAAGTGTTTTAATGCAACAAACTGATAAGTGGTTTCGGCCTGTCTATTATGCAAGTCAACGGCTTGCTCTTGCTGAAAAGAATTATTCAGTCACTGAAAGAGAATGTCTTGGTTTGGTGTATTTTGTAAAGAAATTCCGGCATTATTTGCTAGGCCGAAAATTCATCTTTCATGTACATCATGCTACGCTGGTGTATCTGGTTAGGCAGCAGCATTTAGGTGGTCGTTTTGCGTGTTGGGTTTTTTTGTTACAAGAGTTTGATTATGAAGTGATTCATCGACCCGGCACTGCACATGCATTAGTAGATTTTCTCTCTCGGTTAGATTCCGGTGAAGCTCCGATCGGTGTTGATGACACCACACCAGCAATTTATGTTACTGAAACAACTAGTAATGAAGCTGCAGAACCCCCTGTGACATCGACCTACTATGATCAGTTATTGACCTTTCTTACTGATGGATGTCTTCCCTCTCAAACTTCTGCTGCTATGCCTCGAAAAATTGCAGTTTATAGTCGCAGATTCCGGTTGATTGCTGAACAGTTGTACTACATGGATCACACTAGGATCTTACTTCATTGTATTCCACCACATGAAGTAAACTTGGTTATTGCTATGGCACACTCAATACCTTCCGGTGGACATTTTGCAGCAGATTTAACGCACCGAAAAATTCTGCAAAGTGGGCTTTGGTGGCCTACTATGTACAAATATGTGACTCAGTTTGTGCAGCAATGTGACAATTGTCAGCGATCTGGACAGCCTTTACAATGCCATTTCTTTCCTCTGCAACCTGTATTACCTTTGGAACCTTTTCAGAAATGGGGTCTTGATTTTATTGGACCAATTACGCCTCCAGCAATCCTTAGCAACAATCGCTACATTCTGACATGTACAGATTATGCTACCAGATGGGCAGAAGCTTGGGCTTTACGGTCCGCCACAGCTTTTTTGGTGGCCAAATGCCTGATGAAGGATGTATTCCCACGTTATGGATTACCTTTGGAACTTGTCACAGATCAAGGCACACACTTTGTCAACAATTTAATGCGAGTGCTAACACACACTTTTCAGATTCTGCATAAATTTAGTTCACCATATTATCCTTGTGCTAATGGCTTAGCTGAAAGTACTAACAAGACCTTGCTAAGTATGTTTCGAAAATTGACTGTGGAATCACCAAAAAGAGGGGATCAGTTACTACCTGCAGTATTATGGGCATACTGAACTACATACAAAGTAGCAACCGGACTAACTCCTTTCAAGCTGGCTTATGGGCTAGAAGCAATTGCACCAATGGAACTTGTGGTACCCAGTTTACGTGTGGCTATTACTTAGAAATTGTTACCTGAAGACTCTTTATCATTTCGGTTGGATACACTCAGAGACTTAGATGAGCATCGCTGGGAAAGTTTTCTGACTCTTCAAGAAGTGTAGTTGCGGCAAGCTCGTACTCATGATCGGTATCTTAAAACTACAGTTTTTACGGTAGGACAACTTGTGCTATTTTACAATGCTAAATCAAATTGTGCGGTTGGAAAATTCAAATTACGATGGTTTGGTCCTTACCGGATTAGTGAACAAGTGGGCCCAGCTACTTTTTGGTTGACTACCTTGACAGGAATTCCTCTTCCTAAAGTGATAAATGGTTCAAAGTTGCGGCCGTATCATCAAGCCCCTGATTCACACTAAATGTTCTGTGGTTGCCCGCGTACTTTTTTTTCTTCTTTTCTTTTCTTTTCCTTTTTTAGTTTTGCGTGTTCAATGAATAAAGACCATAAACTCCTCATTTTGCTACATAACCATGAATAATCGCGGCCTTTTGTTATTGATTCTGCTCACGCATGCACACCGTAGTTATGAGGTTATCATCTCAACATCGCGCAATGATTAGCATTTTTTATCGCCTCCCGTTGCCAACTCTCTACTTAATCTTCTTCTTTCCGCTGTTAATCGCTATTGTGTCTACGTATTCTGTGTGCTTTGTGCTCTCTGTAAACCCTATGTATTCGTGCTACTTTGCGTGTGCATCATGGAAGCCCTAGCAAACTTTGCTACCTTCCGTGACGGACTTCCTCAGGACGTAAGTGAATTCTTGCGGATCCGAGGTTTGTCCAACTTCGCTGAATTGCCCTGGCATTCAGTGGAATGCCATCCCTACTATGCTCAAATAATTGCTGCTATTGCCGCCACAGCTGCTACCGAGCAGAGTTGGCCTATTATGTGTTTCTCCTCTCCTGTCGTAATCACCATACAGTCATTTGTTGCTGCTTTCCGACTCTCTCCGGAAGGACGAGAGAATGGCCCTAGCCTTCCAATTGCTACAATGAATCAATTGTTTCCTAGGCACTCTTCGAATGAGTATGCCATACTATGTCATCCTGAGCCTGAAAGAACAGCTTTACAATTTTTAGTAGCCATATTAAACTTACAAAAATGCACTTATGGGATTTCTCGCCCATTCTACTTGGTGATTGATATGGCTGTTAGAGAGCCTATCAATTTTGCTTCCTATTATTTCCGACGCATTCACCGTGAATGCGTTGCGATCATTAAGCAGGTTAACAAAGGCGATCTGCCGCGTTCCCGTCTCCCGCACATACTCACTTTTTTGTTTCCGGCCCTCCAAGCAGCGCAACCACCACCCAGAGGTCCAATTTTATATCATGAGGAATCTGCTCAAGTACTTGAAGATGATGAAGAAGACGATGAAGAACTCTTTCAGCTCCTTCGCCACAAACGCATCCGGATAAGTTCATCTGACAGTCAAGTGCAAGGGTCTGCCGTTGGAGATAAAGCAGACAAAAATGAAGATGAGATTTTTCATGACACAGCTACATCGATTCACCATGACTCATCGGCTCAGTCATCTCCAACCCAGCAACAAGATCAAAGTGTTACTTCCAATTCTGAAGACAGATCTTCTAAGGAAGAATCTCAGCAGCAATCCAAACAAGATGTGCAAGAAGATGCACAAGTTATTGTT
Source organism: Ceratopteris richardii (assembly GCA_020310875.1). Taxonomy (NCBI): domain Eukaryota; kingdom Viridiplantae; phylum Streptophyta; class Polypodiopsida; order Polypodiales; family Pteridaceae; genus Ceratopteris; species Ceratopteris richardii. The sequence goes on along the minus strand of CM035433.1, from coordinate 151,534,398 downwards.
GCAAAAATTTTCCAGGAATTGATTACGGCAGTAGAGTCTGCAATTGCCCAACTTGAAGTGACTAAGCAGCAACATACCAAAACATTGTTGGTCGCTAACACTCTGCAACCCACTCCTCCACCCATACCTCCGATCGACCCCATTATACCTGTGAAGCCTATTGAAGAACCTGCCGCTTCATCCTCTTCACCGAATTACTCTCCCCCATCTTCGCATCACCTTTTATCTGCCTCTTCATCCCAGCACATTCCTCCAATCCCCATGTTTATCGAATTAGAATCAATGGGCCGTATGCTCATCCAGTTTTCCCAACAACTTCCAGTGCAACTCAGATTGGTTACAGAGAATATTCGTCAGGACTTGCAGCATAAGGTTGATACTCTTGAAGCAAATATTACTCCATTACAGGAAGAAATCGATGCAGTAAAGGCAGAAAATCATGCTCTTCACCTATAGATTCAACAGCTCCAATCCAGACTTGCCGAACAGGATGCTGCATTAGCTGAGGTTCAGGTTCAAGATGACTTATTAAGTGTTGTTGATGCTGAGATTGTCCACTTAACATAGTTAGTACAGGATAAGGAAGATGCACGAGCTGCCCTTGGAAATTTATTGGCCGAAACACGAGTTCAACTTGATGAAGCATTACAGAGAGGAAAAGAGATGGTGGATTTAGCCAAACAGACAAACAGAGAACTTCAGCCTGCTAATGATAATTTGTATGAATCAAATGCTGCTCTTAAAAGCCAGATGACATTGGTCGCTCAGCTCTAGAAAGAGATTCCAGCAGTTCGAAGAGAAAGAGATGCATATTACCGGACCATTCAATTTCAGAATCAAGAATTGGAGAGAAGAGAAAAACAACTTGGAGCTCAAGCAGAACACTTATCACGAATCGATCAACAGATTGCAGATATGAAAGTAAACCGTGATGCAGCTCTATCGAATGACTTTTATCTGCAGGAAGCTTTTCTGCAAACACAGGCAGAAATTTTGATGAGCCAAGTTATTGCCACTAGTTCAGTGAGAACTGATGCCCAGTTAGTAGAACCAGAGATACTGAAACAGATGCTGGATTCGTTAAAAAAGAAAATTTCTCGAACGTTTAAATTAGCTAGATCAATGTATCTACAAGGTATAATAGATGAGCCATAAGATTTTGTATACCTGCGGGTTCAAGTCCACCGTGCGTGCCAATGTAAGCCGCCGGATTGGCATCTGTAAATCTTTTCCTTTTCATATTCTGCACGAACCGAAAGGTCATGGCGTAAAGTTGTATTCATTTATAAATCAATGAAAAGATGCTTCGGTAACACTCGGAAGAATCGCCAGACTGTCTGTCTGGGCTATACATTCTGTGGAGTTTCCATAGTGTTGTTTTCTGAGAATTCTGAGTAGTACTGTGTTCTTTTTGTCGTCGTTGTTTGATTACCTTAACTTGTGGTTAGTACTTTTCCATTAAGTTAAGTGTTGTAAGTCTGAGTTACGGTAATGTTTACTTTTTGCGTTATGTACAGAGAAGTCTTAATCTGTGTACGAACCAGAAATCTGTGAGAGAACGAACCAGAGTAGTAATAGTAATTCGTGTTAACAGAGTTCTTTGAATACTCGTGTACTGCTTTGTGAGTGATTAATTGGGAAATTCAAGTATAGGGCCTCTGATTATTCAGACCCCTTCCACTCCCAAGAACCCGAAAAGATCTTAAATGCGTCCTTGATGGCAAACGCGCGTTTAACAAGTCGGATCAAATCATCATGAAATGCCTCGGACAGTCCTGCCTTAATCTTAACAGGTCGCGGGTTAACTTCATCACCCAAATTATAGGTTATTAACTGGTCTTCTGGGACATAAAATTGACGAGGTTTCCCCAAGTTGTCAGCTGATTGTAAAAGTTGATGTAGAGTGGCTCCATCCATAGCAACACTATCATCTGCATCTGCATCTCCGATCATGGGAACAACCGTACAGGCTGCTGGACTCTAGTTGTTTGCTACAGCCTGAAGATCTATAGTACCTAAGAAAATCAGATCTTTATTGTTCTTCAGAAACACCTCTTCTTCATCGTCAGATAAGCCATCCAACATGTGGACCGGCTCTGCTACATAGGGTCTGGCATGCAGCTCACAGGGCTGAATGGCATCCAGTTTGACAACATATTTATGGTGATTATCTTTGAAAGTCAATTCTTGCGCTGACCAATCCTGTATAACTTTGGCCTGTTTCAACCATGGGCAACCGAAAAGAAGATTATAGTCGAGGCTGGATTCTGGTAGTTCTAAGACTACGAAAGTCATTTTGAACGTGGTACCTTGCAAAGTAATCGGGATATTTCGGACTAGTCCCACCGGATGGACTCGGGATTGGTCTGCCATTCTGACAAAGAATTGGACGGGCTTGATCTGGGTCCACCCCAATTTCTTACAAAGAGTTGTAGTTGCTATGTTCACACCCGAACCGCCATCGATTAACACTTGAGTAATCTTGTGATTTTTATGCCAAACAGTGATTAAGGGGACTGAATGATCCACCGTAGAATCATTTTTCGGTTGTATTGTTGCAGTTGTCGGAGTACTGGGAGATCCAGGATTGACCTATTGCTGGAATTGTTGCCTAACTTCGGGCACCAAGGTGAGTAGCTACCCTAAAGGGAGTGTAATTGAAGCCTTCGAAAGAATATCCCATACCTGGTCTGTTGGAATTGCACTCTTCACTGATTCTGATGATGATTCTCCTGTTACTGGGGTAGAGGCTTGTTCATGCACTCTCACCTTTGGCAGGGGAGCTTGTGTCACCGGAATTTGATCAGGGAATACAGTTGGTTCTTTAGCGGCCCACTGACTGGCCTTGGTATACATTCGATGTTGTTCGTGGATACCAGGTTCAAACACCTCAGCTGCTGGTTGCAACTGCTTACCTGATCTTGTTTGGACCACTGCTGCTTGTGATTCCACTGGTGAAATATAGACCATGTTGGTCATCGGGTTCTGGTGCTCTTTCTTTCTTTTGTCATATTCGGCTGCATCCTTGCAAAATCTCCGGATGTGACCAATCTCACCGCAAAAATGACATCGAGGTGGTGGTAGGGAAGTACTCTCCGCTGATGTACCCGCCTGCCATCGAGTTGCATTGAAGTTGGTATTCCGCTGACCTCGATAATTTCGGTATCCTTGTGATTGATTGTTTCGCATCTGTGGTCGCACGTAATGGGTTGCGGGCTACCCGGGTTCCTGGATAATGGAATTTACAGCTGCTCGTCCTGGCACCTTGGCATTATATGCACAATTTTCCGTTGAGTGTCCGGTTGTGTTGCAGCCGGATCATCTATAACGTTCTTACTGGCTTTTAGCCACTCCAAGTCTTCGGTGAATCCCCCAACCTTATGCTCTAGTTGCAGGGCCATCTCTATAACAACATCCAGTTTCATAGCACCCACACAGCGGATGATCATGATTTGTCTTAGTTGTGGGGTTAGACCATTAATGAACCACTGGGTTATAACATCATCCGATAAATTAGCATGTGCCAGAGGCAATTGTCTTAAATGAGTTCTAAACAATGTGGCATATTCCTGAACAGTCTGATGTAGCTTCTGTCTATTGTTCTGCAAGTAATCAAAAATTTCGGCAAGGTTCTTCTTCAGCCGGAACCTCTGCAAAAACGCATCCCTTACCGCCTCATAGGTAACGAAATGGTTGATATCATACTCTGTTAGCCACCTCACTGCTTCATCGACTAATGTTGACTGGAATATGATGGCCTTGTACGCCGGATCGATTGGATGGTTCAGTATGGCATAACTTATTTCAAAGGTACGCACATGTGCATTAGGGTCGTCACCTAGAAATCCGTCGAACTTTGTGTACGTCACCCCTGTTCGAACAGGTCGAAGTGGAAGTGGTTGTTGTTGTTGTTGTTGTTGTTGTTGTTGTTGTTGCTGTTGTTGTTGTTGTTGTCCACTCATGGTGCTATTAGTGGTACCGTTGCTGTCTCCTGAGTTCTGAGGAGGTGTTTCTGGTCCTTCGGAATCTGTGTGGTCAGACTGCTCACCTTTCGGCTTGAAAATAGCATTCAATCTCTTACGGATCTCCAAATCGAAGAGCCTATCCTCAGCCTTGATATCCCAGGTAGGCAAATTTGCCCCGAACAGTGGTGTCCAAAATGAAGATTCACCAGGGAGTATCACACGGTCACCGGAAAACTGTAAATTCCTTGCAACTAGGACCGAACTGTCACCGGAATTTGTCAAACTTTCCCCAAAACAGGGTATTCTTTCACCGGCAATGATCTCTCTGGGTAACACCACTTTATCCTCGAAAAAGTTTGAATCCTGAACAGACGGTGTCAGGTCAACTGCACACTGCGTCCCTGTACACTCCAAAGTTACTGTACCTTCTGGAGACTGCACCGAAATTACACCAGAATCTACCAGAATTTCCTTATGTGTCACCGGAATTCTACCGGAACCATTGCTAATGGGCTCCGCTCCTTCGACAACTGGGCTTAACCGGTCTATACTTCTGTCGCCTGGGGGTGTCCCTAACAAATTTGGTACCACCCAAGCATGCTGGTCTCTCCTGTACTTCGGATATGACTCGCCGGACCGAGTAACCGGCATATATCACCTCTGCACCACTTGCGTACTACTCCACCTTACTAATTATTCACAATATATGCCACCTTCTGACAGACGGCGCCAGTGTTAAAAGTGTGTTTCCATCACAGGCACTTTTAAGTTCTTTTGGGTTCTTAGGAGTGGTAGGGGTCTGATAAATCAGAGGCCGTGTAACTTAATTTTCCCAATTAACTTATCCAATCAACAGTACGTTAATGTTCAATATCGAATCCTTTATACAGCTTACTGTCAAAATTATAGTTAGACTTTTCACAGTACGCAACGCAAGAGTTATTTAACACAGTTGCACACACTTATTATCGGCCACTTAACAGTACTGAGTTGATCACAAATCAATGTAATTAAACAAAGTAAGAGTTAAGAGTACTCAGGATTTCACGAATCATGCACCAAAGCATCTCCAATGACCGCAATCGCCTAGACAGACAGTCTGGCGATTCCGCTCGTCATCACCGGAGAGTCACTGCCATGTCTTTTCATTGATTGATAAAAAGATACAACACTTCGCTACGACCTTTCGATTCGTGCGGTATAGGAAAAATATGAAATTACAATATGCCAATCCGGCGACCTTACAGTATGCAATTGGAAGGTTGTCAGACTAACTTGTGCCAAAATTTGGTAAGGACCAAACCATCAGACTTTGAAGTTTCTTGCAGTGTGATTAGAATTGGAGTTGTAAAATAAAAACATTTGGCCCACTTCAAAGACTAGAGTCCATAAAAAATGATGACGTGTCTGGGCTTGTTGCAGCTAGACTTCTTGCATAAGCAGAAAACTTTCAAACCTCTATTCATCAAGTGCCTGCAAATCATCAATTTGAGCAAATAGTGACTCATAGGCTAATTTAAAGGGACTATAACCCGTAGTAACTTTGTGCATAGTTATGTATGCCTACAGAATGGAAGGTAGGAGTTGGTTGTAGCGGAAAATGTGGTATACTTCTTCCCTCTGATACCACTCCTTGATGACGCGACGAAGGCTGAGCCTTGCGGAAACCGCCACGCCCAAGAAGAACTAAGCTAGAGTGATTCAGAACACTTCTGTAACCAATCAATAGCTTAGCAAAGTCTAGCGCTCAACATATAAGACTGCGCCTCTAAATTTACTGGAAAACTTCACCGAAACTTCACCGGACTGACACCGTAGTCGTACCGGAATTGTACCGGAATGAACTTCAAATCTATTTATAATTACTTCAAGTAAACATACATGAAGTAAGGAGGTGACGCAAAAGCTTCCTTAACTTTCTGAACACTTTCTGAAGTTTAAGGAAAAAACTCCACTAGTTCAGACAGACTCTTTCCGGTCACACTTTGTACTATGTATAGATATCTTTTCACCGGAAACTTTGATCAACTGAAAGTAGAGATGTCTAGCTACAGGATGAGCTATCTCTCATACAAAAACTTCGCATTACTCTGCGAGATCTACTTTGTTCTTCTACCAAAAAAATTACACGTTTACTGTAAGAACTATAACTGACCGAAAATGTTAACTGTTAACTAACTTTAACTGTAACATAAACATATTCTGTTTCTAGCACATATAAATAGCACGCACGAACATCCACATGAACATGTGTTTTCTATTAGAGAAGATGTGTACAAGTAAGCTTGGCCTCTTCTTGCTCAAGCTACAGAAACTCTCCTATACTGAGTAGTTTCTTATTACCATCTCTCTCAGATGAATACCCGATATCTCAGGTTTCTGTTATTCATCTATACATACACGATCTCTGGCGTCTTCTTCTACATACGCGATCTATGGCGTCTTCTGTCTATAACTCTGCATCTCTGCGCATCTGCTATATCTCTATTCTCTATTCTCGCACATACACACTTCCGCTCTTTTTCTTCTGTTTGTGCTCCTATTTATACTGCACGCTCTTCTTAAGCACGTTCTTGTTCGCACTTCCCTTCACTTATTCCTTTGCACATTCTCTCTATGTACAGTTTGATTCGGCGTACTGTATTCTGATCCTAGGAGATTCTGTACTGTACATAACGGTCGTGGATTTATCCTTCCACTAAGGCTTTTGATTTTCTCTGATTCTGCTTCCTTCTTATTTCTTTTTTTTGTCTGTTTGTCAAATTCGTGAGTGTTTCTTCAACAGCTCCCCCTCAATCACTAATTTGACATCTTCCGGTCTTTCATATATCTTTCTTTCTTTTATACCTGCCATTTCTTTGAATCTGTTTATCTTTGTTCCATCCAAACTCTTTGTTAGCATATCTGCAATCTGATCCTTTGTCGGAGTGTATACAATTTCTAACTCCTTCTCCATTACTTTTCTCTCAGGAAATGATATTGAATTTCTATGTGCTTTGTTCTTGCATGAAATACTGGGTTTGCTGCAAGATATAATGAACTCATATTATCTCCATGTATGATAGGTATACCTTGATCAATTCCCATGCTTTTGAACAAGGTCTGCATCCATATTACTTCTTTTGCTGTTTCTACAAGTCCTTTGTATTCGGCTTCTGTTGACGATAAAGCCATTGTGTGTTGCTTCTTTGAACACCAGCTTACTAGCTTATCTCCTAGGTATATCATATACCCGTGTGTTGAGCTTCTATCATCTTGACTTCCAGCCCAGTCTGAGTCACTGTATGCTCTGAGTTTTATGTCGGACGTAAAAGGATAATATAATCCTTCTTTTACAGTTCTTTTAATATATCTAAGAACTCTCTGTCCTGCAACCCAATGTTGATCTGTCGGACAATGCATAAACTGTGAGAGAACTCCTACTGCATAACTAAGATCCGGTCTTGTTAGCGTAGCATAGATTAAATTTCCTACTAATGACTGATATTTCTTCATATCTTTAAACTCTGCTCCACTGTATTTGCTGAGTTTATGGTTTACTTCAAGCGGTGTTGAAGCCTCTCTACAATTCTCCATATTAAACTTCTTCAGTAAGTTTAGGAGATACCCTTCTTGTGTCACATATACACCATGATTTGTGTATGTGATTTCCATTCCTAGAAAGTATGACAACTTTCCTAGGTCACTGATCTTGAATTCTCTTTCAAGTAGTTTCTTCACTTCTGTAATCCCTTCATCTGATGTTCCTGTGATTATTAAGTCGTCTACATAAATACAAATGTAGATCATACCTTCTTCTGTTCTCTTTATGAGTAGACTTGCGTCTGCCTTCGAACTTTGGTATCCAAGTTCATTTAGATATTTCACAAGTCTGTAATTCCAAGCTCTTGGAGCTTGCTTCAGTCCATAAAGTGCTTTTCTTAACCTGCAAACAAAGTTTGGGTATCTGGAACTTTCGAACCCTTCAGGTTGTTCCATGTACACTTCATCAGAAATGTATCCATTCAAAAATGCGTTCTTTATGTCTAGCTGACTTAGCTTCCATCCTTTTGATGCAGCTACAGCGATTACTGTTCTTATGGTTGACATCCTTGCCACCGGACTAAACGTCTCGTTATAATCTATGACATGCGTCTGGGCATATCCTTTGACCACCAGCCTTGCTTTGTATCTGGCTATCCTTCCATCTGCAAATTTCTTTATTTTGAACACCCATTTATTTCCGATTACTTTCTTACCATTTGGTTTCGGAACAAGTTCCCATGTCTTGTTCTCCTCCAGTGCGCTGATTTCTTCTTCCATTGCTTCTTCCCATTGTTTCTTGTCTTTTGCTTCATTATAGCTCTGTGGTTCTTCATCATCTTTGACCATATATGCATAGCCTTTCTGAGGTATGTATGACGTATCATACGAGTACCTTTCTGGTTGTCTTCTATTCCTGTTTGACCTTCTTGGTTCAAACTCTTCATGTGTATCTGAATACACGTCTTCATCTTCGTTTCTCATACCTGATCCGTTCCTGGACGTACTTGCCTGCATATGATTTTCATCTCTGTTTACCTGAACAATTGATTTCCCTTTCTCTCTTCTTTTTATTTCTTCTTCGAATTCTTCAGTCGTATGACTTTGATCTGCATACCAGCTTTTCTGTTCATCAAACGTAACATCTCTGGACACAGTAAATTGTTTGGTTAGAGGATTCCATAACCTGTATCCCATCTGCTTTTCATCATATCCGACGAACACATATTTCTCTGCTTTCAGTTCAAGCTTATGTCTGAGTTGAGACGGTACATAAGCATACGCTACTGATCCAAACACTTTGCAGTGATCAAGTGTTGGCTTCTTTCCCCACCAAGCTTCATAAGGGGTCATTCCTTCCAATGCTGTACATGGTAATCTGTTTACCAAGTATGTAGCTGTGTTTATAGCTTCAGCCCAAAGATAATTTGGACAATCCTTTTCATTTAGCATGGCTCGTGCGAACTCGACTAGAACTCGGTTCCTTCTTTCTACTACTCCATTTTGCTGTGGTGTATATCTGCAGGTTATTTCTCTCTTAATACCTGCATTCCAAAGATAGTCATTGAATTCTCGGGAGAAGTATTCTCCCCCTCCATCAGACCTCAGTCTTTTAAGTTTTCGTCCCGTAAGTCTTTCAGCATATGCATGAAAATGCCTGAAAGCTCCGAATACTTCTGATTTCTCTTTCAGAACATAAAGAGTTATCCACCGTGTGGCATCATCAATGAATAGAACATAGTACCTTGATCCGCTAATTGATCCTTCTTTCGTTGGCCCCCATACATCTGTATGAATAAGCTCGAGTACTTCATCATGTTTGAATCCTTTCTTCTGGAAAGGTAACCTGTGGGCTTTTCCCAACTGACATGCTTCACACTTGTGAATCATATGTTGATTCTGTATATTTGGTAATCCCAATACTGACTGATTCGTTATCATGGCTTTAATTCCTTTTTCATTGAAATGACCCAATCTCTTATGCCATAAATCAAGTTTTGTAATTACCTTTTCTCCATGTGTGAGCAACGCTTGGCCAATGTTCCCTTGTACTCTTAAGGTAAAGAGTCTTCCTTCTTTCTTTCCAGAAACAATCTGGTTATATCCGTTCTCGGGATCTTCTACAAATACGCCTTTATTTGTAAATCTGACCTGAAAACCTTTCTCAACTATCTGTCCCACACTAATCAAATTTTTCGGTATTGTTGGAACATACAAAACATTGGTTAGCAAATCTGCTCCACTCTTGCATTTCACTTTTCCAATTGAATGTACGCTATGTCTCGTATTGTCACCTGTTTGAACAGTGTGACTAGAACTACCTTTTTCTAGTTCTGACATTAGTTCTATATTTCCTGACAAATGATTAGAGCATCCAGAATCAATGTAAAATACCTTTAGGTCTTCATTATCTGATGTGCTGATAGAGTTCATCATCAACGATGTATGACTTTCATTCTGCGTGTCGTTTGCGTAGTTGTTGTAGGTGGTGTTGTAGGATTGATTATGTCCCCAACTTCTCACTCCACCTCTACCATAGCCTCCTCTTTGATTTTGTCTTCCTCTTTGATATCTCCCGCTTCTGCCTCTGCTATTACTGTTTTGATTTTGATTTGATCCTTGTTGATTGTGCCAGCAATCATGAGCCAAGTGATTACTGAGTCCACAGATCCAGCAAGCTTTCTTGTTGGTATTCTGGCTACTTCTTCCTCTTCCAAAACCTCTTGCTCTTCCTCTGTCAGTGCCTTTACCTCTTGCGTAATAGGCCTGAGAACTCGACTCTTCTTCGTCTTTTGTCTTACCTTTGTCTTTCTTTTTGTTCTTCATGTACATTGCAGAGCTTTGTCCTTTATCTGCATCTCCTTTCAGGTCTTGCTCATATGTGAGCATCAAACCAAGCAACTGATTTAAATATGGCATAAAATGATTTAGAGAAAGTTCAGTTGATAATACGAAGGGTTTCCACCTTTCATCTCCTCTTAAACCTGTGAGCACTTGCGCTATCAATCTATGATCTTCGACTTCTTCATTTATGGATCCAAGACTATCTGCTAGATCCTTCATTTTAGTGACATAGTCACTTATGCTTTGACTCGACTTCTTTTTGAATGTCGTAAATTCGGACCATAAGCTAGCCTTCCTGGCTTTCGTAGTATTTTGGAAATGATCTTCCAATGCACTCCATATGTCCTCTGCTTTCTCTAGACCTCTAATATGCGGTAGTAGACGGTCTGTTATGGTATTATAGATGTAGGCTCTTGCCGTTGCATCTTTCTTCTGCCACAGCTTCAAGGCTTCTAATTCTTCTTTTTCCGGTTGACTATCATCTTCAAAAGTCGGCTTCTTTTCTTCTCCGGTCACGTACATCATTAAGTCCTTACTCATAAGTAAGGCTTCCATGCGCATTACCCATGCGGGATAATTATCTCTGTCCAACTTATCAATAGTAACGTGGTCTGCCATGATCTTCTTGTCTCTGTTACTTCCGGTGAGCTTTTGAGAATCTTTCTGCTCTTCAGAATCTTTCTTGTTCTGGTTCCACTCGTTGTGGTTAACTGGCTCTTGTTTCCAATAATGGTGAATACTCTGGGCTCTGATTAGATATACCTAGTTCTGACTCTGATTAGATACGCCTAGCTCTGGCTCTGACTCTGGCTCTGACTCTGGCTCTGACTCTGGCTCTGACTCTGGCTCTGATACCACTGTAGCGGAAAATGTGGTATACTTCTTCCCTCTGATACCACTCCTTGACGACGCGACGAAGGCTGAGCCTTGCGGAAACCGCCACGCCCAAGAAGAACTAAGCTAGAGTGATTCAGAACACTTCTGTAATCAATCAATAGCTTAGCAAAGTCTAGCGCTCAACATATAAGACTACGCCTCTAAATTTACTGGAAAACTTCACCGAAACTTCACCGGACTGTCACTGGACTGACACCGTAGTCGTACCGGAATTGTACCGGAATGAACTTCCAATCTATTTATAATTACTTCAAGTAAACATACATGAAGTAAGGAGGTGACGCAAAAGCTTCCTTAACTTTTTGAACACTTTCTGAAGTTTAAGGAAAAAACTCCACTAGTTCAGACAGACTCTTTTCGGTCACACTTTGTACTATGTATAGATATCTTTTCACCGGAAACTTTGATCAACTGAAAGTAGAGATGTCTAGCTACAGGATGAGCTATCTCTCATACAAAAACTTCGCATTACTCTGCGAGATCTACTTTGTTCTTCTACCGAAAAAATTACTCGTTTATTGTAAGAACTATAACTGACCGAAAATGTTAACTGTTAACTAACTTTAACTGTAACATAAACATACTCTGTTTCTAGCACATATAAATGGCACGCACGAACATCCACATGAACATGTGTTTTCTATTAGAGAAGATGTGTACAAGTAAGCTTGGCCTCTTCTTGCTCAAGCTACAGAAACTCTCCTATACTGAATAGTTTCTTATTACCATCTCTCTCAGATGAATACCCGATATCTCAGGTTTATGTTATTCATCTATACATACGCGATCTCTGGCGTCTTCTTCTACATACGCGATCTATGGTGTCTTCTGTCTATAACTCTGCGTCTCTGCGCATCTGCTATATCTCTATTCTCTATTCTCGCACATACACACTTCTGCTCTTTTTCTTCTGTTTGTGCTCCTATTTATACTGCACGCTCTTCTTAAGCACGTTCTTGTTCGCACTTCCCTTCAGTTATTCCTTTGCACGTTCTCTCTATGTACAGTTTGATTCGGCGTATTGTATTCTGATCCTGGGAGATTTTGTACTGTACATAACGGTCGTGGATTTATCCTTCCACTAAGGCTTTTGATTTTCTCTGATTCTGCTTCCTTCTTTTTTTGTTTTTTTTGTCTGTTTGTCAAATTCGTGAGTGTTTCTTCAACATTGGTCCCAACGAGCAAGATAGTCAACAATTAGATTCTTGAGCAAAGTCAACAATGTTTTGTTTGTGCACTCAGTAAGACCATTGGAATGGGGATAATATGTACTGAATTTATGTGTAATATTAAAAGAATTTGTGAAAGCCTCAAATAATTCCTTGGCAAAATGAGTGCCTCTGTCTGACACAATTTCAATGGGAAGACCAAATGATGGAAGAAGATCACGAGTTAAGCACTTCGCAACTGTCATAGCAGTGGTAGAATAGATTGCCCAAGTCTCAATCGAGAATGTAGCAATGCAAGTGAGAATGTAACGATTCGTAGTTAGGGTAACCAAGGGAGTAATTGGCCAATGAAGTCCAAGCCCCACTTTTGAAACGGTTCCAAAGGAAGAACAGGCTGCAAAGGGAAACAATATCATGGCAAAGGCTGGCCAATGCATTGGCAGGGATCACACTGTCAGACATAATCGTGTGCATCTTGTTGCATAGTTCACCACCATAGACCACTCTACAAGATCTTTTTATGCATCAACTCCACCAAAACGTGACCAGAAGTAGGTGCGATATGAGCCAATCCTAAGACAGACAGTGAAAAGAATTTGGAGAAGCTTGGAGATGCTTAGAAAGTTGAGTTGTGAAGTGGTAGTCGTGGTCCAATAAACTAGTATAGGACCAGCCCTAGCTCTTTGGATATGTAAAACGTAATAGGTACTTTGGAACATCAACAAGAATAAGTAGACCTTCAAGGCTTGTGGTTAGTGCAATAAAACCCAATAGGTACTTTGGAACATCAAAAAGAACAAGTTGATGCAAAATAGATAACTTGCACCTTGTCTAGCTCACAAAAGCCTTCTAAAAATGGATGGAAGTTGTGACTTCAAACACTGAGAGCAATCATCACAGTTACAATTGGAAACATTCTTCTTAAGGGAGTGTCATACATAGGGTTGGATTGCTACAATGCATAAAAGCCCTAATTTATAACAACTATAGAAGGAGCAATCACCTTAACTCTAAATTGGTATCATCCCAATTTTTTAGGGATGTGTAGAGAATGACCATGTAGCTCAAGCGTAAGCACCACCTCCTTTACTTAATCCGCGGAGACGTGAGGACCAGTATGAAGACCACGAGCAAGTGAAGGCACAAGTGCGTGAGTGAAAGCACACAAACCTGCACACACATACACACACACGTGCACAAAGTAAGATCAAAGAGAGGAACAATGGAAAGCTTCGATTGCAAAAGAGTTCTCTTACAAAAGCTCTATTCTCTAACAAGCTAACCTCAAAAATGAGCTCTCTAGCTCTTTTTATAGTTTTTTGACTAGTTTTGGCCCTGTCCAGACCTAGTGTCTGGCCTAGTTAAAAATTAGGTTCCAGGGCTTATTTGAGGGTTCAAATGAAGTCTAAAAATTATGAAAATTGATAGGATGATACTTCTAATACTCCTCAAACTTGAGGACTCCTCGTCTTGAAAAAAATGGAGTCACAAAAATAGAAAATGGTATTTATAATGGTTTTTAGTGATGGAAATCACTATTTTTGTAGGGGATTCTTCTAAAAATTTGACATGTACTTCTTGGAGCTCCCTACTTGCTCCTTCTTCTTGTGTGTGTCCACCTTTTTGATGTGCTTCCATGCTTGTGCTTGACCTTGAGTTCCAAGACTCCCCCCCCTCTTGAGTCTGTCGTCCCTGACAGACCCTTGTTGTAGTGGTTGTGCGAAGTAGTGCTTTGAGAGGGAGTGTCCCTTCTGTATGAACAAAAGTCGTCTGGCTTCTAGATGTGGCAGGGTTGGTGATCCGGTTCTTCCTCTATCACTACGAGCCTTTGCTAGTTGTAGTGCCTTGGTATATACATCTTCGTTGGATTCCAGCATGACTGTGTCGTTGTGAGACTCCGTCGATGTCCTCAGATCATCCAAAGATGATGTTCATAGTAGTCATTCCAAGTAATCATAACCCATAATGGATGATGGGTAAATGTGTTCGTGCATGGGTTGAGGAAAATATGTGCCTTGTGCATGACCTTGTAATGTAGCCCTATACATGCTTACTTGGAAAATGCATTGGAAGAAGTATGGTGCAAAAATTGGGGTCTTGAGCTAAGTGCTCAAGGGTATGCCGACGAAGAGGTTTTCTAATCTATCATGGTTATGGTGTTGCCAAGGTAAAAGATATTTACCATGGTGAAGCATCGATCGATGTTTATCTCGTCCTGTTGTGCTCCCGACATTTGTGATGGACATTGTTGATGAATGTCCGTGTTGAAGATCCACTGATGAAATTCTTTGAGTGCCTGGTCATGTCTGCACTCTTCAAAGCAACATTTTCCAAATACTGAGAGTTGAATTTCTTTATATTCCTTGACAAACGACATTGGGTAACTACACCAAGCTTAGTTTCAAATCTTTTGGTTAGCTCACCATAAGCAGGAGTCTTCTCATCGAGTATACATACAAAGATTTGCAGGGTACTAGAACTACCCCTTGCAGATATCTCCCTGGGTGCTCTCGTACATGTAGTAGTTAAGCATCACTCAAGTTGTGGACCTTCCAGCTCTTCACTCCTACCACTGTAAGAGGAAACCATAGTTGTGGATGCCATGTTTATGCCAAGTTCCTGACATCTACCAGATAGGGCAGCAATTATATCATCTACTAGTCGAGACATACTTCTATGAAAACTGATAAATGCCCAGTAATCAATAATTCTACCTTCAACTAAGCATGACTCATTCATGTTTCATGAGCCAAACCTGGGAACAAGTTCTTCCTCTCTTTTTTTTTTCTTTTTTCTTTTTTTCTTCTTTTTTTTTAAAGAGGAACAATGGCACAAAACAAGAAGATAGATATTAGTATCAGAAAAAATAGTTGACCTATGTCAATGTGCTCTTGTGCATGGGACTCTCAAATGTGTCTATGCATGGCCAGGTAATGTGGCCCTATATTAATGCATACTTTGGAAATGCATGACCTGAATGGTGCAAAAGAAAGGTTTGTGCAAGGAGCACATGGTTGTCGCTCGTCGAGGTCTGATGTCACTTGCAGATGTTGATGTCATCTTTGTTGGAGGTATCCATTGGATCTCGAGATGACAACTGATCCTTCCTCCTTATAGGGATCCATTTTAGAACAGCATTTGGCACTGTAGAGATTACTTCAGGCATCTTCCTCTTTGGATGCTTTCTGAACTGTGGTATCCAGTGTGATTGGCGCTTTGGTTCGGTGGAGGCTACTTGTACTTTTGGCTTCCAAACCCATATACTTTTTGCACGTCTTCCTACTATTGTTGAAGAGCTGATTTGATCTTCTTTCGGTCTCTGTACGTGGTTCTTACCCTTTTCTCTTTTTGGCTTCTTTGTTGAGACCTTTCGCATGTGGGAGAACATAGGTTGTTGTGGATGTAAGAGCTTCTTAGGTACCCACATCTGTAATTGCCCTTGTTGAGCTGTAGCTAATTTCTTAGGCACCCAAATTTGTTGGATACCTTGTGATTAAGCTTGTCCGAGCTGCTTTCTTTGTCTTCTGGCCTGGTTGGCTTGCCTGGATGGGATTTGTGGGGCAAGGCTGGTGGTTGCTCTCCTTTGCGTACCCAGATCTGATTCATACTCGGAACTGCTTTCTTGTCGAATGGTGTCTTTCTATTTGATGTAGCAGTTGTCGTGAACGGTTGTGTTTGCCTGTGTGGTGGACTCACTACTGTGGCTACTTGATTCTTTGGAGAAGAAGAAAGATCCACCCGCCTTCGAACCTGTTCTTCCACGATTGACTCCTTCTGCATCATAGAGCTTTTGACACATACAACATCTTCTTCCATATGATTAGTCTTAGAAGAACTAAGAGAGTGTGTGGTGCCATGATCTGGGAGCATGCAGTTCTCTAATTCTAATGTAATGCATTGTTCATGTACCCAAACTTGAAGAATTTGACTTCTTAGGTTTAGGTTAACTGCATGGTCATAGATCCAATCTTGACCCAAGACAAGTGGTTCTGTAAGGTTCTCATCTTGACACACTAGCGCTTTGACTTTCATTGGAACATCTTGAAGGTAGATGGGAAGTTCCACCTCGCCCAAACAAGGGGTTTCCACACCTCCCAATCCTATGAGATAAGCTTCTATGGGATTGATGTTCAACTGCAAGTCTTGGCAGTAGGATAGTCTAACTGCACTACTTGTTGCACCTGAATCAATCAATGCTTTCAGAGTCCTTGCACCCTTTCCTTGTCCTATCTCTATGGTCACAAAGGGATGTCGGTCAATGACTTGAGAAGTAATTATGCCTGATTTTTGGCACATATCCATGTGATATTTTGGGGCTTTTGAGTTGACATCTAGGCCTAATCGCCTTAATTTATTTTGCTTAATATGCTCTCTGGCCTCCACCTGTGCTTCTTCTCTCACTCTTAACTCTTCTGCTTTCCGCTTCTTAGCAGTGTTGAGTCTCATTAGCATATCCTCAGTAAGAGGTTCTTGATATAGCTTGACTCTACATCCACTAATATAGTTTGGCAAGATATCTCCTTCTAGAGTGGCCAACTAAACTGCACCACTAGTGGAAATTCTATTAATGATCATGGGTCCGTATCCTCTTTTTTCCAACTTATGGGCATGTTGTTTTAGTGTATAAACCAACACTAGATCTCCCTCTTTCAATCCCTTATCCTTGATGTGTGCATCAAAGTATGCCTTTTGCCTCTTCTTTGCAGCGTAGATGTCTGCTACCACTCGTAGCCTCGTCTCACCTAAGCGTTCGAGATCAAAGATCCTAGAGAACAATTCATGTCCATTCCACTCATGCTCTTGTGCTACTTTTAAAGCTGGGATTAAGAAATCTAATGGTAGCACAGCATTCTGTCCAAAGACCATATGAAATGGGGTGGCATTGAGTACCGTTTTGTAGGCAACTCGGTAAGCCCAAACAGCATGATGAAGTTGTTTATCCCAATCAGAGCGTTTATTGTTTACCAATTTAGTCAAGACATTACAAAGGATCTTATTTGTGCTCTCGGCTTGTCCGTTGGCTTGTGGATGATAGGGGGCAGACTTCTTATGTATCACCAAGAATTCTTGGAGAAGATTTTTGATGACTTCATTCAAGAAGTGTGTGCCTCTATCGCTCACTAACTCTATTGGTAGCCCATATCTCGTGAACACATTCTCGAATAAGAACTTAGTCGTAGTCTGAGCATCATTCTTTGTTGTGGCTTTCACTTTGACCCACTTTGTAAGGTAATCTGTGGCTACAATAATATACTCTGCATGGGAGTTTCTAGCTGGGGGGCTAATAGGACCTATGAAGTCTATGCCCCACTTCAAAAATGCATGCCCTCCCATCATTGGCCTCAAAGGCATCTCCTCTTTTCTAACTGGATATTGTGCACGTTGGCATGTGTCACATTTCTTCACATAGGTATGAGCATCCATATGAAGAGTGGGCCACCAAAGTCCTGAGAATAGAATGGTCTTGATTACTCGATCAGGACCGAAGTGTCCACCTGCAACACCATTGTGTGCAGTCTCTAAGACCTTTAAATAGTCTGATTCATGAACACACAGTCTTAAGTAACCATCTTTGCCTCTTCGGTATAGTTTGTCTCCTACTAAGGCATAGCCTTGAGCCTCTTGCTCCATGATTTGTCTTCTTGCTAGACTAGCCTCTTTGGGTAATCTTCCCGATCTCATAAACTCTACCAATGGAGCACTCCAATCAGGAATTAATGACAGTTGATAAAGGGTGGCATGCTCCATTGGTTGTCTCTCTCTGCGCATTGGACAATTCTTAATCCACTCATGAATCTCTTTGTCCATGCTAGGCCAATACACTCCTAAACGTTTTAGATTCTGCAATGTGCGTTGTTTAGAATGGTGATTACCTAGCAATCCTTCATGGGCTTGTTGCAACCACTAATATGTTCATCATCATCAACACAACAAGCTAGATACACCTTCTGTATCTTGTTTGTACATGCTTCCTGCCAATATATGATATTTTTGTGATTTTACAATTTCCTCTTGTGATTTTTTAACATTCTTATTTGCGGGTCCGAAGGTTAGAACTGGTACCAACTTATTTGCCCATTTAGGAACTACTTCCAAATTGAACAGATAAGCGTCAGGTAGTTCATCAGACACTCCTTGCGGTGACTCTCCTGAAGTAATGTGAGAAAGGTGATCTGCCCGGAGGTGGGTTCTACCTTTTCTAACCAGAACTTCAAAGTCATATTCCATTAGTAAGAGGAACCATCTTACTAAGTGTCCAGAATTGCAAGGTTTATTGACCAAATATAACAAAGCTTGATGATCAATGAAAAACTTGAACTTGTTGGCCAATAAATAGTGTCTAAACTTCTTCACAGCATATACCATGCCTAAGCCCTCTCGCTCAGTTGTGGTATAGTTTTGTTCAGTTACGGTGACCTGTCTACTAGCATATACTATGGGCAAATCTAAGTTTCCTTCACCTGTGGGTTGTGCTAGCACACATCCTATGGCGTGATTGGATGCATCCACATGGACATGGAATGGTTTATTCCAATCAGGAGTGGTCAGTATTGGTGCTGTACACAAACCTTTCTTCAGTTCATTGAAAGAATTCTTGCATTCGTCGTTCCACTCAAAATTAGACAAGGCATAAAGGGGTCTAGCTATGATCGCGTACATGTGGATAAACTCACGGTAAGATCCACAATGGCCCATAAAGGCTTGTACCTCTTTAACATTCCTTAGCCTTCGCAGCTCCGCTATGGCTCGTACCTTATCTTCATCCGTTGAGATTCCATTCTTAGAAACAATATGACCTAAGATTTTACCTTGAGCACCATGAACACACACTTTTCTGGGTTCTGACACACTCGATATTCTCTACACTTGTTAAAGATTTGTCTGAGCTTAGGGATGTGAAATTTTCTTTCTTGGGAATGAGCACATAAATCATCCACATATACTTCTAAGCTCTTTTCCAAGAACTCTTTGAAGACATGACACATGAGCCTCTGGAATGTTGCAGGTGCATTGGTGAGCCCAAATGGCATCACACGAAATGAAAAAATTCCCCACTCTGTGGCAAAAGACGTCTTGTGTTGATCTTCTGGGGCAATGGCTACTTGATTGTAACCTGAAAATCCGTCAAGGAAGCTATAAACTTCCTTGCCTGCAACACGCTCCAATAAATGTTCAATGATTGGAAGCGGATAACTATCTCTGATCGTAGCGACATTAACTTTTTTAAGGTTAATACATACTTGCAACTTCCCGTTCTTCTTGGGCACCACTACAATGGGGGACACCCATTCAGTATGCTCAATCTCATAGATAAATCCAGCTTCAATCAACCTATCAATTTCTTCTTTTATTTTAGTTGCATAAGTGTCATTATATGTGTAGGGTTTCTGTTTGGTGGGCTTAGCGTCAGCAATCATGGGGATTGTATGGGAGCATATCCTCGGATCTACCCCTTTCAAGTCTCTATAGTGCCACGCAAACACATCCCTATATTCCCTTAATAGAGCTACGAGCTCCATTTCTTCTCTTGCACTTATCATCTCCTATATATGTGCATCTCTCTTCGTTCTCTTCAATGGTCACTACAATTTTCTTGGTCTTTTCTTTATTATCATATGATTCTCCTATGATGGCCTCTCTCTTAGGCATTCATACCAAAATTTTGTGGTCGTCAACTTCATATTTCTTGAAGTTTTCTAGTACTCCAAACAATGGTTCCTCCTCTTCTTGTTTCATTGCTTTTCTTTTCTTTTTCTTTTGACTGCTCTCACTTCCATCCTTTGAATTTATCGTTTTAATACTTGTGAGAGGTTCTTCTTCTTTCTGGGTGAACACTCCTATTTCTTTGAGTTAAAGCAACTATCCATCACAATGGACTCTATATCATCGTCATTCTCTTCTTCTTCTATAACATCACTAGGGTCACATTCTTCTAGCAAGGGCTGACACATGAACACTAAAATATCATAACCCTCCTCATCACAATGAGGTGTCCATTGTTCTTCATTGATAGCAATGTCCATGGTGGCTAAGATTTCTGGCCAGCCATGAGGCTCAAATTCCTCATCTGGAAAGATCATCGGTGTGTAGGCTGGGTCTCTAATTGATCTATCTCTTGGAAAAGTTCCTTCTTCTCTTGCCTTTAAACATTTTTCCTCTTCCTCTGCGACCTTGCACATCCACAAATGAGTATCTTCATGCAGCCATGATGGATCAGGTGAACTTTCAGAATGCACAGAGATGGAATCTTCTTTTGCTTTGTGGATAGGATTCCACTGTAGGGGTGGTACATCTCTGAAGGTGTAATCCTTCAAGTTGACCTTGGTGGTGACCCCTAAGTGTTGTAGGTACAAGGAGTTGGTTCCCCAATCCTGTACTATTTGCAATTGTCATAGGAAGGGTCTTCCTAGGATCATCTCATAAACATTATTTTTCTCAAAGTCACATATAGCAAATGTGTGCTCAAACTCTACACCACATGTGGTTAGAGTTATCCCTTCGAGCAATCCTAGAGGTCTTTCAAAATGATCGTCTGCCATTTGAAGCTTCATTCTAGTTGGTCTTAATGTGGGTTTTCCCCATTGCTTCCACAAGGAGGTGGTCGCAATGGCAACACCAGCACCTGAATCTATGATTGCTTTGGTTGTGTAACCTTGGTAGGTGATTGGAAGATAAGTATTGCCTTCTTCTCCCTCACACATGTCCCCTATTTTGTCTAGAGGTATCTCTGGTACTTTTTGCTTAGAGCCTGCTTTTGGCATTTTGGAATCAAGTTCCGGGACCTGATCCTTCACATAATTCCATAACTCGGGTTTTGCTTTGAGCAGCTCTTCTACAGTGAGATGTCATTGAACCTTAGTGTTCTTCACAACATCAGTGTTCCTTGGGACCACTGAGTCTTCATGTCTGACCAGTATTGTGGGAGCTCTGATCTGAAGAGATTCAGATTCCCATGGGCCTGGAAACTGAGGCAGTTCTTCTAAGGTATTAGATTCAAAATCTAACCTTTCGTCTTCTTGTTGTTCTGCTTCATCCCCGTAAATAGATGGAATGTCTTGGGGAAATTGATCATGAAGGTCATCAATCTCACGAATAGGAGGGAAATTACCCTTCTCCTTGCCCCATTTCTCCTCTTGTATTTCCGGCAAGAACTCTTGAGAGTGCTCCTGAATTGAAGGAGGTATTCCATCATCCGTGGAATTAGGAACATATGCTCCCTTTGGTGGTGAGCTTCTTCTCTCAATAACTAGTTGAGCGTGTGGAGGTAAAGAAACTTGTGGTTTGTTTACCAGTTGCTCTAATCTTTCTAGTAAGCCCTGGAAATGCAAGTCCAGTTTAACAGAGTTTGTCTAATTGAACTTTTGACTAGTCTCGAGTATGGCTTGAGCTTGTTCTACCATTTTCATGCACATTTTCATCCGTTCAATCTCTAAATCCGCTCTAGGGTAACTCTTATCTAAGTTTGCAGCTGTTGGCCCTTCTTGAAGTCGAGCTTGGTAGGCCTTGAACATCATGTCCAAGCCTTCTGGGGTTGGATCTACAAGAACAGACCCTGGTTTACAATGGGTGGTGGGGTGAGATGAGATGGAGTGGATGAAGTTTCGGCATGTGAGGGGTTTTGGGATGCAATGTCTTCTATTTTTGTTTTTGCGTCTTTCAAACTCTCTTTTATTCCCCTTGCGATTGGCCTTCTCTCTAGTGTCTTTCCATGTTCTTGTTTTCCTCTTACTAGGATCTCCTGATTCACTAGACTCCGATTGTTCTGTTGGTTTATCTTGTTTTAATGCTTGTGCCCTAGTAACTGCCTGTACAAGAGCCACATTACTGCTACTCGCACTTGAATCTGCCACTAAACCTACCACATTAATGGGTGTAATCTTGGGTGCACTGGAGGGGTTTCTTGAACAATCTCTAGGAAGATGGTCTTTGCCACATTCAGGACAAAAAGCTTGTATTGTGATAGCCTGACCTTGACTCGAAGATGGTGGGTGGGGACAATCACGAATGAAATGGTCACCTTGACATATGAAACAAGATCCTCTAGGGGCTTGTGGTCTCATTTGTCTCAATTGGGGCCTAGGATTAGGATTTGTGTACATAACATTGGAGTATTCTGGCTCCCAATTTTGCTCCATAGGTGGTGCCTCATATTGATACGAGTAAATCTCACTATGCTTAGGTGACTCAGTGTAATAAGCATGTGGACTACCTTCATGGGAGTAGTTTGGACTATGATCATGAGAGTCATTATCAGGTATCAATGGGGTTAGTGGCACCAATGCTCTATTTGGATTTTCCTCTCCCACAGCATACTTGACTGGAATCACATTAGGAGGAGCTGGTGGTTGGTTTCCCAAGACTGGTTGTGGTCTATATTGTGCCTAATATTGTTGTTGTGGTCGATAATATGGCTGCTGGTGTTGGTTCTGATACCTACCTTGTTGGTAAGGTTGCTGATAAGTTTGTCTAACAACCTGCCTATTGTAGGGACAATCTTGAGCCATGTGGTTCGTGTATTTTCTCTCAATGGTGCAATATGGAGCATTCCTTTCTCTAATGTTTTGGTTTTGCATTGGGCATACGTTAGCCATGTGGTCCCCTCCGCAAGTATAGCATCGGTTCAATGAGGTGACTCTTTGTGTTTGTCTATTTTGGACTCCCAGCTTCTTGGCAACTTGCTCAGCGATCTCATCTATTTCTGTGGAGATTTTCGAAGTATGACTAGTAGAACTATCAGAATCCTTATAGAGTTTGGACAATCCTAACTCCTCACCCAAGTTATCTTCTATGTCAATGCATGTCCGCACACACTCTTCTATGGATCTAGGCTCTTTCAAGTACGTGAACAAATCCTCAACCTATTCAGCTCTTAACACTTGTTTGAACTCAACCACATGATAAGGATCTCCTGACCCGTCAAAATAATTCTTCATTGCCTTGATCACTTGAGTGGGTCTAAGGGTTCTTGTGTGCTCTCGGGGTCTAGGCAATGGAAAATCATGTTCATCTCTTTGTTGCCTATGTGCTTGATGTCTCTCTCTTTCATGTCTTTCATTTTCAAATCCTGATCTATTTCTGCCCACAGTGTGTGCAAAACTTACCTCAGGTCTCTCTCTAGTTCTTTCTCTTTGGGCTTCGTGAGCTTGGGATGATCCTACTCCTTGGAGGCCATGGGAAACATTGGATCGTGGTGGAGGGAAAATCAATTCACTCTTCCACGTATATGCATGTCTATCATGTTATGTTACCAAGAACATTTTCTCCGATGTGTTATCCAGGTAGACAACTTTGCCTGGTGTTTCTGGATACTTGAACTCGTAGATGATGACTATGCCCAATTGTCTAGGTTGATCTGGCTTGAATCTCCAAAAGGCTTCCTCTGTTTCTCTATTCAAGAATAGTTC
This sequence comes from Ceratopteris richardii, assembly GCA_020310875.1. Lineage (NCBI taxonomy): Eukaryota > Viridiplantae > Streptophyta > Polypodiopsida > Polypodiales > Pteridaceae > Ceratopteris > Ceratopteris richardii. The sequence continues at coordinate 151,510,596 of CM035433.1, read as the reverse complement.
TATGCTTTTGTTGTCTTGAGGGATCCAGTCTAGAGTGATCACTCTGGTCAAAACTGACTTACCTCTAGGAGTCTGGGGTCCTTGTCCTACATTTCTTTGTTCTAGGTCTCCTATCTCATTCTCAGGAATGACATTTCCAAACTCATTAGTCCTATCTGGTAGGTTGGTGACCACATACATGGTTCCTTCCTTATCAATGTATGAACCCTCTTCGAACTTGACCACCGGGTGTTCAAGTCCAAAGAGTTGATCTGGATTTTCAAGTTGGACCACTGATCGCCTCAGGCCATCCTCATAGATGCGAGCACCTAATCGGTTGGTCCGAATATATTCCAATTGTGTCTTATATGGACCTTCGGGTGTTTGTAGATAAGCAGTTCCTGAGCCAGCTGCAAGTTTTCCCATGCTAAATGACATTTCTGAATCACTTGTGTCTGAACTTTGTACGTAAGGATAACCACTTAGTTGTTGTGCCCAAGACTTAGCTGTATGGTTGACACTAGCCTCAGAAGCACTAATGCTTTGTTTATCCTTGCCTAGGTGTCTACCAGATCTCAGGTTCATAAGCTTTGGTTAAGAGTCCAAAATTTCCCCTTGGTATGGTTCAAAATCCTTTGGATTCCCCTTGGTTCCCTAGTCCCACTTGAGGGTCAACTTCAAATTAATCCATCTAAAAATCAACGAGCTATAGAGCTCAAAAAATGGACTTTGGATGAAAAAGTTATGTCAAATCAGGCTCCTGGGGGTCAAAACAGGCAAACAGGACCTTTTGGAAAGAATCACGATTTTGTGAAAACAAGAGAATCGCGATCCTGTGAAACCAAGAGAATCGCGATGCTGTGAAATCAAGAGAATCGCGATCCTGTGAATCTCAAGAGAATCACGATGTTGTGAAATCAAGAGAATCGCGATCTTGTGAATCTCAAGAGAATCGTGATGCTGTGAATCTCGACAGAATTGCGATACTATGAATCTCCAGAGGATCGTGATGCTATGAAATCAAGAGAATCGCGATTTTGTGAAATCCAGAGGATCGCGATTGCCAACAGAGAATCGTGTTTTTAGAGAATCATGTTTTTAGAGAATCGCAATTGCCAACAGAGAATCGTGTTTGATCACAATCATGTTTTTGGCTGAAAATCGTGATTTGTGAGAATCACGATTTTGAGCACATTCAAAGAATCGTGTTCTAGAGAATCGTGTTCTAGAGAATCACGATTTTGTACCTTGGATGAAAATCGTGTTTTTAAAAATCGTGATTGCCAACAGAGAATCGTGTTTTTACAGAATCGTGTTTTCCCAAAATCGTGTTTTCACAGAATCGTGTTTTCACAGAATCGTGTTTTGAAAATTGTGTTTTGAAAATCGCATTTTGAAAATCGCGATTTTGTCTCAGAATCGTGGTTTTCAGAAATTTAGAGAATCACGATTTTGAGCACAACCACAGAGTCGCGATTCTGAGAATGACCCCAGAATCGTGTTCTTTTCAAAAGGCTTTTAGGCGGGAAACAGAGAATCGTGATTTTCAAAAAATTTTGAATTTTTCACAGAATTGCGATTTTCATCACAGAATCGTGTTTTTTAGCGGGAAATTCAAATTTCTGAGCGCCGAGCAATGGCGAGCTTCGTATGTGCAGAAAATCATGAAAAAACACAAGCGCTTGCTCTCTCTTGCACTTCCTAACTCCTTCCCACACAATAATGAATGAAAGATGGTATGAAAATGGTGAAAATGCACTAAAAAACAAGAAATATCTATGAAGAAGAAGATGGAAGAAGATGGAGATGGTGATGATGATGAAGATGAAGAAGAAAAAACAAAAAATGAGCAAAAATGACAATTTTTTTACCTTCCAACGTCGCAAATCTACGATCTTACCATCACAACGCTCGTCCTCGAAGCTCTCTCCCCGGCAACGACACCAAAATTTGGTGTAGCTCAAGTGTAAGCACCACCTCCTTTAGTTTTCAATCCACGGAGACGTGAGGACCAGTATGAAGACCACGAGCAAGTGAAGGCACAAGTGTGTGAGTGAAAGCACACAAACATGCACACACATACACACACACGCACAAAGTAAGATCAAAGAGAGGAACAATGGAAAGCTTCGATTGCAAAAGAGTTATCTTACAAAAGCTCTATTCTCTAATAAGCTAACCTCAAAAATGAGCTCTCTAGCTCTTTTTATAGTTTTTTGACTAGTTTTGGCCCTGTCCAGACCTAGTGTCCGGCCTAGTTAAAAATTAGGTTCCAGGGCTTATTTGAGGGCTCAAATGAAGTCTAAAAATTATGAAAATTGATAGGATGATACTTCTAATACTCCTCAAACTCGAGGACTCCTCGGCTTGAACAAAATGGAGTTACAAAAATAGACAATGGTATTTACAATGGTCAATGGTTTTGAGTGATGAAATCACTATTTTTGTAGGGGATTCTTCTAAAAATTTGACATGTACTTCTTGGAGCTCCCTACTTGCTCCTTCTTCTTGTGTGTGTCCACCTTTCTGATGTGCTTCCATGCTTGTGCTTGACCTTGAGTTCCAACAGACCCCGAGGCTAAACAACTTGAATTTCTCTGAAAGTAATGCACCAAATGACTTGAAACTTTATACACATAAACTAGTTAGTTATAACTTTTCAATAAATGCTTAAACACTTGATTTGGAGCTCTATATAGAGAGAGCAGAAAACTCTGCACATTGACTGAGTCTGAGGAAGGAGCAGAGAATAGAAATGGCACCAAGCAATGATCAAAGAGTATATGTATTGCATCAAATCAACAATCTACTTAATGTAAAAATGTTTTGGAGCCTTTATATAGACAATTGAGGATACAAAATTTTCTTTTCTTCATGGATTTGAATGCAAAATTAGTGGTTTTGGTAGTTTAGATTGATTGGAATCTTTTCCTACAATCTAGGAAAAGAGAAAGTTGAATTCATATCTACTTTTTGATTGATTGATTGAGAATCAATCCCAACCACTTCTATGTTGAAGCTCAAGGTCTGCAAAAGCATGCAAACACCAGAAGGAAGAAAAAGAAGCTTGGAGCACAACACACAAAATAGAATGTATTACCACCAGAATGTACAAAGATAAGTAGCCCATTAGTACTATAAGGGTATATACAACTTGTGGAAAAAAAACCTCCTAAAGAGGGAAAAAAGTGACTCGGTAGTCTTAGTGTGTTCACACACATCACTACCTAGATATATCAACAAATCCCCCCTAGGAGTGATGTGATGAACAAGGACCTCGCACTCGCGTATAAGGAAGTTCCCAGCTATGTGGAATCAATCCACAAAATGAAGTAAGCCCAAAGCTTTGTGGAAAGCTTCAAACTTCTCCCTAGATAGAGCCTCTATGAAAAGGTATGAAATGTTCTTCTACATGGCAGATATGCCAAGATGATCTCTCAAGTAGAAAGCCTCTCCCTAACATAATGATAGTGCACCTCAATGTGCTTAGTGCGAGCATGGAACACACGGTTCCTCACAACTGCCAATGCACTTTGACTATTAGTGAAGATGGCAGTGGCAAAAGACTGACCAATACCCAAATCAGCCATAAGGCATCTGAGCCACACACACTTAATAGTCACTGTGAAAGCTGCCCTATACTCAGCCTCACAACTGGAAGTGGCCACAGTAGACTACTTCTTGCTCAACCAAGATATGCATGAGCTACCAAGCATGAAGCAAAAATCAGTGGTGGACACACGAGTGTCATAGCAACCAGCCCAGGTAGAGTCAAAAAAAGCATGTAAATATGGCAGTAGTGATCCCCCCTTGGGAAAAAACAATCCAAGTGGCTAGGTACCACTCAAGTAGTGAAAGATGCGCTTAACTATCAGCCAATGCTTGACACTTGGGAAATGCATAAGCTTGCTCATCTGTGAGACAACAAGTTGAATATCTGGTCGAGTAATGCATAAGTAAATCAAGCATCCAAGAGCCTGTTGATAGAAAACAACATCAAATGCATCTCCAGCATCATAAAGACTCAACTGTAAACCTGTCTCCATAGGAGTGGCAATGTTTATAGCCTTCAAGGCCAAAACACTGCAATAATGTGTCAATATATTTTGTTTGACACAAAGCTATTCTATCATCAACTTGCATAAAGTAAATGCCCAAATAATAATGCAGATGCCCCAAATCTGACATCTCAAATGAGGCATGCAGATCAACCTTAAAATCAACAATATGCTTCTCGTGAGGACTAGTGAGCAGCATGTCATCAGCATACAACAATGATCAGAAGCACATCATTAGCACACTTAACATATAAGGTGCTTTTAGTTGGAGTGTTCTCAAAACCATGTGCAATCAGATAGGCATGTACCTTTTCATACCAAGCATGTGGTTCTTGCTTTAAACCATATAATGTCGTCTTCAACATGTACACTTGGTTTTCATGCCCTTTCTACACAAAGTCATGTGGCTGAAAAACATACACTTCTTCATGCAAGTCACCATTCAAAAATGCAGTTTTAATGTCCAACTGATGTACATTCCAACCATGATGAGTTGCAAGTGCACAGATGCTATCAACAGTACTCATTTGGCAAGTAGAAGCAAAGTTCTCATCAAAATCAATGCCTCTTTCTTGAGCATAACCCTTTGCAACAAGCCTAGCCTTATATGTGTCAATTGTTCCATCAGGCTTACGCTTAAGCTTGTATACCCACTGTAGCTCAGTGATGAGTAGCACCTCCTTTAATGTCAATCCGGGAAGACATGAGGATGGTATGAAGACCTCGAGCAAGTGAAGGCACAAATGTGTGAGTGAGAAGCACACTAACATGCACACACATACACACACACGCGCATACACGGCAAGAACAAAGAGAGCATGACAATGGAATCACTTCTATTGCAACAAAGTTCTCATACAAGCTCAAAACTACAAGAAGCTCCCCCAAAAATGAGCTCTCTAGCTCTATTTATAGTTTTTGACTAGCTTTGGCCCTGTCCAGACCTAGTGTCCGGCCTAGTTAAAAATTAGGTTCCAGGGCTTATTTGAGGGCTCAAACGAGGTCTAAAAAATACGAAAATTGGTAGGCAACTACTTCTAAGGCTCCTCAAGCTCGAGGACTCCTCGGCTTGTACAAAATGGAGCTACAAAAAGGTGAAAATGGTATTTATAGGGGTTTTTAGTGATGAGAATCACTTTTAAATGGTGTAAGGGTTTTGAAAAAAATAAAGGGTTGCCTTCGTGCTAGATCTGCTTGTATGCTCGTACTTGCCTCTTCTCGTATACTGCCAACACTCTCCCCCCCCTAGTGTCTGTCGCCTCTGACAGACCTTTGATCTGCGGTTTGGTCAATATAGTCCTGGAGAATGTCAGCTCCCATGTCATGTTCTTTGATTCGCAGCCCTCAGATCAGGTCTCTCTGAAGGGTATCCCAATTGACTGCGCCCGGTATGTCCGGTTGTGGCGTTGTGTAGAGTTCTGAGTGCATCGTTTGTTCACATGCAAAGAGGTGTAACAAATGGGTGGGCCTTGGCGCGAACACCTCTGAGTGTGCTTCCCAGAACCCTGTGGTGAACATATCATCGAAAGTTTGCTTATAGCAGGCAGGGAGATACCTGATGCGTGTGTGCCATGCATAAGCAACGCGTATGCTCGGGGTGGTGCTCATATCATATAGCAGGTCATAATTACCATTAACAAACCCGGGAATCGGAGGTTGAATATGACATACATTGCGGAAAGTTTTGAGCACAACCTGCATCATATCGAATATCTTGAGCATCATCTGGGCAGCTACATCTGGCATGGGGTGGAGGCGTGGCATCCAATGTCTGATGGTTGCTATCATGTATGATACTGTGGGGGTGCCGGTTGGGGGTGCAATGGCGGGGTAATTGAGCCATTCTCTACAGTTTACATTGTTCTGAACCTTGATGGCAAAGGCTTTCCATGATCTTCTTCTTTGTACTGGCCCATAACAAGGGTTATACTTCAAATGCATGGGAGCGTGATCCCATGTTCTAAGCATTTCCGGGTATGTTTCAAGTAATCTTTGCCTCCAAGTAGGTTGGAATATCGCCCCTTTTCTGGCTGCCTCTGGTATATCTTCTGGTTTGAACTGGGTGGCAAAAGTAGGGCACTTGTTGGTGACTCTTTTGATCTCTGCGTTGTAGTCGGCCAACAATACAAAATATGGTTTATATTGTAATTCTGAGCTCGTGATGAGTCGTCTAGGAGCAAGGTGCCTGAAATACTCAGATTGAAGTATGGTTTCCTCAATGGCCTTCATTGCTAGCATCTGAGTGGAGACACGTTCTTGATGAGTTTTCCCCATTTCTTCTACTTGTTTCATCCAGGCTGATGGGGGTTCCTCATAGGTATCTTGCCCTTCCTCCGTGATTCGTCCTCCTGCAAGTGGTTGAGGCTCATAGTTCTCTTCAAATGCTTCCTCCACTGGAATAATAATTGCTTCTTCTTCTATGGGTTGCTCAGGTGGGGAAGGAGGTCGTTCATATTGTAACAACTTGATTTTCAACTCTGCAATCTGTTGCCGTAGCTCAAGTACCTCACTGTTCGTTGAAGGTTCAGGTTCTGGCGAAGTAGCGGCATCGACCGTCTCTTTAGGTGTGGGTGGGTGTGTTGTCGATACTTTGGATCCTTGTAATTCCTTTATCTGATCTGCCAACTCATCATGGGCTTCCAAGAGGGTTGCATAACCTTCTAAAATCTGTTGAATATGCTCTGAGGGGACAGCTTGGAATTTTGCAGGGTCTATAGGTGCTCCCGGGGTGTTTTCCATGGCCGCTTCTAGGTTCTCCTGGTTTTGTTGTTGTAGCCTTCGGTTCTCTTCTTGAGCCGCTGCTAGATGACGACGTAGTAGGGCCATGTTGTGTTGAAGTCTCGCATTGCGGCCCATTTGTTCTCTGAGTTGTTCGTCCATAGCTTTGCTTGTCTCTGCATACTTAGCTTCAAGTTGTGTCTTCGATTGTTGGAGGTCAGTCACCTGTTGTTGTAGTGTTGTATTACCTAGTTCCAAGGCATCGACTCGTGCCTGGAGTTGAGCTGAGAGATTGCACAGCTCTGTGTTATTTTCTTCTAATAGCTTATACTCTTGCTTAAGTTGAGTGGCCGCTTCAACCATGGTGTCTAGGGCATTACTAAATGATGTGGATGCATGGGTAGAGGTGGAACATGCAAAGGGTCGGGAAATGGGGAAGGGAAAAGTGGATGATGTGCCTATGAGTGAAGTGAAATGTGATGATGGTGGAACAGACGTGGCGGTGGGTGCTCCTGTGGATGGTGAAATATCCATGGGATCCGATGTGATAGTGTGTGAAGTGTGAATTGTGAATACGGGAACGGTAGGTGGTGTGTTAGTGGTGGCAGTGAATGTGGGGGAGTGGGGTTGGGGAAGGGACTTTTTATTATAATTCTCCACCTGTTGGAGTATATTTACAAGGTTTGTCCAGAATGACGGTTGTGTGACTTGGGTTGAGTATGAGGCAGTTACTAGGGAAGTGGTGGATAGGGTTTGGGTGTGGGTGAATGGAAAAGGATGGGATAAGGTCTGGCTAGTGGCAAGTGGTTGTCCAAGGGCGGGGAGATAGGAAAGGTGACCTATTATGGTTTGATCGGTGGCAGGATGACCTGTGTGGGGTTCAAAAATTTGGGCAGAAGTGATGGCTGTGGGTAAAGGGAAGGCGGTAGAAAAGGAGGTGTGTACATTGGTTTCACCATGGGTGGATATCAGTTGTTCGGAAAGACTCGTGGAAAAGGGTTCTGAAGGCTGGCTGGGAGGTGATGGCGGAGTTGGTGAATGTGTATTTACATCTGGTTCGTCACTGGGACTAGGGCTAACCATCTGAACATCTTCTATCATTGAAGTAGGCAATACGGTAGATACCTCCATTTGAATCATCTTTCCCCGCCGTGACCTTGTATCTATCCTTCTTTGATCATAAGTAGGGTTCGCCTGATAGACCAATGTTCTCATGGCTTCCCCGATGCCACAGGTGTCCGCCAAAAGGTTCAACGATTCTACAAAATGTGGGTCGATGTTCTCCGACTGCAACATGTGGTTTACTAGGGCTCGATTCGCTTCTTCTGACATCTTGTGTCTCCTCTGCACCTGCTTGATTGTCCGGTATAGTCTTTTGAGTTGTGCGGTATAGGCAGGGGCTTCCTCTTCACTGTCTTCTGGTTCATTTCTTTGTGCACCTACCTGAACTTGTGTGTTTGGGTCATGAGGATGTTGTGCCACCTCTTCCCCATGTACTCTGCTTGTCTCGCCCCGTGGCTGTTCTCTTTGGACTGATGCTCCCGGATCAAGATTGTCAGGGGAACCTTCACTGTCTGATAGGTGGACCGTCTGCAGGAATCTTTCAAAATCAAAGTTTGGATCCTCTGTGAAGGTGGCCATAGATGCAAACTCTGCATCGGTAGGTAGTGGAGGGGCGGATGGAGCGGGTTGTACCACATCCCCAGCTTGAACTCCTTGAAGATGGATCGTGAAAGGTGCGACCTGAGCTTCTGGTCTGGGGGAAGCTTCGGTCGTGGCTTCGTGAGGGATCATTACCTGTGAGAGCGATCCACGCATTCGTTTTGCAGGCTGGCTCCCTGACTTCCGCCCTTTGAACAACTCCAGTTGTGCATATTTTAGGGCTCTGGCAACCGGCACATCATATGCAAGACATCGATAGATAATTCTTGTAAGCGCATAACAGCCATGTAAAGTAGGCTTCCTCACTCCCCGCTTGCCTGCCTCATACCCTTGGTCCAAGATCCATACAGGCATCTTAATGGGCAAGCTTCCAGTCTCTGCTAGATATAACCCATACCATATTTTCTTGTGAGGTTGGGTGAAACGGTCCTTAGCTGGGAATGCGAAGTGTTGGAGGCACATCCGCAATGGTATGGCGATGTTGGGGGTGAGGGCGCGCATTTCTTTTAGCTTCTTGATTCTGTTGCTTTTCATCGACTCAGGTATCAAGGGGTCGCGGTCAGAAGGTACATGCGTGCCATACATCTGAAGTGCTTCCCTGATTAAAGTAACATTCAATTCGAACTTCCTCATTTCCTCCAGATTTGACAAGGAGGGCACCCAGAATGTGCCTGAATGATCTCTATCACCTGTCGGCTTCAATGTGGCAATTAGGTAGTTGCACCTGAGGAAATCGGGTTTAGGCAGAGTTGCACTAAAATAAGTTTGTAATCCTGCTTTTTGCCAGATATCTTGAAGTGGAGCTGCATTCTATAAGGTTTCGAATTCTCTTGAAAAGAACTGGAAGGTCCACCACACTCCTCCACACTCCATCTTGGACTCCCATATATGATCTGCGTCTCCCAAGTCTCCTGGCATTTCATTGAACCAATGAGAGTGCCCTTTTACTCTTTCGGTTAGGCCATTTGGTGGATCTGGAATAGGAATTCTCCACACATTCACGAACTCTTCAGGCTGAGCTATTGGTGGGGCCTCCACCGGCATGGCATCCCAATTGATTTGAGCACCAGAGCCTGCCTAAGAGCTTGTGCCTGCTACTGCTGCCATGGGAATCGGGTGCTTATCTGCTAGAAGAAGAAAGGCACATTAGTGTTGCATAGGAAACAGGATGTAATGGTGTTCCCTTCACAATACTAACATGACAATCCCGAAGGTTAGTGGTCAGAGATGAAGTGCTTGTGATAGGTGTGAGTGGTGATTAGAGGTCAGTATCATACTAGATGCCTACTTTGGTTATGCAGTGGACTCGGAATGCACCTATGTCAGAGTGGATGGATTTACAAAAATTAGGTCAGGGGGTTTGATACATGGTTTAGGTCTCCAAACTTTGATAGGGAATTCATAGCTCTTAGAGCTAAAGGTAGGCAACGGTTTATGAACTAGGTTGTGATGGATTTGGGACCTTTTGGGAACCCATTTCCAGACATTCCTTGATGTGACTGAGTGTGGGTCAGAGTGGTATTTAGGTAGAGTTCCTGCGTTGTTAGTCGAGAGGACTTGAGAGTGTGGAATTATGCCAGTAACTAGAGTTGGAACTATTTGGGCTCGTAAACAGGCCTTGGGCACCCATATGTGTCTAGCATTGGGGCTAGCCTTCCTTGACCGCTTAGGGACCCAAATAGATGTGGTGTGCCTAGGAGGTTTCCTAGGGTACTCCTTCACTTGTGTCCGTGATGGTGTGGCTGGTTTGTTGTCTCCTCGAGAGTCTGCTATTAGAGTTGTGGGTTTTCCATCCTTGCGTATCCAGATCTGCTTCGTGCCACGAGGTGCTCCGTGTTGCACGGGTTGGCGCTCCTGCTTCTTGATCAATGGCCTCCTTCGTGTTGTATAGTGTTTGGTCTTCATGTTTAGAATCTCCTTTGACCCCGCTGCGAACTCCTCATTGACTCCTGTACCTTTGGTAAGATTGACAAACCTCTGCACCATAGAAGTTTGGACAAGAAGAGCAACATTGTTATCTTCATGTGGATTCCTGGAGGGACCAGGAGTTGGTGCATGTTCTATTGATTTGAGTGCTTAATTTTCTAATTCAATCGTGAGACGGCTTTGGCCTACCCAGGCCTGAAGAATTCCACTTCTTAGGTTGAGGTTGACTGCGTGATCGTAGATCCAGTCTTGGCCCAGGACCAGAGGTTTGGTCAGATCCTCGTCTTCACACACTAGCACTTTTGCTGGCATGAGGACCTCTTGTTTGTAGAGGGGAAGATCCACCTCTCCCATGCAAGGGGTTTCAACACCTCCTAATCCTATCAGATATGCTTCTAGGGGTTTTACCTCCAATTGCAGCTGCTGACAAATAGAAAGCCGAACTGCACTTGTGGCTGCTCCTGAATCAATTAAAGCTCTCACGCTTGTTGTGCTGTCTCTTTGTCCTATTTCTAGGGTCACAAAAGGTCGTCGATCCACTATCTTATAGGTACGTTCACCTGAAGCCTCACACATGGCCATGTGATAGCCTGGAGACTCTTGAGTGTCAATCATAGGTTGATCCCTCCCTTGTCTCCTCAACTTCATTCGTCTGATGCGCTCTAAGGCCTCTACCTGTGCTTCTTCTCGAATTTGTTTTTCCTCCTCTTTACGTTGTTTAGCAGTATTGAGTCGACTTAGCATTTCCTCCGTGAGGGGTTCCTGATACAACTTGACTCTGCATCCGCTAATATAGCTTGGGAGAACATCACCCTCTAAAGTGGCTAGTTGTACTGCTCCACTCGTGGAGATCCTATTGATGATCATAGGCCCGTAGCCTCTCTTTTCTAACTTCCTTGCGTGTTGTTTCAATGTGTAGACTAAAACTAGATCTCCTTCTTTCAAGCCCTTATCCTTCACATGGGCATCAAAGTATGCCTTCTGCCTCTTCTTAGCTGCATATATCCCTGCAGCTGCTCTCAGTCTTGTTTCTCCTAATCGTTCAAGGTCAAAAAATCTAGAGGAGAGTTCATGACCTGTCCATTCGTGCTCTTGTGCTACTTTCAATGTAGGTATTAAGAAGTCCAACGGTAGCACGGCATTTTGGCCAAATACCATCTAAAAGGGGGTGGCTTGGAGTATCATTTTGTAGGCTACTCGGTATGCCCAAACAGCATGGTGTAGCTGTTTGTCCCAATCAGAGCGTTTATTGTTCACTAATTTTGTCAATACATTGCATAGGATTTTATTGGTGCTTTCGGCTTGCCCATTGGCTTGAGGGTGATAGGGCGCAGACTTCTTATGCACTACCAAGAATTCTTGGAGCAGATTTTCAATAACTTCATTCAAGAAGTGAGTGCCTCTATCACTAACTAGCTCTATAGGTAGCCCGTATCTTGTGAATACATTCTCAAACAAGAATTTAGCAGTTGTCTGAGCGTCGTTCTTCGTTGTGGCTTTTACCTCTACCCACTTGGTTAGAAAGTCTGTGGCAACGATGATATACTCAGCATGGGAACCCTTAGCTGGGGGATTGATAGGACCTACAAAGTCTATTCCCCACTTAGAGAATGCACGTCCGCCCATCATAGGCTTCAGTGGCATCTCATCTTTGCGTATAGGATACTGGGTTCGCTGACAAATCTCACACCTCTTCACATAGGTATGTGCATCCATGTGAAGGGTGGGCCACCAAAATCCTGCAAATAATATTGCCTTGATCACCCGATCTGGTCCAAAGTGTCCACCTGCTACACCTTGGTGAGCAGTTTCCAAAATCTTTAGATATTCACTCTCATGAACACAAAGTCTCAGGTAACCATCCTTACCACGCTTGTAGAGATTATCACCAATGAGTGAGTACTCTAGGGCTTCTTGTTCTAGACTTCTTTTCCTAACCAGAGTCATGTCTGGAGGGAATGTTTTCGTCCTCAGGAAGGATAGTAGTGGTTCACTCCAATCTGGCACTATGGACACTTGATAAAGAGTGGCATGTTCCACAGGTGGTTTAGTGCAACAGATTGGGCATTCCTTGCACAACTTTTGGACATCAGCTTCCATAGTTGGCCAATGCACTCCTAGTCTCCTCAGGGTCTGTAGGGTTCGTTGTTTTGAGTAGTGTTGCTCTAATGCATCTACATGTGCCAATTGCAACCACTTAGCGTACTCATCCTCTTCCACACAACAGGCCAAGATCCCTTGATCTGTGTGCTTGTACATACTTCCTGCCATGATGTGGTACTTTTGGGCTTTTACTACCTCTCTATCCTGCGTGTTTATTACTGGGTGGTTAGGCCCGTATGTCAATACTGGTACCAATGGCTTAGCCCACTGCGGTACCACTTCCAAATTAAACAAGTAAGCATCAGGAAGGTCATCTGACACTCCTTGTGGGGCTTCTCCTGATGTGAGCCTTGAGAGATGATCTGCTCTTAGGTGAGTTCTGCCCTTTCTCACTACTACCTCAAAGTCATACTCCATTAGTAAGAGAAACCATCTTACTAATCTGCCTGTATTACATGGCTTGTTTACTAGGTACAGTAGAGCTTGGTGATTAGTAAAAAATTTGAACTTATTTGCAAGCAAATAATGTCTAAATTTCTTAACTGCATATACCATGCCTAAGCCTTCTCTCTCAGTAGTGGTGTAATTTCGTTCAGCTGCATTCAATTGTCTACTGGCATAGGCAATTGGGAGATCCATATTACCTTCACCAGTAGGTTGTGCGAGTACACATCCAATAGCGTAATTGGATGCATCCACATGAACATGGAATGGCCTGTTCCAATCTGGTGTGGTCAAGATTGGTGCTAAACATAATCTTCGTTTAAGCTCTTGGAAGGAATTCTCACATTCATCAGTCCACTCAAAGTTAGTCAGAAGTCCGTACATGGGCTTTGCAATGACAGCATACATGTGAATGAACCGGCGGTAGTAACCACAATGCCCCATGAAAGCTTGTACTTCCTTGACATTCCTTACCCTAGGTAGCTCTGCTATGGCTCTCACTTTCTCTTCATCAGTGGATATGCCATTCTTTGACACTATGTGTCCTAGAATCTTGCCTTGCCTGACCATAAAGACGCACTTTTCTGGGTTCAGGCAGACTTGATATTCTCTACATTTGTCAAAGATTTGTCTGAGTTTGGGAATATGGGTTTGCCTTATGTTGGAATGAGCACAAAGATCATCAACATAGACTTCTAAGTTCTTCCTCAAGAACTCCTTAAATACATGGCACATCAGCCTTTGGAAGGTTGCGGGAGCATTGGTCAGCCCGAATGGCATTACCCTAAAAGCGAATACGCCCCACTCCGTGGCAAAAGCCGTCTTATGTTGATCCTCTGGAGCAATGGCTACTTGATTGTAGCCCGAAAACCCATCTAGGAAGCTGTACACTTCCTTGCCTGCTACCCTTTCTAATAGATGCTCAGTGATAGGAAGCGGATAACTGTCTCTAATCGTGGCGGCATTAACTTTTTTAAGGTTAATACACACACGCAGCTTTCCATTTTTCTTGGGCACCACTACAATGGGGGATACCCACTCAGTGTGCTCAATTTCATAGATGAATCCGGCTTCAACCAGTCGATCTATCTCCTCTTTGATCTTAGCAGCATAGTTATCGTTGTATGTGTAGGGTTTCTGTTTCGAGGGTCTGGCGTCTGAGGTCATGGGGATTGTATGTGAGCATATATCAGGGTCTAACCCTTTCAAGTCCTTATAACTCCAAGCAAATACATCTCGGTATTCTCTTAGCAAGGCTATCAGCTCTTGTTCTTCCTCCTCTGTCAGGTCATGACCTATGTATGTGCATCTTTCTTCTCCTTCCTCGATGGCGACAACTATTTTCTTGGTAGTTTCCTTGCTATCATAGGCTTCTCCTGCTTGTGCCTCACGTTTAGGCATTCTTATCATGACTCTCCTATCGTCTATCTCATATTTTTTAAAGTTTTCAGGGACCTCAAACAAGGACTCTTTTGCCTCCGGAGCGACTTCCTTCTTCTTTCTTTTCTTTCCTCCACTCTTGGAAGCTACTTGTGTGGCTAACCTCACCTCATTTGTAAGCTCTCCGTGCCTCTGGGGTTGAAATTCTACTTCATAGAAGTATTCTTCATCTGATGCAAAAGGTGGGTCCATGATGATTGACTCTAGATCGAAGTCACTCGCATCCTCAAATGCATCAAGGATAGGTTCGCATTCTTCTAAAACAGCATCTCCCATGATTGGCTCTATTGAAAAGACTGAAATGTCATAGCCATCCTCATCACAATGAGGTGTCCACTGCTCTTCATTGATGGCTACATCCATTGTTGCTAGGATTTCTGCCCAGCCATGGGGTTCAAATTCCTCATCAGGAAAGACTACAGGTGCATAGGCTGGGCTTGAATTGATCTATGGTTTTCTTTTGCACCTACCTCTCTGGCTTTCTCTCTCTTCTCTTCTTCTACTGCTACCTTACACATCCATAAGTGGGTGTCTTCATGCATCCACGAGGATCCGGATTCTATGGAATGCACAGACTCAGTCTCATCTTTGGCTCTATGGATGGGGTTCCATTGAATAGGCGGTACGTCTCTATGAGAGTAATCCTTAAGATTGACTTTGGTTGTAACACCTAGATGTTGCAAAGACAAGGAATTGGTTCCCCAATCCTGGACTACTTGCAATTGCCGCATAAATGGCCTTCCCAAAATCATCTCGTAGGCTTTGTTTTTGCTAAAGTCGCATATAGCAAAAGTATGATCAAACTCAACCCCACATGTAGTGAGAGTTATTCCTTCTAGCAATCCTAAGGGCCTTTCAATATGACCATCAGCCATCTGCAATTTCATTCTCGTTGGTCGGAGTGCTGGCTTGCCCCATCGCTTCCATAGGGAAGTTGTAGCAATTGCAACTCCTGCACCTGAGTCCAAAATTGCCTTGGTGGTGTACTCCTGGTAGGTAATGGGAAGATAGGTGTTCCCTTCTTCACCTTCACACATATCTCCTATCTTATCCAAGGGTATCTCTGGCACTGTCTTACGTGATCCTACCTGGGAATGAGGTTTCACTATCGCTGGTACTTGTTTGGCGACATGTTTCCATAATTCAGGTCTAACCTTGAGTAGCTCTTCTAACTTGAGATTGCACTGCACTTTAGTGTTTTTCACTACCTCTGTGTTCCTAGGTAAGACTGAGTCCTCATTTTTTACCATGACTGTAGGTGCTCTCATACAGGCGGACTTTGCTTCCCATGGGCCTGTGAAATGGGGTAGTTCTTGTAAAGAATTAGACTCGAAGTCTAATCTTTCTTGAGATTGGGCACTCTCCTGCTCTCCATAAATGGAAGGAAGGTCTTGTGGGAATTGATCGTGTGTGTCATCCACCAGCTCAATGGGAGGAGGAACTTCACTCTCTTTAGCCCGTTTCTCTTCTTGAATCTCTCGCAAGAATTCTGGTGTGTATTGATTCATAGAAGAAGAGGTGTCTGGCTCCGTAGAGTTAGGCACGTAGGCCTCAGGCACATAGGCTTTCCGGGTAGGAAGACCTGCTCTCTCACTAGCCTTGTCATGGTGTTGAGGGGCGAGTCCCTTTTGTGATTGTGCCATTAAATTCTCTATTCTTTCTAGGGAGGGGGGGTTGTCTGGTTCAGTGGAATTGGGCACATAAGCTTTCGGTGGGGGATGGGTCATGTTTTTGCTTGCTTTATCTCTTTCTTGATTTTTTTCTTCCTTGGCAGATCTTGCAATTATGCCCTCTAACTTCTCTAGAAGTCCATCCAAGTGTAATTGTGTCTTGGCTGAGCCCGAGTAATTGAAAAGGTGACTGGCTTCAAACATAGTCTGAGCCAATGCGACCATTTTCGCGCAAAGCTTGGTTCTTTCTATCTCTAGGTCAGCTCTAGGGTAGCACTTGTCATGATCCGTTACATTTGGCCCTTCTTGGATTCTGGCCTGATATGCTTTAAGCATCATGTCTATGTCTTCAGGAGTGGGATCAGCTAATACTGATCCTACTCGGGGTGGTGGGTGGGTTACGTGGGGTGTATTAGAGGGTGGAGGGATGGAGGGTGATGGGGATGGTAGCGGTGGGAATGTGTGAGAGTGCGGTTGAGATGTGATCTCTATGATTTTTGCTTTGGTTTCTCTCAAGCTTTCTTCAAGTTCGCTCATCTTTTTTGCCCATTGCCTTTTCATTCTTTCACGACTATCCTTCCAGGCTCTAGTCCTCTTTTTGGTTATGCTCTCTGTTTCACTCACCTCGGGGCTCTTTTCCTGACCCACACCTTGGTTTTGTTGTAGTGCTTGGGCTCTTGTGATCACTTGCACAGGTGTAGTGGAAGTCACACTCCCTGTGGAGTCTACAACTAACCCAACAACATTGATAGGAGTGATTTTAGGCACGTTATTAGGGTTCTTTGGGCAATCTCGTAGGAGATGCTCTTTCCCGCAGTCTTGACAGAAACCCTGAATGGTTACTGGTTGAGGTTGTGTAGGGGCAGGCAGTGGACAATCACGTATAAGGTGATCTCCCTGACATCTGAAGCATGGTCCTCTAGGAAATGGGGGTCGTACCTGCCTAGGTTGAGGTCTAGAGTTGGGGTTTGTGTACATGACATTGGCATACTCAGGTTCCCCACTACTTTCACTTGGGTCCTCATAATAGTATGACTCGTTATGCTCGGGTGACTGCATGTAGTAAGCCTGTGGGCTATCAATATGTGTGGAGTCAAAACTATGGTCACTTGGATCACTGTCTGATAGCAATGGGGTGACTGGGACTATGGCTCTATTCGGATTTTCTTCAGCAGATGCATATTTCATTGGGATCACATTGGTTGGAGCAGGGGGTTGCTGCACTAGGACTGGTTGAGGTCTCTGCTGCCCTTGATAAGGTGGCTGATAAGTTTGTTGTGGTCTGTTGTATTGTTGTGGTGGGTACTGATTCTGATATCTACCCTGTTGTGGATATGGCTGAGGGTAATTTTGCCTAACAGTTTGTTTGTTATATGGGCAGTCTTGTGCAGTGTGGTTGGTGTACCTGTGCTCTATGGTGCAGTACTGGCTACTAGGATTCGCCTGGGGTTGGGCCATAATGGGACATACATTTGCCATATGGTCACCGCCACAAGTGTAACACCGCTTAACTGGGGCAAATCTCGGAATTTGTTTGCTAGAGACACCTAGTTTTTGAGCTACCTTCTCTGCAAGTTCCTCAATGGATGTGGATTGACCAGATGTGAGGCTACTAGAGCTATCAAAATCCTTATAGATTTTTGATAGTTCTAATTCCTCACCTAGATTGTCCTCAATGTCTATGCACATGCGCACGCACTCTTCTATCGTTCTGGGGTCCTTCAGATACACATATGACCTGAGCTTGGTGCTCAACAATCCATCTAAGAACAAGGCCACTTGTTTGGCTGGTGTGGGTAACTCCGGCATCGGGCATCTCTCCAGGTACTGCCTAAATCTTCTTCCAGCTAGTCTGACCGTCTCTTGAGGTGTTTGTTTGAAGCTATGAATTAGTGAGGAAGTGTTGTGCCTGATTCCACTCTTAGAAAACTCAATGATAAATGCCTCTAAGAGCTGGTCTATGTTTCTGAAATGCCTCTCGTTCAGTGGTTGAAACCACGTAAGGGCAGTGTTCCTAAGGGTTAGACCAAAAGCGTTATATTGTGTGAATAGGTCCTCTACCTGTTCCGCTTTCAAGACTTGCCGAAATTCTGCCACATGGTCATAAGGGTCTCCAGTGCCATCGAAGTAGTTCTTCATGGACTTCACCAGTTGAGTTGGTCGCAGGGTCCTAGTGTGTTCTCTCAGTCTTGGCAAAGGGAAATCGTCATCATTCCTTTGATTCCATGGGGTTCTATGTCCCTCAGGTCCCACTCTATTCCTTTCCGTTCCCGTTCTTTCTCTTCCCAGGGAGTTGGCAAAACTTACCTCAGGTTTGTCTCTATTTCTATCTCTTTGAGCTCCATGAGCTTGGGAGGTCCCAGCTCCTTGGTGACTATATGACACATTAGTCCGAGGTTGGGGAAAAACAAATTCACCCTTCCATGTGTAGGCATGTCTGCCATGCTCAGTGACCATGAAGATTCTCTCTGATGCATTGTCTAGGTAGGTTACTTGGCCTGGGCTATCAGGATCTTTAAACTCATAGATTGTGAGGGCACTCACTTCCTGAGGTTGAGCAGATTTATATCTCCAAAAAGCCTCATCGGTTTCTCAGTTTAAAAGAAGATCTATGCTTTTATTATCCTGTGGAATCAATTCTAGAGTCATGATTCTGGTCAAGACAGATTTACCGCGGGGAGTTCTCGGCTCTTTCTCTAAATTTCCTTGCTCTATATCACCCGTGTCGGTCTCTGCAATCACATTTCCAAACTCGTCTGTTCTATCAGGAAGAGTGGTGACTACATAAATAGTCCCCTCTTTATCCAGGTATGCTCCATTCTCGAACTTGACTACCGGGTGTTTTAGTCCATGGGGTTGATCGGGATTCTTAATCTGGACCATAGATCTTCTCAGTCCGTCTTCGTAGATGCGAGCACCTAGACGATTCGTCCTGATGTATTCCAATTGAGTCTTGTAAGGTCCCTCTGGCTTTTCTAGATAATCCACCCCTGAACTACCTACTGGTCTCTCCATGTGATAGGACATCTCAGAATCACTTGTTTCTGATCTAGGAGTGTATGGGTAATCACTCAACTGCTGGGCCCAAGACCTAGCAGTGTGATTGACACTAGCTTCAGAAGATCTGAGGCTTTGTCTGTCTCCGCCTAAGTGTCTGCCTTATCTAAGGTTCATATGCCAGATTTATCTACCCCCTTGGACCCAAGCACACTGTCGTTGCAGGTTAATTTGCACCAATCACTTTGTTCTTTTGAGTTGAATATTATGTTTATGATCTTGTCTGAAATCGCGTCAGGAGTACTTAAGTGAATTTCGCACTTGATAAGTGATCGACTCCAGTTTACCCTTTGTCCCTTAGGGTTTTCGCACTTAAGACCTATTTAATTCTTGCACTTGGTTGATTAATTCTCTTGGACTTGATTCGTGCCTAACGTTGCCCTAATTAATTACCACACCTAAGTCGTACTTAGCCTAGGCTAGGAATTGACAAAGGAGGGTTGAGAGATCTTCCAACCTCAATTAGCTGGTTGACCGGACTGCTACACAAGCCCAGGAAGCCTTCTCCCAAGCTTGGTACTCACCCTTGCTAGCTTGCTTTGGATTGCCTTGAGTGCACACAATGTTCCTGCAAAAACTCACCAGTCAGTATAGCTCTATTACCACAAGTAATTGAAAGACACACATCAATATTTGCAGTCCCCCCTGGAGTAACTCACTGTACCCCCTCAATCTTAGGACCACCTAGTCTCACCTAAAGGCCAACTTGAAAATACATGTTCTAAAACTCCACGTATGATTCTACAAAAGACCAGTCGAGCTCCACGTAGGATTTTCAACAAGCTTCCCAACGAGACCAAAATCTCATCAATCGGAGTTCGTATGGTGAAGTTATGACCCTTCAGGCACTTAGGGGTCCAAACAGGCTCTCAGGGTTCAGGAAATTCCTCCCTGGTTTCTAGGTCTTTTGCCCACTCCTAAGGCTCTCATATCCTCCCAATGTGTCCAAGATTAAGCCCAAGGATACCTTAATTCAGTCAATTAAATTACTCTAAATTTTCATGCGTTAAGCCCATGTATCGCGATAGGTCGGGTCGAAGTGTCGTGATAGCTCCCAAGTGTCGCGATAGCTCGTGAGTGTCGCGATAGCTCGTGAGGTGTCACGATACTCCCAAGTGTCGCAATAGCTCGTGAGGTGTCGCGATAGGTCGTGAGGTGTCGCGATAGGTTGTGAGGTGTCGCGATAGGTCGTGAGGTGTCGCGATAGGTCGTGAGGTGTCGCGATAGGTCGTGAGGTGTCGCAATAGGTCGTGAGGTGTCGCGATACTCCCAAGTGTCGCGATAGCTCGTGAGGTGTCGCGATAGGTCGTGAGGTGTCGCGATACTCCCAAGTGTCGCGATAGCTCGTGAGGTGTCGCGATACCTCGAGGTGTCGCGATAGCTCGGGATATGGTGAATTTTCCTGTTCTGTCTAGTGATCCTGGGAGCTCTAGGCCTGCGCAGTGTCGTGGTGCACTCAGAATAGTGATTGGGTGAAGTTTTCGAAGTGTCGCGATAGCTCGAGCTCGACGCCTCGGGGACTGTGCAGACAGATTCCGTACCTGCTGAGCTTGCTGGAGATGATGATGGAGCTGCAACCTGCAAGAAACATGCAAAAACACACAAAACAAGAACACACACGCTCGCTCTCTCTCAAACTCGCACACAACAAATGAGGGGAATGACAAGGAAGAGGGAATATGTAGTGGAGAAGGAGGTGGAGGTGGAGATGGAGAAGGAGGTGAAGATGGAGATGGAGATGGAGAAAAATCAGAAATTTATCGACTACTTACCATTCCAACGCGTCCTCTCTACGTCTTACCATCACACGCTCGTCCTCAAAGCTCGAATCCCCGGAAACGGCGCCAAAATTTGGTGTAGCTCAGTGATGAGTAGCACCTCCTTTAATGTCAACCTGGGAAGACATGAGGATGGTATGAAGACCTCGAGCAAGTGAAGGCACAAATGTGTGAGTGAGAAGCACACTAACATGCACACACATACACACACACGCGCACACACGGCAAGAACAAAGAGAGTAAGACAATGGAATCACTTCTATTGCAACAAAGTTCTCATACAAGCTCAAAACTACAAGAAGCTCCCCCAAAAATGAGCTCTCTAGCTCTATTTATAGTTTTTGACTAGCTTTGGCCCTGTCCAGACCTAGTGTCCGGCCTAGTTAAAAATTAGGTTCCAGGGCTTATTTGAGGGCTCAAACGAGGTCTAAAAAATACGAAAATTGGTAGGAAACTACTTCTAAGGCTCCTCAAGCTCGAGGACTCCTCGGCTTGTACAAAATGGAGCTACAAAAAGGTGAAAATGGTATTTACAGGGGTTTTTAGTGATGAGAATCACTTTTAAATGGTGTAAGGGTTTTGAAAAAAATAAAGGGTTGCCTTAGTGCTAGATCTGCTTGTATGCTCGTACTTGCCTCTTCTCGTATACTGCCAACACCCACTTAGTGTCAATGGCCTTCTTGTCAGGAGGAAAGTCACATAAAGACCAAGTATCATTTTTCATTATAGCATCATATTCAGACTACATAGCAACCATCCAATTTTTTGAATTTTGTGCTTCATCAAACAAAACAGACTCATTATCATCATAGAGACTAGATGCACCCATAGCATAGCAATCTGATGCAAAAAAGCACTATGAGAGCCAGAGCAAGTATGATATGAAAGAGGTGCATCTAATTTGCTATCAACCAAAGTTTGCACCAGTCAGTTTGGCATAGTTTTCGCCTCCTCAATATCAGCTCTCTCATCAACAAGTGCATCACATAAATCTACATTAGAAATGGAATGATCTGCATCATCACATGAAACTTGTAAAGACTGAGAATTTACCTCATTAGGATTGGCACTAGATTGTCCACTTGTACAAAGAGACAACAAAGTATTACATGTCTTTGGAGCTAACAGATGTCTCCTTAGTACATGAAAGTAATAGTTGAATAGCATCTTCACAACATCACAGCTAACCAGAATGTATTTAGTCTATGGATGATATAGACGATAGCCTTTGCTTTCAGAATTATACGCAACAAAAATACATCTCATTGCTTTATCATCCAATTTTCTGCGTTGTTCAGGCAATAATGCATATGCCAGACAACCAAAAACACGTAGATGAGCAATAGATGGCTTGCAACCATGCCAAGCCTTATATGGAGTGATAGACTGCAATGCTTTAGTGGGACACCTATTAACTACATATGCTACACACATGACAACCTCAAGCTAGAAACTATATGGTAAAGTCTGACTCTTGACCATACACCTCACCATCTCCATGAGCGACTTGTTCTTCTGTTCAGACCATCCATTCTATTGAGGTGTATATGGCATTGTACACTGATGTTTTATCCCACGTTCAGCCAGAAATGCATTAAAGTCAGAAGACATATACCCCCCCCTCGATGAGAACGGAGGGTGTGCATTTTACATGATGACAAATTTTCAACCAAAACCAAAAACTATTTGAAGCACATAAACACTTCTTCTTTCAAATGGATTTACCCCTTCATGCCTAGAAAAATCATCAACGAAAGTCACAAAGTAAAGATAGTTTCCAAAAAGGGAGTGTCTGCAACATACCACAAACATCACTATGAACAAGCTACAATTTTTGAGTAGCTCAAACTGCAGCATCTTTTGGGAATTAAGAATGCTGCATTTTTCCCTAAATATAGCCTTCACAAACGTGTTTACTAGGTGTCTCAAGTTTGGTCAGAGAGGACACCATTTTAGATTTCTATAGGTGTAGCAAACTAGCAAAATTCAGATGACCAAAGCATGCATGCCAAAGCTTTGCATCTGACAAAGCCTAAGAATCATGCATTGCATATGCTGAATCATTCACAGATTTTTCATAGTCTATGAGCTTATATAGCCCATGACCTAAAATGTTAGAAGCAATTATGACATCACCATTTTATAGATCATGAACTATACATCTATCATCAAAAAATTTCACAACCAAGCCAACCTTGGTGAAAGTTGAAACTGATAACAGATTCTTCTTGATCCCTAGCACACATAAAGCATCAGACAATGTAAAAACACTACCATCAATAGCAGTCAGAATGATCTTACCAACTCCCATAACAGGATAAGAGGAGTTGTTGGCACATGTAACAATATTCCATATAAGGGCATGCTCGAGTGAAGTGAAGAAACTGCACTGCAAGGTAATATGTTTGGTCGCCCCACTATCAAAGTACCAAACATCTTAGTCTACTACAGACATAAAATGTTCATGAGAACATGGTTCATAATTGCAAATAGTGGTAAATGCCCATTCTTCCTTCTGCACAAGATTAGCAGACTCTATTTTGGGTGTAGAGGTCTCTACAACAACCATTCCAGCCTCTTTCTTCCTTGCCCCTTTAGCAGCCACTTTTGGACAACTCTTTATGAAATGATCATTTCCTTTATAGTATTTTCAAAACAATTTCTGCTTTTCTTTTTTCTTATCATCTCTGTCTTCCTTCTATGATTGTGCAGAATTAGCAGATTTTTGCTTACTAGTAGAAGAGCTCCATTTACCTTTGCCCTTCTGACTAGCGAGGAAAACTTGATCTGCAACACACATAATGGACCTGTTTTGTCTAGACTAATCTTCCTGCTACAAAACATAGTCTAACTCCTCAGATGTTAAGGCATTTGGATTGCCTCTCATAATCAAAAAAAGAGTAGAAGCAAAACTCCAATATGAATTAAGAAGACCATTCAGAAGAGTCTGCATAAGTGAACTGTTAGGTAAGACTTCATCAACAAAAATCAACTATTCCTTTAAATCTTTGGTCTTTGTCAGAAAAACATCCATGGAATCTCCTTCATTCATGTGCTCACTCTCCAATTGTTTTCGGAGGTAAGCAACACGAGCCTCATTCCTTGTCTGGTATAAAGTGGTAAGTATATCCCAAGCATCCTTAGCTATTCTACAAGAGCAAATGTGAGGAATGATGGCACATTTGACAGAGAAGGCTATCAATGCATGTGCCTGAGCATCTCAACTATCCCAACAAATTCGCTATGTAGTAGTTGTAGCACGAACCACAAAATGAACAAGAATATGAAGAATATCACCATCTTCAATGCCATCTGCATCACCTTTAGCAACTGTGTTTGCAGGTGAAATAGGACGTTTTCCAATACCCTGCACAATATTCCACAGCCCTTTTGCAACCAATACATGAGCATCATATAAGCCCACAATGGGTAATTGGTACTGTCCAACTTATTCTCAATAGCCAACATACGAAATACATCACTACGTTTAGCCATGGCCACTGATTAAAATACCCTGATGCAGAAAAATGGTTGTACCTAAAAAATTTGAACAGAATTACCCTGATGAGTTCCGCTAAACTTGTAGCATATTTTGAGGTGCTTATACTGGCGAATGGAAACATGTATATATCTTTGGCACAAGAAAAAAACAAAAGTGCCTACACAAGCATTGTGATAGTGTGTTTGGAGGCCAAAATGAGTGATTCTGAGTATCCTCACCAATTTTCATGCGATTCTAAGATTGTGACTGAAGGATGTCGACGACGCCCTAGATGAAGTGGCGACTTGCTCTGATACCAATTGTTGGAGTTCGAGGTCTGCGGAAGCACGTGAATAGCACAAGGAAGAAGAAGAAGCTTGGAGCACAACACACAATACAGAATGTATTACCACTAGAATGTACAAAGATAAGTAACACATTAGGGCTATAGGTGTATATACACGTCAGAGGAAAAAACCTCCTAAAGAGGGAAAAAAGTGCCCCGACAGTCCTAGTGTGTTCAAACACATCACTACCTAAATATATCAACATTCTAACTCATGGATTTTAGGCCTTTTACTCTTTCCTTTTACAAAGATAAATACCTTGAACCTTACAAGAAATTATCATAAGTGATCAACCAATGATTACAAAGAAATAATGTGCACATAAGTGCTATTCTTCAAGGCATATATGGTAGATGGTGTGATACCATCCAAATGATGGATTTGATCTAGAACATATCCTCCTCAAACATAATGCAAGTTTGATGTTCCAACAACTCCCCCTCAAGCTAAAGTATGCTTGAGTCTTCATTCTTTGATAGGTTGAACACATGCCATAGCTTTGAATCTACAAAGCTTTATCCCATCAAGGCCTTTGTCATCATGTCTGCTATTTGCTTCTCAGTAGGAACAAATGAAATGTCAATTTCCTTTGCCATAAGCTTCTCTCTTACAAAGTGGTAATGGACTTCTATGTGCTTTGTCCTTACATGAAAAAATGGATTTGCAGCCAAATGCATGGAATTTACATTATCTCCAAGTAAGTGAGGTTTGGAACTTACAAGTCCCAACTCTAAGTACACTCCTTGAGTTGCAATAGTTAGTCCTCTATATTCAGCTTTAGTTGAAGATAAAGCAATTGTTGATTGCTTCTTGGAACTCTATGACACCAATTTTAAACTTGCAAATAATAAGTATCAAGAGGTACTTCTTCTATCATCCTTTGCTCATTCCCAATCTGGATCTGAATAGATTTTGATATCTAAATCTGAAGAGTAAAGTTAATAGATACCTTCATTAAGTGTCCCTTTGAGGTACTTGAGTACTCTTTTTGCAGCATCCATGTGTGGCCTTCTTGGTGAGTGCATGAACTGACTAAGCACTCCCACATTATATGATATGTATGTTCTTGTGTGAGTAGCATATATCAAGCTACTAACTAAGCTTTGATACTCTTTAGGATCATCAATTTGTTCACCTTCATAAACACTTAGTTTATGGTTCAATTCCAAAGGTGTACCTACAAGCTTTGTGTTCTCCATTCTGAACTTGAGAAGTAGGTCTTCAATGTATCTTCTCTGATTTAGATACATCCCTTCATCTGTTTAAATCACTTGCATACCTAGGAAATATGTGAGCTCACCTAAGTCATTGATTTTGAACTCCTCTTGCATGTGTTTCATGATCCTTTGAATGCCATTCAGATCATAACTTGTCACAATAATATCATCTACATATACACATAGATAGATAACCTCATTGTGATCCTTTTTTATGAATAGAGGAGGATTTGAGTTGCTGAACCTTTGATCTTGAAGTTATGTAACCAACCTGTACTTCCAAGCTCTAGGAGCTCATTTCAATCCATACAATGTTTTCTTAGGTCTGCAAACATAAGATGCATGATTAGGGTTTTCAAATCCTAGTGTTTGTGACATGTATACCTTTTCACTTATCCAACCATTTAAGAATGCATTTTTCACATCAATTTGGAGGAGTCTCCAATTCCTTGCAGCAACTATACTTATCAATGTTATGATTTTATTCATCTTTGAAACTGGTGAGAATGTTTCCTCATAGTTTACACCATGAGTTTGTGAGCATCCTTTGCCAACTAATCTTGCCTTGTACCTACAAATTGATCCATTTGAATTTTTTTTAACTTTATATACCTATCTGCAACCAATTACCTTTTGATTGGGTGACATTGGAACCAAATCCTAAGTTTTCATCTCCTTCAATGCACATATTTCTTCTTTCATGGCCTTTTCCCAATTAGGGTTTCCCTTTGTCTCTTCATAGGTTGAGGGTTCCTTTGAAATTGAGTCCTTTTCCAAGTAGATTAAATGCTTTGTAACAAATGTGGCATCATATCCATACCTCTCTGGTTGTCTTTTCTCCCTTGTTGACCTTCTAGGTTCTTGTTTGGAGCATTCTCCACACTCTTACATCTTTTCTTTTCCTCTTGACTTCCATAGCTTGTAATTCTTATCCTTTTGATCTTGTTCATCATCTATATCACTTCTTGAATCTTGGACATGTGTATCATGCTTGCTTCCTAATTGATGAGAATCAGAATCAAGATCATATGGTAGATTTGCCTTTTGTTTGTCTTCATCATACCTACTTGTAGTGAATTTATTGGTTGATGGATTATAGAACATGTAACCCATCTGAGTTGAGTCATACCCAATAAACATTGCCTTTGTTGCCCTTTCATCTACCTTACCTCTTATTTGTGATGGTACATGAACATAAGCTAAACAACCAAACACCTTGCAATGTCTAAGACTAGGTTTTCTTCCATACCATGCTTCATAAGGAGTCATACCTTGAAGTTATTTGGATGGTAGTCTATGACAAGGTACACAATGGTTGAAATAGCCTCTTCCCATAGATAATGTGGCAACCTCTTCTCTCTTTAAGCATTGCTTTGGCTAATCCAACGAATGTCTTGTTTCTCCTCTCTGCAATTCCATTCAGATGAGTACCTGGTATTCACTTCCCTTTTGGTACCTTTATCTTGCAAGAACTCATCAAACTCTTTGGAGAAGTATTCTTCCCCTCCATCAAATCTGAGCTTCTTGAGTGATCTACTTGTATGATTCTCCACATGTGCTAGATACTTTTTGATGCAATCAAACACTTCATTCTTACTCTTGATAAAGTACAGAATAGTCCATCTACTATGTGTTGAGATATCAAGCTCAACATGTAATGATCCAGGATGACACGTACCAGTTTTTTGTTTCTCTGACATGTATAGTGGTCACGCCAATATATGTCAGGGATACTTCATTGAGCCTTTATTAGATTTATCTACCAAGAGTGATGGCACATTTGTTCCTTTCCAGCTCACTCATTCATGGACATTAGGTTTTTCCTTATGTACTGATCTTTATATATTGCACTTGTTGTATTCTTGTTTTTTAGGTCATTCTTGTACATTCCTTTTTATGTAATAGAAGAACAAGAAGAAGATCATTCTTTCTTGCCTCAATCTATGTGTATGCTTCTCCTTGAGAGTGAGTGTGTGTGTGTGTGAGCTCTCTTCCTTACCTCCTTCCTCTTGACACTATGGTCATCAATAAATGAGACATAATACCTTGATGCTACCAATGAAGGTTCTTGACTTGGCCCCCATATATCTGTATCTACTAAGTTCAGTAAGTTGTTGTGGATGTAGCCTTTGTGGTTGAATGGTTGTCTTTGTGCCTTCCCAATCTGACATGCATCACATCTATTGATCATGTGTTACTTTTTTATGTTTGGTAATCCAAGAACACTTTGATCCTTGTATATATCCTTTAAGATTCTTTCATTCACATGAGCTAGACTCTTATGCCACACTTCAAGCTCACATAGGATTTGAGACCCAAAGTTGAATAGAGCTATGTTTTTTGTTTCTCCTACTCTACTTCCAAAATAAAGAGCTTACCATGCTTCTCACGTCTGGCTCTCTTTTTGAAGCCTTGACATGGATCTTCCATAAAATCTCCATGTTGGGTGAACCTAACTTCCAAGCCTTTCTCAACTATTTAGCCTACACTTATTAGGTTCTTTGTAATAGTGGGAACATAGAGTACCTTGCTCAAAATATTTATCTTGCCATTGGAAGCTTTGACATTACCAATCTTATCCCCTTTTTGAACTTCATGTCTATGCTTTGGACTTTCCAAATCAGATAAGAGAGCTATGTTGCATGCAACATGATTTGAACATCCTCAATCTATGTAGAACAGATGATCATCTTCTTTACCTTCCTTGTGGCTTAGATTCATCAAGAGCAATGAGACTTCATGTTGCTGATCTTCAAAATAATTGTTGTAGTTTGTTATGTCCTCTAATATTATTATTGAAGTTGTGTCCACCTATGCCTCTATTGTTGCCATATCCACCTCTTCCACTTCCCTTTTGGGTCTTCCCATTGAACTAGCAATTCTGAGGAGTGTGGTTGTTCTTATCGCAGGTGGCACAAGGTTGAACATTCTGGACTTTGGTCTTGTCATGATTGTTGGAGGATAAACACTCCTATGTGCACAACAAAAGCAAATGAACCCTCCTAGGATCCTGAAATTTTTCATACATAGGCTCTGTATTTTCTGAGTTTCTCTGAGTACATGCAGAGACTGAATATGAACTTTTTCAAGCTTAAACTAGACTTTAAGAGCTTTCAAATGAGAGTAAAATCACTCCATTTGGATACTGGATGATGCCTCAACCAGCTGCAACAAAATAGATAACTTGATCTCTTCACAAAGTATGAGCTAACTAGACAGACACTGTTCTGGACATTTCTCTGCACATGTGTAGGCACTGAACCCGAGACTTATACCACACAAAGTAAAACTTATAATCTTTCCCACAAGTCAAAAATCATTGCAAATGGATTCCGGATGAAGGAGAAACAACAATTACAAGATCGGGGGGTCTGCCAAGATCATCTAGGGAGAAAGAGTATGAAAACGTGAAATCTCTTCAAAATATGCAGAGAACAGCTAGTAGGGGGTGTGCTTAAGCAAGGGGGTAGCTTGGCATGTATTTCCATGACTCTAAGTCATAATACAACTCATTAGAGGTTTTAAAGACCACATACTATCCTCTTTAACCAATCAAAAACATATACATGTCAAAAGTGAGGTCCAATCACATTCTTTCCATTATGGGCATAATTTGATGTCTCCAACTCGTGGAAATCAGCCTCCTTTGATTGTGGATGATAAGGAAGGTTCAATTTGGGGCATGTTCCCACACTCTTGAGCTTGAAAAACTTTCAACACTCCCCCTCAAGCTCAAGTCTTTTTCCTTCGTTGCTTCAGCCTATGTCTCTTATGTTGATTGCTTCCTTGAATCCTCCAAGCTTTGTACCTTCAAGAAACTTTGTCATAATGTCTCCAACCTGCACTTTAGTGTTCACATACCTTATATCTAACTCCTTTGCCGTCACCTTTTCTCTAATGAAGTGGTAATGAACCTCTATGTGCTTGCTCCTTGCATGAAACATGGGATTGTTAGCTAGGTAGATGCTTGAAATGTTGTCTCCATAAAGAGGAAACTCCTCCACTTCCACTTCCAAGTCCTTAAGTAGCTTCTTAAGCCATAATAGCTCACATGTAGCCAATGCTAAACCTCTGTACTCAGCCTCTGTGGATGAAAGAGCAACAGTGGGTTGCTTCTTAGAGCTCCAAGAGATCACTTTTGTACCTATCATGAAAACATAACCCGATGTACTCCTTCGATCATCCTTGCTACCTGCCCAATCAGCATCACTATATCCTTTGACACTTAGATCAGCATCATATGAGTAAAATAGACCTTGGTTGATGGTGTGCTTGATGTATCAAAGCACTTTTCTTGCCGCCATAAGATGATCATGAGTAGGTGCATGCAAAAATTGAGAGAGAACTCCTACTACATATGCAAGATCAGGTCTAGTGAATGTAGCATAAATTAATGAACCAATTATGCTTCTATATAATGTAATATCTTGTATAAACTCTCCTTGACCTTCAACCAACTTTATATTGGGCTCCATGGGCTGAGAGAGTGGCTTACAACCACTCATACCAAACCTGTATAGCACATCCAACAAGTATTTTCTTTGAATCAACAAGATGCCATTGTGTGCATAGATTACCTCTATTCCCAAGAAGTATTTTAGTGTTCCAAGATCAGATATCTTGAATTCCTTTCCTAGCTTTGATTTGATATCTTTAATACCTGCAATATCACTTCCTGTGATGATAAAATCGTCCACATAGATGCATATGTATACCGTCTTGTCTCCTTGCTTCTTCATGTAAAGTGATGGATCTGCAACAGTTTCTTTGTAACCACAACTTGATAAATAATCCACTAACCTTTGATTCCAGGCCCTTGGGGCTTGCTTTAGTCCATATAATGCTTTCCTTAGCTTGCAAACATGATTTGGGTACCTCATACTAGCAAATCCTTGAGGTTGGCTCATGAAGACTACTTCTTCAAGCTCTCCATTGAGGAAGGCATTCTTCACATCCAACTGATATAAGCTCCATTTCCTTGATGTGGCTACTGCAATCAAAGTCCTAATTGTTGGCATCTTGGCTACCTATCCCGTAGCTTTGGGAGAAACCTTTCGCCACCAACCTTACTTTGTACCTAACAATGGAACCATCTGAATTTCTTTTAATTTTGTAAACCCACTTATTACCTATCACCTTCATGCCTTCTTGAGCTGGTACCAAGCTCCAAGTATGGTTCTCATCAAGTTCTTTGAGCTCTTCCTTCATTGCCTCTTGCCATTCCTTGCAATCCTTAGCTTCTTCATAACTAGTTGGTTCTTTGTCCTTGATTACCTGAGTCATGTATGCATAATGCTTTGCAATGAAATTATCATATGTTAACCTTTGTACTGGATATCTTACTCTTGAAGACCTTCTTTCACTTCCTTTGGGTGTGATTGCCATCTTCTTTCTTTGTTTTGCCACTCCTAGAGTTTGAATTTCTTCTATCTCTTCATCTTCCAACATGCTCTCGTCCACATAGCTTCCTTCTTCAACTGAAATCTTCTCTTTGCCTTTGACTTTGCTTTCTTCAGAGCTGGTCTCTCTTTCCCTAAGCCTTCCACTCCATGGTGAGGGTGTCCTTGTGTTGCATGAGTTGCTTGGACCACTTAAATCCATGCTTTCTTGAACTCTATCATCATTCTTCAAATCTGTCTCACCTATGTCTTCAACCTGCAATGGACTTGTGCATGCATACCAAGGCTTCAACTCATCAAAGACAACATCCCTACTTACCTTCAGCTCCTTGGTGATGGGATTATAGCATTTATACCCCTTTTGTTCCATAGAATATCCAAAAAAAATACATCTTTCAGATTTGGCATCTAACTTTGATCTCAACTCTTGAGGTACATGTACATAGCATATACAACCAAAGACTCTAAGATGTGAAATGCAAGGTTTTCTTCCACTCCATGCTTCCTCAGGGGTTAGATGATGTATACATGATATAGGACATCTATTCATGATGTATGTGGCTGTATATGTAGCCTCTCCCCAATAACAATGCGGCATATTCATTTCGTTGAGCATACACCTTGCTACCTCTGCTATGTGTCTGTTCTTTCTCTCTACTACCCCATTTTGTTGAGGGGTATAGCTGCATGTAAATTGTCTTTTGATGTCATTGACCTGCAAAAATTTAGAAAATTCATGGGAGAAATACTCTCTCCCTCCATCGGATCTCAAAGTTTTGGTAAACTTGCCAGATTCCTTCTCCACCTGTGCTTTGAATTTCTTGAAGTAGTGGAACACATCTGATTTGTTTCTAATGCAATACAAGCACACTTTCCTTGAAAAGTCATCAATAAAGGTTACAAAATACCTATTTCCAGCAAGGGATGCTTCTCTTGTTGGACCCCAAACATCCATGTGAATGAGGTCTAAAACATTTGCACTTACATAGGTACTCTTCTTGAAGGGCAGCCTTGATTGTTTTCCTTGTTGGCAAGCTACACAAATTTCATGCAACATTTTAGATGTAAAATTTGGTAGGCCTCTTACCAAGCTCCTCCTTTGCATGTCCTTGAGCTTTTGTAGGTTGATGTGACCTATTCATTTGTGCCATAGATCCAAATCTGCTATCCTCTTGTCTCCATATGTGACATACATTGAATGGTGTGGCTGATTTATGTCCATTGTGAACATTCTCCCTTGCTTCTTTCCTTTTGCTATGAGCTTGAAACCTGCCCTTGGATCCTCAACAAAGCATCCTCTTCCATTGAACCTAACTTGATAGCCTTTTCTACCATTTGGCCTACCGAAATCAAGTTTTTGGTAATAGTAGGGACATGTAATACCTCTGATAAGCACTTTGCTCTTTGATTTCCTTCCAAACTGATATCTCCCACATGTTGAATGGTATGCTCTGATTTATCACCTATTTCCATATGCCCATGATGCTTTGGGACCTGCAAATTACTAAAAACTCCTTTCGACATGACATATGATTGCTACATCCACTGTCTACATACCATACATCTTCACTAGCTTGAGTTGTATCTTCACCATACCTCATGGCAAGTAAATAATCATTCCCTTGGCTGGATGATGTGTTTTCATAATTACCTTGCCCTCTATAATTACTGTTGTTGTTTTGATTCCCTTGTCTTTGAGCTCTATGATAGCATTCATTTGCAAAATGACCGGGCTTACCACATACAAAGCATCCATTTGAAGTGGGTTGTCCTCTTCCACCAAATCTTGCACCTCTTCCTCTATTTGTGGCTCTTCCACCTCTTTGACCTGCATTTTCTTGTTGTCCTTGACCTCCTTGGTTGCTTTGATATCTTCCTCTTCCTCTTGTAGCACCTCGGTTGTGTCTTCCTCTTCCTCTACCTGCATACAACAATTGCCCTTGGCTATCCTTGGCATTATGACCACCAAGGTTCATCTCCTCTGTCACCATGAGAGTGATTAGTTGAACAAAATCAGGAAGAGAGTCCCTTACATACACTAAAGTTGTGAAAGCCCTCCATTTTTCATCATCCCTAAGTCCATTTAGGGTGTGGGTGACAAGATCGTCATCATCTAGGGCACAACCGATTGACCCTAGTGCATCTGCAAGCTCTTTAACCTTTAATATGTAATCATTAGCACTTTGAGAGGGGCTTTTCCTAAGATTATTTAGCTCATTCTTGAGCTGAATTTTTCTAGCTTTTGTGGAGGTTGAGTACAATCTCTCCAAGCACTCCCACACCTTCTTCGATGTATCCAAATCTTGAATATGCCCTACCATAGAGTTGCTAATATGCTGAGATAAAATGAAAATGACCCTTTTGTTCCTTTCATCCCACTCTCTTACTGCTCTTCTCTGGTCATTGATTGGATTTACCTCATCTATGTAGGGTTTTGGCTCTCCACCACTCACAAGTCCCCACAAACCTTTCCCGATCAAAAAATTGCTTATTCTAAATCGCCATGGTTGGTAGTTTCCTTTTTTGAGCTTCTCAATCTGAGCATTGAGATCAGCCATGGTGCCTCTTAACTCTTTTGAACCTCCCCCTTGATGAAATGAAGTTGAAAAGGATGGCTTTTATCTCAAAAAATAGAGCTACTCCTCTTGATGAAGCTTCGTCTTTGATTTGATGATGTATTTGCTTCCCCTTGTTGTTGACGTGCCCGTTCTTTGCTTCCTTCCTTCAAACTTTGATGGTCTTCACTTCACTTCAGTAGCTCCTTCTTCTCTCTTTGATACTCCACTTATAGCTCTGTTGAGAGCAGTATGGGCACCCAAGGACCGACTAGACAAGGAAGCCAGCGGAGAGAGTCAGAACAAAGTGAAGGAGTAAGTAGACAAAGCAATCGACGCAAATCTGGGAGATAGGCCCTTCAAATTTCTTCCAAATCAACATCTTTTAACAGTGATTCTTATCACTAATAATCATTGTAAATACCACTTCATATTTTTGTAGCTCCATTTTGTGCAAGCCAAGGAGTCCTTGAGCTTGAGGAGCCTTAGAAGTACCTACATATCAATTTTCATATTTTTTAGACTCCGTTTAAGCCCTCAAATTGGCCCTGGAACCTAATTTTTAACTAGGCCGGACACTAGGTCTGGACAGGGCCAAAACCTAGTCAAAAACTATAAAAAGAGCTAGAGAGCTCATTTTTGAGGTTAGATTGTAATTGCAACGAACTTGTAAGAGCATTTTGAAAGTAATCTAAAAGCTCCATTGATTCTCACTCTTTGTCTTGCCTTGTGTGCGCGTGTGTGTGTATGTGTGTGCATGCTAGTGTGCTTCTCACTCACGCACTTGTGCAGCCACTTGCTCGAGGTCTTCATACCATCCTCACGTCTTCCCGGATTGACATTAAAGGAGGTGCTACTCATCATTGAGCTACACCAAATTTTGGCACCGTTGCCGGGGATCAAGCTTTGAGGACGAGCGTGTGATGGTAAGACGTAGATTGTAGACGTTGGCGTTGTAGGTAAATTTTCTACTTTTCCTATTTTTCCTCTTTCTTACTTCACCACCATCATCACCATCATCATCTTCACCATCTTCCACCTCCATCTCCATCATCGTGAAAATTTCAGTTTTTTTACTATATCCCCATCTCCACCTCATTTCCTTCATTTCACTTGTGAGAGAGAGCGAGAGAGCGAAATTGCGTGTGCTGTTTTTGCATGTTTCTTGAGCTATCTTGCAGGTACAGGTCACATCACCATCCCCAGCTTCCTGCGCAGGTACGAAACTCGACGAAACTGTCTCGCAGTCGCCGACTTCTGTCGATCGCGATTGACAGAAATTCTCACCTTTCGGTAAATCTGAGTGCACCACAGTGGACTAGAGACCCTGCACACCACCTTTCCACCAAAACTTTTGAAAATCTTGCAAAATTTCAGTCCATCCCGATTGACAGCTCTGTCCATCGCGATTGACTGCCAGTCCATCGCGACCGACTGCCTGTCCATCGCGATTGACTGAACCCTCTGTCCATCGCCATCGACTGCCTGTCCATCGCGATTGACTGAACCCTTTGTCCATCACGATTGATTGGGTGTCCATCGTGATTGATTGAACTCTCTGTCCATCGCGATTGATTGGGTGTCCATCGCGATTGACTGAACTCTCTGTCCATCGCGATTGACTGAGTGTCCATCGCGATTGACTGAACTCTCTGTCCATCGCGATTGACTGAGTGTCCATCGCGATTGACAGCCCTGTCCATCGCGATTGACAGCCAATTTTAGCCAAATTTTTTAGGGATTGTTAATTGAAGAGTTGGGCTAATTTTGGGCACAAATATTATACTCTTGAGCACATGAGGAAGCCTTAGGAAAGCAACTTGGGGAAAACCTGTTGCACAGTGATCCTGTTTGAACCCTGTCGTAACCCTAGAACCCTGAACGGTTACAACTTTTTCATACGAAATCCATTTTTTGAGCTCTAGGGCTTGTTGGAAAGCTCGTGGCATATACTACATGCCCTCAACTGTTTTTTATAAAGATAATGCATTGATTTTTAGATAGGGTATTTTGAAGTTGACCATACCCAGGGGGATCAAAGTCAGGGGTCCTTAGGATTGTTTTCTTGAAAATCACTATGCAAGTTTGTGTTTGTGCTACAGGAATGAAAATAATTGGATCTGTCTTTGGAATGTAAATTTCAAAGCTAACTTTGAAACTCTTACAGAGCATCGAGAGGCGTTCTAAGCAAGTGTAAGTGCGAGCTTGGGAACACATTTCCTGGGCACTCAAGGGCAACCGAGCAGGAAACAAAAGGTTGGACACTTTTAACCCCCTCTGTCAATTCATAGTCTAAGCTAAGACGACGAGAGGTAGGAGTAAGTCAGAGCGACGATAGGCAGGCATCAAGTTGAAGACTACCTAAAAACTCAAGTTCAAGCTAAAAACCTAATCTCGATACTGTCGATAACATAAAGGAAAAGAACCTAACGTGGAACGATCAACCTGAAAGTACGAAGAACACTCAAGTATTCTGACGACGTAATATCAGACAAGACCTTAAACACGATAAATAACTAAAAAGAATCAAGTGACTGATACCAATTGATCGGCAACGAAGTTGTACTCTGGGCAAAGAATTGGGCTACTTAGTTAGGCATATGAACCTTAGA
Source organism: Ceratopteris richardii (assembly GCA_020310875.1). Lineage (NCBI taxonomy): Eukaryota > Viridiplantae > Streptophyta > Polypodiopsida > Polypodiales > Pteridaceae > Ceratopteris > Ceratopteris richardii. The sequence goes on along the minus strand of CM035433.1, from coordinate 151,474,150 downwards.
TCGGGACGACATCTAGTAAGGGAGAGACAGAGCCTTAGATCTTCAGAGGCTAGTGCTAACCACACTGTTAGGTCCTGGGCCCAGCAGTTGAGCCACCACTCATACTACCCTAGCTCTGAGACCAGTGAGTCAGAGATGTCTCAAGGCATGGACAGACCTACGGGAAGTTCAGGAGTGCCTTACTTGTACAGGGTGGAAGGCCCTTACAAAACACAGTTGGAGTACCTTAGGACCAACCGATTAGGTGCCAGCATCTATGAGGATGGCTTAGGAAGATCTGTGATACAGATTAAGAATCCTGATCAATCCATTGGACTAGAACACCCAGCTGTCAAGTTTGAAAATGGTGCATACCTGGACAAAGAAGGAACTATATATATAGTCACTAGTCAACCGGATAGGACAGATGAATTTGGGAATGTAATCTCAGAAGCGGACTTAGGTGACTTGGAACAAGGGAACATGGGTGCGGAACCTAGAACCCCTCGAGGTAAATCAGTTCTCACTAGGATTATCACACCTGAGTGGGTACCCCAAGACAACAAGAGCATAGAGTTGCTCCTCAATCGAGAAACCGACGAAGCCTTCTGGAGGTATAAATCTAATCAGCCAACTGATATAGGAAACATCATGATCTATGAGTTTAAGGATCCGGATAGCCCAGGTAGAGTGACCTACTTAGATCACACTTCAGAACGGATCTTTGCGGTTACGGAAAATGATAGGCGTGCTTACACTTGGAAGGGTGAATTTATTTTCCCCCAACCAAGATCAAATGTATCCTATGGTCACCCTGGGGCTGGAACTTCCCAAGCTCATGGTATGCAAAGAGACAGAAGTAGAGATAGACCAGAAGTAAGTTTTGCCAACCCAGTGGGCAGAGAAAGAACGAGAACGGAGACGAATAGGGTAGAACCTGAGATGCTTAGAGCTCACAGGAACCAAAGAAATGTGGATGGATTTCCTCTGCCGAGACCTAGAGAGCATACAAGAACGTTGAGACCAACCCAGCTAGTTAAGTCCATGAAGAATTACTTTGATGGCACAGGAGATCCCTATGATCATGTGGCGGAGTTCAAGCAAGTCTTGAGAGCTGAACAAGTGGAGGATCTATTCACGCAGTACAATGCCTTCGGTCTAACCCTTAGGAACACAGCACTTACATGGTTTCAGCCATTGGATGAGCGACAGTTCAGGAGCATAGACCAACTCCTAGAGGCTTTCATTGTAGAGTTCTCTAAGAGCGGCATAAGACACAATACCTCCTCATTGATTCACAGCTTTAAACAGACTCCCCAAGAGACTGTAAGACTGGCAGCAAGAAGATTTAGACAATACCTTGAAAGGTGCCCTGTTTCGGAGCTACCCACACCTGCCAAACAAGTAGCCTTATTCCTTGATGGATTGCTGAGTACGAAATTGAGATCCTACGTGTATCTGAAGGACCCTAGGACTATAGAAGAGTGTGTACGCATGTGCATTGACATTGAAGATAACCTAGGGGAAGAACTAGAGCTTTCCAAAATCTACAAAGATTCAGATAGTGCATCTAGTCATTCTTCCACGCAATCCACATCAATTGAGGAACTCGCAGAGAAAGTAGCTCAGAAATTAGGTGTAACTAGCAAACAAATCCCAAGGTTTGCTCCTGTGAAAAGGTGCTATACATGCGGTGGTGATCATATGGCGAATGTCTGCCCCATTATGGCTCAGCCCCAAGTAAATCCTAGTAGCCAATACTGCACCATAGAACGGAGATACACCAATCACACCGCACAAGATTGCCCATACAACAAGCAGGCAGTTAGGCAACCCTACCCTCAGCCCTACCAACAAGGCAGATACCAGAACCAAAATCCACCACCACAATATGCTAGACCCCAACAAACCTACCAACCACAATATCAGGCCCAACAGAGACCCCAACCGGTGCTAGCACAACAACCCCCTGCCCCAACCAATGTGATCCCGGTAAAGTATACTGCCGCAGAAGAGAACATGAATAGAGCCTTAGTCCCGGTAACATCCTTGCTTTCTGAAAATGACCTCAGTGACCATAGCTTTGATTCTACACATGTTGATAGTCCCCAGGCGTACTACATGCAGTCCCCAGAACATGGTGAGTCCTATTACAGCGAAGAGCCAAATGAACCTAGTTGGGAGTCAGATTATACAAACGTCATGTATGCAAACCCCAACCCTAGGCCTCAACCTAGACAAGTAAGACCTCCATTCCCAAGAGGACCGTGCTACAGATGCCAAGGAGATCACCTCATTCGTGATTGTCCCTTACCTCCACCTACACAACCCCAGTCAGTGGCAATCCAAGGCTTTTGCCAAGATTGTGGAAAAGAGCATCTCTTACGAGATTGCCCAAAGAACCCCAATAATATGCCAAAAATCACGCCTATCAACGTTATTGGGTTAGTAGTAGATTCCACAGGAAGTGTCACTTCCACTGCTCCCGTACAGGTAGTCACTAGAGCTCAAGCATTGCAGCAAAACCAAGGGGTAGACCAGGAAAAGAGCCCAACAGCTAGTGAAACTGAGAGTATAACCAAGAAAAGGACTAGAGCTTGGAGAGATAGCCGTGAACGTATGAAAAGGCAATGGGCAAAGAAGATGAGTGAACTTGAGGAAAGTCTACGAGAAACCAAGGCCAAAATCATAGAGATCACATCCCAACCGCACTCTCACACACTTCCACCGCTACCATCCCCATCACCCTCCGTCCCTCCACCCCCTAATACACCTCACGTAACCCATCCACCACCCCGAGTAGGATCAGTATTAGCTGATCCCACTCCCGAGGACCTAAACATGATGCTTAAAGCATATCAGGCCAGAATTCAAGAAGGGCCAACCATAACCAATCATGAAAAATGCTACCCTAGAGCCGAGCTAGAGCTTGAACGAACTAAAATTTGTGCTAAGATGGTGGAATTGGCTCAAGCCATGTTCTAAGCTAGCCGCCTCTTTAACATCTCTAGCTCAGCTAAGACGTAGTTACATTTTGAAGGACTGCTGGAAAGAATAGAGAGGCTAATTGCACAATCAGAAAAGGAACCTGCCCCTCAAAGAAAGGACAGGGCAAGAGAACGGATAAGCCAGCCTCTTCAGGAAGCCCATGTGCCTCCTCAAGAAGCTTATCTTCCCCCCCAAAAGGCATATGAACCCCCCTCGAAAGCTTACGTACCTCCACAGGTTGCCTACATTCCTTCTCAGGGAGCGTATGAGCCTGATCGGAAGAGTAATAGAATAAGTAATCCTCCCCAGGAAGCTTGTGCTCCAGCCATCTATGAGAACAAGGAGAGAGTCAACGATAGAATAAGCCCTCCTTCCCAGGTTGCTTATGTGCCTAATTCTACGGAGCCAGACACTTCTTCTTCTATGAATCGGTTTGCACCAGACTTCCTACGAGAGATTCAAGAAGACAAATGGGATAACAAAAGTGAAGTCGCCCCTCCCTTTGAACTTGTGGATGATGCACACGACCAATTCCCACAAGACATCCCATCTATTTACGGGGAACATGAGAGTACTCAGTCTCACGAGAGATTGGACTTTGAGTCTAATTCCATACAAGAGCTACCCCACTTCACAGGCCCATGGGAAGCAAAGTCCACGTGTATGAGAGCACCCACAGTCATGGTAAGGAACGACGACTCAGTCATATCAAGGAACACGGAGATAGTAAAGAACACCAAGGCGCAGCGCGATCTCACTTTGAAAGAACTGCCTAAGAATAGACCAAAAGCGCGGAAAGGTGTAGCCAGTCAAGTGACTGAAGTTGCAGAACCACGTTCCCGAATAGGATCCCATAGGACAGTGCCAGAAATTCCCTTGGACAAGATAGGAGATATGTGTGAAGGTGAAGAAGGGAACACCTATCTTCCCATCACCTACCAGGAGTACACTACCGGGGCAATTTTGGACTCAGGTGCAGGAGTTGCTATCGCTACCACCTCCCTATGGAAGCGTTGGGGCAAGCCAGCACTCAGGCCAACGAGAATGAAATTGCAGATGGCCGATGGTCATATAGAGAGGCCCTTGGGATTGCTAGAAGGCATAACTCTCACCACTTGTGGTGTTGAGTTTGAGCATAGCTTTGCTATATGTGACTTTAGCAAAAATCATGCCTATGAGATGATTTTGGGAAGACCATTTATGCCACAGTTGCAAGTGGTACAGGATTGGGGGACCAATTCCTTGTACCTGCAACACTTAGGTGTTACGACCAAAGTCAATCTCAAAGATTACTCTCATAGGGATGTACCTCCTATCCAGTGGAATCCCATCCATAGAGCCAAAGATGATACGGAATCTGTGCATTCCATAGGGTCAGGATCCTCTTGGATGCATGAAGACACCCACTTATGGATGTGCAAAGTAGCAGTAGAGGAAGAGAAGAGAGAAAAGGCCAGAGAAATAGGTGCAAAAGAAACACATAGAGCAATTCAAGACCCAGCCTATGCACCTGTAGTTTTTCCTGATGAGGAATTCGAACCCCATGGCTGGGCAGAAATTTTAGCAACAATGGATGTAGCCATCAATGAAGAACAATGGACACCTCACTGTGATGAGGATGGCTATGACATTTCAGTCTTCTCCATAGAGCCAATCATGGGAGAGGCAGTTCTAGAAGAATGCGAACCTAGCCCTGATGCATTTGAGGATGCAAGTGACTCCGATCTCGAGTCTATCATTATGGACCCACCATTTGCATCAGATGAAGAATACTTCCATGAAGTAGAATTTCAACCCCAGAGGCATGGAGAGCTTACAAATGATGTAAGATTAGCAACACATGTGAGCCCAAAGGAAGAAGGAAAGAAACGAAAAAAGAGAGAAGTCTCACCAGAAGAGGAAGAATCTTTGTTTGAGGTCCCAGAAAATTTTAAGAAGTATGAGATAGATGACAGGAGAGTCATGATTAGAATGCCTAAATGAGAGGCACAATCAGGAGAGGCCTATGATAACAAAGAAACCACCAAGAAAATAGTAGTGGTCATAGAAGAAGGAGAGGAGAGATGCACGTATATAGGCCATGACCTGACAGAAGAAGAAGAGCACGAATTGATTGCCTTGCTAAGAGAATACAGAGATGTATTCGCTTGGAGTTACAAGGACTTGAAAGGTGTTGACCCTGACATATGCTCACACACTATCCCCATGACTTCAGATGCCAAACCCTCTAAGCAAAAGCCTTATATATATAACGATAATTACGCTGCTAAGATCAAAGAAGAGATAGATAGACTGGTCGAAGCTGGATTTATCTATGAAATTGAGCACACTGAATGGGTATCCCCCATCGTAGTGGTGCCCAAGAAGAATGGCAAGCTGCGTGTGTGCATTAACTTGAAAAAGGTTAATGCAGCCACAATTCGAGATAACTATCCGCTTCCCATCACAGAACATCTCTTAGAAAGAGTGGCAGGCAAGGAAGTGTACAGCTTCCTTGATGGATTTTCGGGCTACAATCAAGTAGCCATAGCTCCAGAGGATCAGCATAAGACAGCCTTTGCCACAGAATGGGGCATTTTTGCCTTTAGAGTAATGCCATTTGGGCTTACCAATGCACCAGCTACCTTCCAGAGGCTGATGTGCCATGTGTTTAAGGAGTTCCTGAGGAAGAGTTTAGAAGTCTATGTTGATGATCTTTGTGCTCATTCCAATATTAGACAAACCCATATTCCTGAACTCAGACAAATCTTTGACAAATGTAGAGAATATCAAGTCTGCCTGAACCCAGAAAAGTGTGTTTTTATGGTCAGGCAAGGCAAGATTCTAGGACACATAGTGTCAAAGAATGGCATATCTACCGACGAAGAAAAAGTGAGAGCCATAGCAGAGCTACCTAGGCCAAAGAATGTCAAGGAAGTACAAGCTTTCATGGGGCACTGTGGTTATTACCGACGATTTATACACATGTATGCTGTCATTGCAAAGCCCATGTACGGACTTCTGACAAACTTTGAGTGGACGGATGAATGTGAGAATTCCTTCCAGGAGCTTAAACGAAGATTGTGTTCAGCACCAATCTTGATCACACCAGATTGGAATAAGCCATTCCATGTTCATGTCGATGCATCCAATTATGCTATTGGATGTGTGCTTGCACAACCTACTGGTGAAGGTATATGGATCTTCCAATTGCCTATGCCAGTAGACAATTGAATGCAGCTGAACGGAATTACACCACTACAGAGCGAGAAGGATTAGGCATGGTATATGCAGTTAAGAAATTTAGACACTATTTGCTTGCAAATAAGTTTAAATTTTTTACTGATCATCAGGCATTGTTATATCTCGTAAACAAGCCATGCAATACAGGAAGATTAGTAAGATGGTTTCTCTTGCTAATGGAATATGATTTTGAGGTTGTGGTAAGAAAAGGGAGGACCCATTTGAGAGCTGATCATCTTTCTAGGCTCACATCGGGAGAAGCCCCACAAGGAGTATCAGATGACCTTCCTGATGCTTACTTGTTTAATTTGGAAGTGGTGCCGTGTTGGCACACAAAGCAACAGAGGAATCATGCACAATACGGCAACAAGGCCAGATCATTTTTCCCCATGGGTTATGTACAACTCAAGTGATTTTAATCACTACACAAACATTGTAAATCCCGTTTTTGGTAGAATAGACTCCATTTTGTGCAAGCCGAGGAGTCCTCGAGCTTGAGGAGTATTAGAAGTACCATCGTACCGAATTTCATAATTTTTAGACTTCGTTTGAGCCCTCAAATAAGCCCTGGAACCTAATTTTTAACTAGGCCGGACACTAGGTCTGGACAGGGCCAAAGCTAGTCAAAAACTATAAAAAGAGCTAGAGAGCTCATTTTTGAGGTTAGATTGTAATTGAAACAAACTTGTAAGAGCTTGTGAAAGTAATCTAAAGCACTCCATTGATTCTCTCTCTTTGTCTTGCCGTGTGTGCGCGTGTGTGTGTATGTGTGTGCATGCTTATGTGCTTCTCACTCACGCACTTGCTCGAGGTCTTCATACCATCCTCACGTCTTCCCGGATTGACATTAAAGGAGGTGCTACTCATCACTGAGCTACACCAAATTTTGGCGCCGTTGCCGGGGATCGAGCTTTGAGGACGAGCGTGTGATGGTAAGACGTAGAGTTGACGCGTTGGAGTCGTAGGTATTTTCTTCACCCTCATCTGTTTTCTTTTACTTTCTTCACCATCTTCATCATCATCATCACCATCTCCCACGTCCATCTCCATCATCGCGAAAATTTCAGTTTTTTGACTATATCCCCATCTCCACCTCATTTCCCTCATTTCACTTGTGAGAGAGAGCGAGAGAGCGAATTTGCATGCGCTGTTTTTTGCATGTTTCTTGAGCTATTTTGCAGGTTTTTTGCTGTACCATCATCCCCAGCAGTGTGCGCAGGTATGACAGGCTCTGCACAGGTCCCAGGACGACAACCTCTGTCTATCGCGACAGACAGAAAATCTTAACATTTTGTGAATGCATGATTAGCACTGTAACCTACACCTTGAGGGCACTCTAGATCACTAGAAGTTTTTCAAAAATTTGTGTTTTTTCAGTCTATCGCGACAGACACCGTCTATCGCGACAGACACTGTCTATCGCGACAGACACCGTCTATCGCGACAGACAGAGACCCACGACAGACACTGTCTATCGCGACAGACACCGTCTATCGCGACAGACAGAGACCCACGACAGACACTGTCTATCGCGACAGACAGAAATCCGCGACAGACAGAGACCCACGACAGACACTGTCTATCGCGACAGACAGAATTTCACGACAGATAGCGTCTATCGCGACAGACACCGTCTATCGCGACAGACAGAAATCCGCGACAGATACCATCTATCGCGACAGACACCGTCTATCGCGACAGACAGAATTTCACGACAGACAGAAATCCGCGACAGATACCGTCTATCGCGACAGACACCGTCTATCGCGACAGACAGAATTTCACGACAGATAGCGTCTATCGCGACAGACACCGTCTATCGCGACAGACAGAAATCCGCGACAGATACCGTCTATCGCGACAGACACCGTCTATCGCGACAGACAGCCCCCACGATAGATTGTGTCTATCGCGACAGACACCGTCTATCGCGATAGACAGGCATTTTCGAGAAAAAATTAAGGAGTGAATTTTTGGAAATTTAGGCTAAATTTTGGGCATATTTGCACTTTCATGTACTCATATACTTACGAAGGCCTTAGAAAATGCATTAAAACCCCCGAAAGGTTCTGTCTGTCTAGTAACCCCCTAAACCCTGAACGGTCATAACTTTTGCATACGAAATCCATTTCCTGAGCTCTAGGGCTTGTCGGAAAGCTCGTGACGTATACTATACACCCTCAACTGTTTTTTATAAGAATAACGCGTTGAATTTCAGATAGGATAATTGGAAGTGACACACAGAAGGGTAGAAACACCAAGGGAGCTCTAGAGGAAATTTCTAGCAATACAAAAGGGGGAACAAGGGTCATTAAAAAAGTGTCTGAAATAAATTGTCTGTCAATTGAAAGGTCTACTTGGAACTAATCTTGGGATTTATGCAGGCCTATTGAGAAGCAATTGAGAGTATCCAAGCAAGGGTGTTGCGCACGCTTGAGAATCAACTTCTCGAGCACTAAAGAGCAAGGTTCGGCAAGAAAGGTCGGAATATTCTCAACTCCTCTTCGTCAATTCCTAGCTTAGGCTAAGAACGATTAGAAGTAGGAGTAAGTCAGGGCGACGATAGGCCACTCTCAAGTTGAAGACTACCTAAAAACTCAAGTTCAAGCTAAAAACTTAATCTCTGTACTGTCGACAACATAAGGGAAAGAACCTAACGTGGGACGATCAACCTGAAAGTACGAAGAACATTCAAGTATTCCTGACGACGAAATATCAGATAAGACCTTAAACACAAGAAATAACTAAAAAGAATCAAGTGACTGATACCAATTGATCGGCAACGAGGTTGTACTCTGGGCAAAAATTGGGTTAATCAGTTAGGCATATGAACCTTAGATCAGGACGACACCTAGCAAGAGAGAGACAAAGCCTTAGGTCTTCAGAGGCTAGTGTCAATCATACTGCAAGGTCTTGGGCCCAGCAGTTGAGTCACCACTCTCATTACCCTAGCTCGGATACCAGTGAATCAGGGATGTCTCAAGGCATGGACAGACCTACGGGAAGTTCAGGTGTGCCTTACCTGTACAGGGTAGAAGGCCCTTACAAAACGCAGCTAGAGTACCTTAGGACCAACCGATTAGGTGCTAGCATCTATGAGGACGGCCTAGGAAGATCCGTGGTCCAGATTAAAAACCCTGACCAATCCATAGGACTAGAGCACCCAGCTGTCAAGTTTGAAAACGGTGCATACCTGGACAAGGAAGGAACCATATACGTAGTCACCAGTCATCTAGGTAGGACAAATGACTTTGGAAATGTAATCTCAGAAGCGGACTTAGGTGACGTGGAACAAGGAAACATGGGAGTGGAACCTAGAACCCCTCGAGGTAAATCAGTTCTCACTAGGATTATCACGCCTGAGTGGGTCCCCCAAGATAACAAGTGCATAGATCTGCTTCTCAATCGAGAAACGGACGAAGCCTTTTGGAGGTATAAACCGGATCACCCAATTGATATAGGAACAATCATGATCTATGAGTTTAAGGATCCGGATAGCCCAGGTAGAGTGACCTACTTAGACCACACTTCGGAGAGGATCTTTGTGGTGACAGAAAATGATAGGCATGCTTACACTTGGAAGGGCGAATTCATTTTCCCCCAACCAAGATCAAATGTATCCTATGGTCAACCTGGAGCTGGAACATCCCAGGCTCATGGTATGCAAAGAGACAGAAGTAAAGATAGACCAGAAGTAAGTTTTGCCAATCCAGTGGGCAGAGAAAGAACGAGAACGGAGACGAATAGGGTAGAACCTGAGATGCTTAGAGCCCACACGAACCAAAGAAATGTAGATGGATTCCCTCTGCCGAGGCCTAGAGAGCACACAAGAACTTTGAGACCCACCCAGCTAGTTAAGTCCATGAAGAATTACTTTGACGGCACAGGAGATCCCTATGATCATGTGGCGGAGTTCAAGCAAGTCTTGAGAGCTGAACAAGTTGAGGATCTATTCACGCAGTACAATGCCTTCGGTTTAACCCTGAGGAATACGGCACTTACATGGTTTCAGCCATTGGATGAGCGCCAGTTCAGAAGCATAGACCAACTCCTAGAAGCATTTATTATTGAGTTCTCCAAGAGTGGCATAAGACACAACACCTCCTCACTGATTCACAGCTTCAAGCAAACCCCTCAAGAGACTGTGAGACTTGCAGGAAGAAGATTTAGACAATATCTTGAAAGGTGCCCTATTTCGGAGCTACCCACATCTGCTAAACAAGTAGCCTTATTCCTTGACGGATTGCTGAGTCCAAAATTGAGATCCTACGTGTACCTGAAAGACCCTAGGACTATAGAAGAGTGTGTACGTATGTGCATTGACATTGAAGATAACCTAGGAGAAGAGCTAGAGCTGTCCAAAATTTACAAAGATTCAGATAGTGCATCTAGTCAATCTTCCACACAAGCCACATCAATCGAGGAACTTGCCGAAAAAGTAGCTCAGAAATTAGGTGTAACTAGCAAACAAATCCCAAGGTTTGCCCCTGTGAAAAGATGCTATACATGCGGTGGTGACCACATGGCGAATGTCTGCCCTATTATGGCTCAACCCCAAGTAAACCCTAGTAGCCAGTACTGCACCATAGAACGGAGATACACCAACCACACCGCACAAGATTGCCCATACAACAAGCAGCGGTTAGGCAACCCTACCCTCAGCCCTACCAACAAGGCAGATACCAGAACCAGTACCCTCCACAACCATATGGCAGGCCGCAACAAAATTTCCAACCTCAATATCAAAACCAACAAAGGCCTCAGCCTGTGCTAGCACAACAACCCCCAGCCCCAGCTAATGTGATTCCGGTAAAGTATACTGCTACAGAAGAGAACCTGAATAGAGCTATAGTCCCTGTAACATCCTTGCTTTCTGAAAGTGACCCGAGTGACCATAGCTTTGATTCTACACATGTTGATAGCCCCCAGGCCTACTACATGCAGTCTCCTGAGCATGGTGAGTCCTATTATAGCGAAGAGACAAACAAACCTAGTTGGGAGTCAGATTACACGAACGTCATGTATGCAAACCCCAACCCTAGGCCTCAATCTAGGCAGGTAAGACCACCATTCCCTAGAGGACCGTGCTATAGATGCCAAGGAGATCACCTCATTCGTGATTGTCCCTTGCCTCCACCTACACAACCCCAGTCAGTGACGATCCAAGGCTTCTGCCAAGATTGTGGAAAAGAGCATCTCTTACGAGATTGCCCAAAGAACCCCAATAATATGCCAAAAATCACGCCCATCAATGTTATTGAGTTAGTGGTAGATTCCAGCGGAAGTGTTACTTCCACTGCACCTGTACAGGTAGTCACGAGAGCTCAAGCAGTGAAGCAAAACCAAGGGGTAGGCAAGGAAAAGAGCCCAGACACTAGCGATACTGAGAGCCAAAATAAAAAGAGAACAAGAGCTTGGAGAGATAGCCGCGAACGCATGAAAAGGCAATGGGCAAAGAAGATGAATGAACTTGAGGAAAGTCTACGAGAAACCAAGGCTAAAATCATAGAGATCACATCTCAACCGCACTCTCACACATTCCCACCGCTACCATCCCCATCACTCTCCATCCCTCCACCCTCTAAGACACCCCACGTAACCCACCCACCACCCCAAACAGGATCAGTATTAGCTGATCCCACTCCCGAAGACATAGACATGATGCTTAAGGCATATCAGGCCAGAATCCAAGAAGTGCCAAACGTCACGGATCATGACAAGTGCTATCCTAGAGCTGACCTAGAGATAGAAAGAACCAAACTGTGCGCGAAAATGGTCGCACTGGCTCAGACTATGTTTGAAGCCAGTCGCCTTTTCAATTACTCGGGCTCAGCCAAAACGCAATTACACTTGGATGGATTCCTAGAGAAATTAGAGAGAATAATTGCAAGATCTGCCAAGGACGAAAAAAATCAAGAGAGAGAGAAATCAAGCAAAAACATGAACCACTACCCTTCGGAAGTTTATGCGGCCAATTCCACTAAACCAGACAACTTCCCCCCCTTAGAAGGAATAGAGAGGCTAATTGCACAGTCAGAAAAGGAACCTACCCCTCAAAGAAAGGAAAGGGCAAGAGAACGGATAAGCCAGCCTCTTCAGGAAGCCCATGTGCCTCCTCAAGAAGCTTATCTTCCCCCCCAAAAGGCAGATGAGCCTCCCTCGGAAGCTCACGTACCTCCACAGTCTGCCTACATTCCTTCTCAGGGAGTGTATGAGCCTGCTCGGAAGAGTAATAGAATAGGCAATCCTCCCCAAGAAGCTTGTGCTCCAGCCATTTATGAGAGCAAGGAGAGAGCCAACGGAAGAATAAGCCCTCCTTCCCAGGTTGCTTATGCGCCTAATTCTACTGAGCCAGACACTTCTTCTTCTATGAATCGGTTTGCACCAGACTTCCTACGAGAGATTCAAGAAGACAAATGGGATAACGAAAGTGAAGTCGCCCCTCCCTTTGAACTTGTGGATGATGCACACGACCAATTCCCACAAGACATCCCATCCATTTACGGGGAACATGAGAGTACTCAGTCTCATGAGAGATTGGACTTTGAGTCTAATTCCATACAGGAGCTACCCCACTTCACAGGTCCATGGGAAGCAAAGTCCACATGTATGAGAGCACCCACAGTCATGGTAAGGAACGACGACTCAGTCATACCTAGGAACACAGAGGTAGTGAAGAACACTAACGTGCAGTGTAATCTCAAGTTAGAAGAGCTACTCAAGGTTAGACCTGAATTATGGAAACATGTAGCCAAACAAGTACCAGAGATAGCAAAATCTCGTTCCCAGGTAGGATCCCATAGGACAGTGCCAGAAATTCCCTTGGATAAGATAGGAGATATGTGTGAAGGTGAAGAAGGGAACACCTATCTTCCCATCACCTACCAGGAATACACCACCAAGGCGATTTTGGACTCAGGTGCAGGAGTTGCAATTGCCACCACCTCCTTATGGAAGCGTTGGGGCAAGCCAGCACTCAGGCCAACGAGGATGAAATTGCAAATGGCCGATGGTCACATAGAGAGACCCTTAGGATTGCTAGAAGGAATAACTCTCACCACTTGTGGTGTCGAGTTTGAGCATAGTTTTGCTATATGTGACTTCAGCAAAAATCATGCCTATGAGATGATTTTGGGAAGACCATTCATGTGACAGTTGCAAGTGGTACAGGATTGGGGAACCAATTCTTTGTACCTGCAACACTTGGGTGTTACAACCAAAGTTAATCTCAAGGATTACTCTCATAGAGATGTCCCTCCTATCCAGTGGAATCCCATCCATAGAGCCAAAGATGATACAGAATCGGTGCATTCCATAGGGTCTGGATCCTCATGGATGCATGAAGACACTCACTTATGGATGTGCAAGGTAGCAGTAGAAGAAGAGAAGAGAGAGAAAGCCAGAGAGGTAGGTGCGAAAGAAACCCATAGATCAATCCAAGACCCAGCCTATGCACCTGTAGTTTTTCCAGACGAAGAATTTGAACCTCACGGTTGGGCAGAAATCTTAGCAACAATGGACGTAGCCATCAACGAAGAACAATGGACACCTCACTGTGATGAGGATGGCTATGATATTTCAGTCTTCTCCATAGAGCCAATCATGGGAGAGGCAGTTCTAGAAGAATGCGAACCTAGCCCTGATGCATTTGAGGATGCAAGTGACTCCGATCTAGAGTCAATCATTATGGACCCACCATTTGCATCAGATGAAGAATACTTCCATGAGGTAGAATTTCAAACCCAGAGGCATGGAGAGCTGACAAATGACGTAAGATTAGCAACACATGTGAGCCCGAAGGGAGAAGGGAAGAAACGAAAGAAGAGAGAAGCCTCACCAGAAGAGGAAGAATCTTTGTTTGAGGTCCTCGAAAATTTTAAGAAGTATGAGATAGATGACAGGAGAGTCATGATAAGAATGCCTAAACGGGAGGCACAATCAGGAGAGGCCTATGATAACAAAGAAACCACCAAGAAAATAGTAGTGGCCATAGAAGAAGGAGAGGAGAGATGCACGTATATAGGCCATGACCTGACAGAAGAAGAAGAGCACGAATTGATTGCCTTGCTAAGAGAATACAGAGATGTATTCGCTTGGAGTTACAAGGATTTGAAAGGGGTTGACCCGGACATATGCTCGCACACCATCCCCATGACTTCAGACGCCAAACCCTCTAAGCAAAAGCCTTATACATATAACGATAATTACGCCGCTAAGATCAAAGAAGAGATAGATAGACTGGTTGAAGCTGGATTTATCTACGAAATTGAGCACACTGAATGGGTATCCCCCATCGTAGTGGTGCCCAAGAAGAATGGCAAGCTGCGTGTGTGCATTAACTTGAAAAAGGTTAATGCCGCCACGATTCGAGATAACTATCCGCTTCCCATCACAGAACATCTCTTAGAAAGAGTGGCAGGCAAGGAAGTGTACAGCTTCCTTGATGGATTTTCTGGCTACAATCAAGTAGCCATAGCTCCAGAGGACCAGCATAAGACGGCTTTTGCCACAGAGTGGGGCATTTTTGCTTTTAGAGTAATGCCATTTGGGCTTACCAATGCACCGGCTACCTTCCAGAGGCTGATGTGCCATGTGTTTAAGGAGTTCCTGAGGAAGAGTTTAGAAGTCTATGTTGATGATCTTTGTGCTCATTCCAACATTAGACAAACCCATATCCCTGAACTCAGACAAATCTTTGACAAATGTAGAGAATATCAAGTCTACCTGAACCCAGAAAAGTGTGTTTTTATGGTCAGGCAAGGCAAGATTCTAGGACACATAGTGTCAAAGAATGGCATATCTACAGACGAAGAAAAAGTGAGAGCCATAGCAGAGCTACCGAGGCCAAAGAATGTCAAGGAAGTACAAGCTTTCATGGGGCATTGTGGGTATTACCGACGTTTCATCCACATGTATGCTGTCATCGCAAAGCCCATGTACGGACTCTTGACTAACTTTGAGTGGACTGATGAATGTGAGAATTCCTTCCAGGAGCTTAAACGAAGATTGTGTTCAGCACCAATCTTGACCACACCAGATTGGAATAAGCCATTCCATGTTCATGTTGATGCATCCAATTATGCTATTGGATGTGTGCTCGCACAACCTACTGGTGAAGGTAATATGGATCTTCCAATTGCCTATGCCAGTAGACAATTGAATGCGGCTGAACGGAATTACACCACCACAGAGCGAGAAGGATTAGGCATGGTGTATGCAGTTAAGAAATTTAGACACTATTTGCTTGCAAATAAGTTTAAATTTTTTACTGATCATCAGGCATTGTTATATCTTGTAAACAAGCCATGCAATACAGGAAGATTAGTGAGATGGTTTCTCTTGCTAATGGAATACGATTTTGAGGTTGTGGTAAGGAAAGGTAGGACTCATTTGAGAGCCGATCATCTCTCTAGGCTCACATCGGGAGAAGCCCCACAAGGAGTGTCAGATGACCTTCCTGATGCTTACTTGTTTAATTTGGAAGTTATACCGCAGTGGGCTAAGCCATTGGTACCAGTATTGACCTACGGGCCTAATCATCCAGTCGTGAACACACGGAATAGAGAGATCATAAAAGCCCAAAAGTACCATATCATGGCAGGAAGCATGTACAAGCACACAGATCAAGGTATCTTGGCTTGTTGTGTAGAAGAGGATGAGTACGCTAAGTGGTTGCAACTAGCACATGTAGGTGCACTAGAGCAACACCATTCAAAACAACGCACTTTACAGACTCTAAAGAGATTCGGAGTGCATTGGCCAACTATGGAAGCTAATGTCCAAAAGTTGTGCAAGGAATGCCCAATCTGTTGCACTAAACCACCAGTGGAACATGCCACTCTTTATCAAGTATCCATTGTGCCAGATTGGAGCGAACCACTAGTATCATTCCTGAGGACAAACACATTTCCTCCAGACATGACTCTAGCTAGGAAAAGGAGTTTAGAACAAGAAGCCCAGGATTATTCACTCATTGGTGATAATCTATATAAGCGTGGTAAAGATGGTTACCTGAGGTTATGTGTCCATGAAAGTGAATATCTTAAGATCTTAGAAACTGCTCACCAAGGTGTAGTAGGAGGACATTTTGGACCGGATCGGGTGATCAAGGCAATTCTATTTGCGGGCTTCTGGTGGCCTACCCTTCACATGGATGCACATACCTATGTGAAACGGTGTGATGTCTGTCAGAGGACTCAGTATCCTATACGCAAAGATGAGATGCCACTGAAACCTATGATGGGTGGACGTGCATTTTCTAAGTGGGTAATAGACTTCGTAGGTCCTATTAATCCCCCAGCCAAGGGTTCTCATGCGGAATACATCATTGTTGCAACAGATTATCTCACCAAGTGGGTAGAGGTAAAGGCTACGACAAAGAACGATGCTCAAACAACTGCCAAATTCTTGTTTGAGAATGTATTCACGAGATATGGACTACCTATAGAGCTTGTAAGTGATAGAGGCACTCATTTCTTGAATGAAGTGATTGAAAATCTACTCCAAGAATTCTTGGTAATACACAAAAAGTCTGCCCCTTATCACCCTCAAGCTAATGGACAAGCTGAGAGTACTAATAAGATCTTATGCAATGTACTGACGAAATTAGTGAACACTAAACGCTCTGATTGGGACAAACAGCTACACCATGCTGTTTGGGCATACCGAGTTGCCTATAAAACGGTACTCCAAGCCACCCCCTTTCAGATGGTATTTGGCCAAAATGCTGTGCTACCCTTGGACTTCCTGATCCCTACATTGAGAGTAGCACAAGAGCACGAATGGACAGGTCATGAGCTCTCCTCTAGGATCTTTGACCTTGAACGATTAGGAGAAACAAGACTGAGAGCCGCTGCAGGGATATATGCAGCCAAGAAGAGACAGAAGGCATACTTTGATGCCCACGTGAAGGATAAAGGCTTGAAAGCAGGAGATCTAGTCTTAGTCTATACACTAAAACAACACGCGAGGAAGCTAGAAAAGAGAGGCTACGGACCTATGATCATCAATAGGATCTCCACGAGTGGAGCAATACAATTAGCCACATTAGAGGGCGATGTTCTCCCTAACTATATTAGCGGATGCAGAGTCAAGTTGTATCAGGAACCCCTCACGGAGGAAATGCTCAGCCGACTCAACACTGCTAAGAAACGCAAAGAGGAAGAGAAGCGAATTAGAGAAGAAGCTCAAGCAGAAGCTTTAGAACGCATCAGAAGGATGAAATTACGAAGGCAAGGTAGAGAGCAGCCTAGGACAAATGACTATGCAGATCAAGGATATCATATGGCAATGTGTGAAGTCGCAGGAACCAGCTCACCTAGGATAACTGATCGACGTCCTTTCGTAACCCTAGATATAGGACAAGAAAAGAGTGCAAGGACTGTAAAAGCCTTGATTGACTCAGGTGCAGCCGCTAGTGCTGTTAGAGTGTCTTACTGTCAAGAGTTACAGTTAACTGTCAATCCTGTAGAAGCATATCTCATAGGATTGGGAGGCGTGGAAACCCCTTGCATGGGCGAGGTGGAACTTCCCCTCTACATTCATGATGAGGCAATGACAGTTAAAGCACTAGTGTGTCAAGATGAGGATCTCACTGAACCTCTTGTCTTGGGTCAAGACTGGATCTATGACCAAGCAGTCAACTTAAACCTAAGAAGTGGGCTTCTTCAGGTATGGGTCAATCATAGTCGAGTTACAGTAGAATTAGACAATGGAGCACTCAAGGAACTAGGAAAGGCACAGACTCCTGGTCCTTCCAGGGGTGCACATGAAGTTGACCATGCTGTTCTTGTCCAAAACTATGTGTTGCAGAGGAAGGATATTCGCAAAAAAGGAGTCCGGGATGCAAAGGAATTCCCTTCTTTTCCAAAGGCCAGAAGAAGGCAACAACCCAAGGTGGATCACAGGCCGAAGAAGCAGAGTACTACCTATGTCGGGGATCCAAAGTACCTGCGCAGCAAAATGTCCCAGCAAGTGAAACAAGTGTGGGTGCGGAAAGGCGAACACCCGGTTGCACTCAAGCCAACCACACGAGCAAAGCCTCTTATTAGTAACAAACAACACGACACTAATAAGAAGTCTTTCAGAAATTCTTCTACTAACGTGAAATATATTTGGGTGCCCAAGAAGTCGATGAAGGCTATCCCACAATCAAGACAAATTTGGGTGCCTCAGGCTTGCTTGATGGCACAAGTAGCTACGCTGAGGCCACAGCCTAAACAGCATAACGCAGCTACGCATACTGCCAGTATTCACTCGTTCTCAACGCTCATGAACACACCAAGACCCAAGAGCGTGCATGTAATTAATTGTAAATGGGTCCCAAAAAGGCCTCGTTTTCAAACCACGACACCGAGAAAGCTCTCTAGAGCCTCTCCGAAACCGAAGGCAAAGCCCATTCACTGCATTTGGCAGCCTAGGGCCTGTAATAAACCCCCCGACCCCAATTTGTAAATTCATACCCACTTACTAACTGCAGTAGTCTCCTAGGAATACACAAACATTAACTACACTCACTGTCTTCGTGCACTTACTAACCACTAACTCACCATCTACCTCATGTTAATGTTGTAACGGGGACCACAACGGATTTATTCTGTCCATTACGATGTTAACACATGATTCTATATTCTCACAGAATCAGACGGCAAGAAGAAAAAATGGCAGAAGCGACAGGTTCGGGCTCACAAGTAGGGATACTTACTGCAGGAATTGATGTGGATAGCATACCTGTGGACGTGCCCCCGACTGAACGGCCAGTGGAGATGCAACACCTTCAGCAAATTCCGGTGCCAGACCCACCTACAGGGATCACGGAAAGAGTCCATGCCAATTCTCATTGGTTCAATGGCATGCCCGGTCCATTAGGAGAGGCCAAGTATATCTGGGAGTCTAAATGCGAGTATGACAGATCATGGGTGAGATTCCAATTTTTCTCCAAAGAGTTCGAGACTTTACAGAACACCGAAGATCTCCAGACCATATGGCAACGAGCAGGGTTGGCGGAATATTTTGAAGCCCCACTACCTAAACCCGATCTCCTCCGATGTTACTATTTGGTCTCCACATTACAAGCTAATGAAGATAAGGACCAACCCGGATCATTTGTTCTCCCCTCATTGCTGGGCAACAACGAGTTGAAGAGGTTTGAACTTACTGTGGAGTTGGTAAGCGACGCTTTAAATATGCAGGGTACGCATGTGCCCTCAGAAAAGGATGCTCTCGTTCCCACCAATATGAAGGACAGGAAACTAGTGAAGCTGAAAGACATGGCAGCACTCACCCCAAATGTGTCCATCCCTCTCCGCATGTGCATGCAACATTTCGCCTTCCCCGGCCAAGACCGATTCACGCAACCACACAAGAAGATCTGGTTTGCTCTCTACTTGGCGGAAGCAGGTGCGTTACCTATTAAGCTACCAGTGTGGATTATAGATCAGTTGTATGAAGCAAACAAACGGGCTTCTAGGAAATTAGTGGTGAACGGATGCTGTGCGATCACACGCATTATTTACCGATGCCTAGCATATGATGTCCCCATTGAACGTGCCTTAACTTGGGCACAATTACAAATGTTTAAAAGGCTCAAGACGTCCACACATCAGTCCAAGCGCATGAGGGGCGCGATCCCTTGTGTCCAGACAAGGGAAGTCCTGACTACTCCTGAGGCATCACCACTAAGAGAGGGCACTGTACCTCCCTTTACCATTAGGATACCCAGGTCGGAATCTGACACTACGACACAACCTACCCCATCGGCTCCTCCTGTTACACCTGAATTCGAATTTGCTGCCACTGGAGAGGCTGAAGGACTGGACCCCCAGGATTTCGAAGCATTCCTACAAAGCACACAATTCTCTGATGTGGAGTTTTATTCAGAGGCAGAGGAGCAGGGCACATCCTCACGAAGAAGAAGAAAGTCTACAGACGGTAGACATGTCCATTGGAGTGACGCTCAGCAAAGTCAACAACACGGACACCCAGAAGAAGAAGAAGCGTATGAAGAAGAGACCAATGAAGCCCCAGCATATACAGCAGAACTCCGAAGGCTGTATCAGATTATGGAAAGAGTGCGATCGCAGCAGTTACTCACTGAACAGAGCAGCAGAGTACTTATGACTCAGTTGTTGGAAGAAGCGGGAGTTGACTCAGAGTACAGGGAAGGTCTCTTATTGATGGCAGAAACATATGGAGTTGTAGAAGCTGTGCGCACTGCCATTCAGAGGCCTTCAGTTCAATATGACCCACGGAGGTTCCAGACACGACCTCGCTCAGGTAAAAATATCCAAATTCCCGTTACAGTTGCAGAAGAGCCAACTACTACACCAACCTCCCAAACAGCTAGTCAACAGCACCCCGCCACCCATGAGGAGTCCACCGAACCACTACCACCTACTTCCCCACCATCACCTCCTAGAACAGAGACAGTGGAAATCCCATCGACCACTCAACCCACTGACCCAACCTTCATCTTCCGTACTCCCATCTCTAGTGCCACCCTATTCTCTACCACTGATAATCCAATCTTCGAAGAAAACCCCAACACTACACAATCCGCTGAACCCCTCCTAGAGCCTGCCCTAGGGCAACCATCCCCAACGCCCTCAGCCAAGGGTCATCCTGACCCTAGATCAACATTCATGGGCTTCCCTGCTACCACGCAACCCTTTCAGCCCTCCTCAAATTTATGACCTCAACCCCCGACATCCCTCTCTCCATTCCTACAATCCCTCCATGACCTCTTTGCTAGGGCTTTTCAACCACGCTCTCAACCATTCCCTGTCTTTTCAGCTCCCCACCCCACTTCACATCTATTCACCACTTCCACACACACACCACCTACCATACCAATGTATATGGCAGGCCCCACACTAACACCCACTCCTGAAGGTATGGACATTTCACCACCCACGGCACCTCCACCCACGGTTTCACCTCCTCCCGTTCCCCCTCCACCAATTTCACCCACACACACAACTTCCGTAGACACATCATTCACTGTCTCCCTTCCCCAATTCCCATCCCATGCATCTCCCACGATAAACAACCCACACTCATCTATAGGAAATGCATTGGACACCATGTTGGCTTGTATATCAAATTTAAGAACAGATTACATTCAGCTCCAGCAACGAAACGAACGCCTGCAAGAGCACTCAGTGACACTACAGCACCACCTTGCGGCACTAGAAGAGGAGAACGCTCGCCTCCACACACAGTTCCAAACCCTCCAAGAAGCCCATAATATATTGGAGGTACAGCTACAGAACATAGATCAGGAAGCGGTGCAGGTGGTAGAAAGTCACCTACGGACACAGCTGGAACGCAACTCAAAACTTCAGCGAAATATGGCGCTACTTAAACGCCATCTTGCGGCTGCTCAGGAAGAGAACAGACGTCTGCAAATACAAAATCAAGAGAACCTGGAGGCAGCTATTGAGAGCACACCGGGGGCACCCATCAGCCCATCCAAGTTTCAAGCAGTGACCCCCGATAATATCAAGATTATATTAGAAGATTATGCCATGCTGCTCGAAGCACATGATAAGCTATCGGAGGAGCTAGGACAACTGAAGCAGGAACACCAACAAGGACCAACAGCTGCCCCTCCAACCACCCCCTCTGCGGCTTCGCTTCTCACAGACGCAGAGGCCATAAAAGATCTCCAGAAACAGGTAACTGAATTGCAAACACGCCTACTACAATATGAGAGACCATCTTCCCCTCCGGAGGCTCCCACAGACGAAGAAGTTGTGCAAATTCCTGTGGAACAAACGTTTGATGAAGAATATGATCCGCAACCATTCCCAGGAGGCCAACAAACAGAAGAAGCGCAGGACACATTCGAGGCACCACGGCCCCCTTGGTTACGTCAAGTGGAGGAAATGGGGAGTTCGCACGAAGAGCGCACCGTAGTGCAAAATCAGGCCATGAGGGTCATAGAAGAGACTGTGTTACAATCAGCTTACTTTAAGAACCTGTCATCGAGACGCTTGATTCTCTCATCGGAACTCCAATACAGGCCGTATTATGTTATTTTGGCTGATTATAATGCAGAAATACAAAGAGTCACGGGTCAGATTCCTACTTTTGCGACCCAATTTCAACCCGAAGACCTTCCTCCAGAGGTGCAAAAAGGCAAGATTCGTCAACCAACATGGCGGCAGAAACTTTTAGAGACCTATCCAGAAATGCTACGCACATGGAACAACGCGCCGTTGCACCTCCTGTACAACCCATGCTACGGTCCAGTCCCCCGCCGCAGGTCGTGGAAGGCATTTAATATCAAGGTACAGAACAACGCGCAATGCAAGGAATGGCTGAACTATCCGTACATCGCCCCACCACAAGGACCACCATCGGTAGCATATATGATGGGGACCATTCGCCACTGGATGCCGCGCTTGAAGCCCATGCAAGATGTAGCAGCGCAAATGATGCTTAAAATCTTAGATATGATGCAAGTAGTCCTGAAGACCTTCAGAAATGCAGCCGCACCACAGGTACGTCTCCCGGGGTTCAGCAATGGAAATTACGACTTGGTGTATGACATGAGCACCACCCCCAGTATTCGTGTGGCTTACGCTTGGCATGCACGTATCAAATACCTCCCCGCCTGCTACAAACAGACCTTCGAAGAGATGTTCAGATCAGGTTTCTGGGAGTATCACTCGGAGGTTTTCGCACCAAAGCCAACACATCTGCTTCAACTGTTTGCTTGTGAACAAGCAATGTATTCAGAGTACTACACCACCCCGCAACCCGAAACCCCTGGTGCAATAAATTGGGATGCATTGGAAGCTGATCTAGCAAGAGGCTTAAGGATAGGAGAACATGAACTGGCCACCAATGTCATCCAATATTACATCGACCACCCGAGGGAACAAAGGTCTGTCAGGGGCGACAGACGCTAGGAAGGGGGGAGTGTTGGCACACAAAGCAACAGAGGAATCATGCACAATACGGCAACAAGGCCAGATCATTTTTCCCCATGGGTTATGTACAACTCAAGTGATTTTAATCACTACACAAACATTGTAAATCCCGTTTTTGGTAGAATAGACTCCATTTTGTGCAAGCCGAGGAGTCCTCGAGCTTGAGGAGTATTAGAAGTACCATCGTACCAAATTTCATAATTTTTAGACTTCGTTTGAGCCCTCAAATAAGCCCTGGAACCTAATTTTTAACTAGGCCGGACACTAGGTCTGGACAGAGCCAAAGCTAGTCAAAAACTATAAAAAGAGCTAGAGAGCTCATTTTTGAGGTTAGATTGTAATTGAAACAAACTTGTAAGAGCTTGTGAAAGTAATCTAAAGCACTCCATTGATTCTCTCTCTTTGTCTTGCCGTGTGTGCGCGTGTGTGTGTATGTGTGTGCATGCTTATGTGCTTCTCACTCACGCACTTGTGTCGCCACTTGCTCGAGGTCTTCATACCATCCTCACGTCTTCCCGGATTGACATTAAAGGAGGTGCTACTCATCACTGAGCTACATGCCGCAGTGGGCTAAGCCATTGGTACCAGTATTGACATACGGGCCTAATCATACAGTGGTAAACACACGGAATAGAGAGGTTGTAAAAGCCCAAAAGTACCACATCATGGCAGGAAGTATGTACAAGCACACAGATCAAGGGATCTTGGCTTGTTGCGTAGAAGAGGATGAGTACTCTAAATGGTTGCAATTAGCACATGTAGGTGCACTAGAGCAACACCATTCAAAACAACGAACTTTACAGACCCTAAAGAGACTCGGAGTACATTGGCCAACTATGGAAGCTGATGTCCAAAAGTTGTGCAAGGAATGCCCAATCTGCTGCACTAAACCACCTGTGGAACACGCTACTCTTTATCAAGTATCCATAGTGCCAGATTGGAGCGAACCTCTAGTATCCTTCCTGAGGACAAACACATTCCCTCCAGACATGACTCTGGCTAGGAAAAGGAGTTTAGAACAAGAAGCCCTGGATTACTCACTCATTGGTGATAATCTATACAAACGCGGTAAAGATGGTTACCTGAGGCTATGTGTCCATGAAAGTGAATATCTTAAGATCTTAGAAACTGCTCACCAAGGTGTAGCAAGAGGACACTTTGGACCGGATCGGGTGATCAAGGCAATTCTATTTGCGGGCTTCTGGTGGCCTACCCTTCACATGGATGCACATACCTATGTGAAACGGTGTGATGTCTGTCAGAGGACTCAGTATCCTATACGCAAAGATGAGATGCCACTGAAACCTATGATGGGTGGACGTGCATTTTCTAAGTGGGTAATAGACTTCGTAGGTCCTATTAATCCCCCAGCTAAGGGTTCTCATGCGGAATACATCATTGTTGCAACAGACTATCTAACTAAGTGGGTAGAGGTAAGGGCTACGACAAAGAACGATGCTCAAACAACTGCTAAATTCTTGTTTGAGAGTGTATTCACGAGATATGGGCTACCTATAGAGCTTGTAAGTGATAGAGGCACTCATTTCTTAAATGAAGTGATTGAAAATCTACTCCAAGAATTCTTCGTAATACACAAGAAGTCTACCCCCTATCACCCTCAAGCTAATGGGCAAGCTGAGAGCACTAATAAAATCTTATGCAATATACTGACAAAATTAGTGAACACTAAACGCTCTGATTGGGACAAACAGCTACACCATGCTGTTTGGGCATACCGAGTTGCCTACAAAACGGTACTCCAAGCCACCCCCTTTCAAATGGTATTCGGCCAAAACGTTGTGTTACCCTTGGACTTCTTGATCCCTACGTTGAGAGTAGCACAAGAGCACGAATGGACAGGCCATGAACTCTCCTCTAGGATTTTTGACCTTGAACGATTAGGAGAAACGAGACTGAGAGCCGCTGCAGGAATATATGCAGCCAAGAAGAGACAGAAGGCATACTTTGATGCCCACGTAAAGGATAAGGGTTTGAAAGCAGGAGATCTAGTTTTAGTCTATACACTGAAACAACACGCAAGGAAGCTAGAAAAGAGAGGCTACGGACCAATGATCATCAATAGGATCTCCACGAGCGGAGCAGTACAACTAGCCACGTTAGAAGGTGATATTCTCCCGAACTATATTAGCGGTTGCAGAGTCAAGTTGTATCAGGAACCCCTCACGGAGGAAATGCTCAGCCGACTCAACACTGCTAAGAAACGCAAAGAGGAAGAAAAGCGAGTTCGAGAAGAAGCTCAAGCAGAAGCTTTAGAACGCATCAGAAGGATGAAGTTACGAAGGCAAGGTAGAGATCAGCCTAGAGCGAATGACTATGCAGATCAAGGATATCCTATGGCCATGTGTGAAGTTGCAGGAACAAGCTCGCATAGGATAATTGATAGACGTCCTTTCATAACCCTAGATATAGGACAAGGAAAGAGTGCAAGGAACGTAAGAGCCTTGATTGACTCAGGCGCAGCCACTAGTGCTGTTAGAGTGTCTTACTGTCAAGAATTACAGTTAACTGTCAATCCTGTGGAAGCATACCTCATAGGATTGGGTGGAGTGGAAACCCCTTGCATGGGCGAGGTGGAACTTCCCCTCTACATTCATGATGAGACAATGACAGTTAAAGTACTAGTGTGTCAAGATGAGGACCTCACGGAACCCCTTGTCTTGGGTCAAGACTGGATCTATGACCAAGCAGTCAACTTGAACCTAAGAAGTGGACTTCTTCAGGTATGGGTCAATCATAGTCGAATTACAGTAGAGTTAGATAATGGAGCACTCAAGGAACTAGGAAAGGCACAGACTCCTGGTCCTTCCAGGAGTACACATGAAGATGACCATGTTGTTCTTGTCCAAAACTATGTGTTGCAGAGGAATGATGGATGCAAAAAAGGAGTCAAGGATGCAACGGAACTCCCCTCTTTTCCAAAGGTCAGAAGGAGGCAGCAACCAAAAGTGGATCAAAGGCAGAAGAAGCAGAGTACTACCTATGCTGGAAATCAAAAGTACCTGCGTAGCAAAATGTCTCAGCAAGTGAACCAAGTGTGGGTGCGGAAAGGCGAACACCCGGTTGCACTCAAGCCAACCACACGGGCAAAGCCTCTTATTAGTAACCAACAACACGACACTAATAAGAAGTCTTTCGGAAATTCTTATGCTAACGTGAAATCTATTTGGGTGCCCAAAAAGTCGATGAAGGCTAGCCCACAATCCAGACAAATTTGGGTGCCTAAGGCTTGTTTGCGGGCTCAAATAGCTACACCAAGAACACACCCTACACAGCATGATCCATTCACTCACACAGCCTACATCCACTCATTTTTAACACCAAGGCACATGAGCACGAACAGAATCAGTTGTAAATGGGTACCTAAAAGGCCTCATGTTCAAGCTGACACACCTATAAAGCTCTCGAGAATCTCTACAGAACCACGAGCAAAACCTATCCACTGCATTTGGCAGCCCAAGACTTGTAACAAACCCCCGGACCCCGATTGTAAATCCATGACCACCTACTAACCGCTTCACTCTCACATCACATCATTTCGCTTAGCTCTTAGGTCTACCTAACTTCTAACTACACACACCAGCACCGAGCACTTATTAACCCCTAACCACTCCCGAACTTTAAGTTAATGTTGTAACAAGGGACACCATGTCATTTTTGTGTCCATTGCAATGTTAACGTTTATTCATATATTCTCACAGCATCAGCTGCGACATTTTCAACATGGCGGAGGCAGCAGGAACTAGCTCTCACACAGAAACAAGCCCGCAAGTGGTGGACTTGGACAGTTTACCCGTTTAGCCGGAGACAATTGAAAGACCAGAAGAATTGCAGGCCGTCAAAATCATACCTATTGCGGACCCTCCGCGAGGCCACACCATGCCCGTGGGAAAGACTTCCCATTGGTTTACCGAGGTGGCAGGACCCTTGGGTGAAGGAACGTACCTATGGGAATCAGAGTTGGACTTCAATGGGAAGCAAGGCAGATACCATTTCTTTACAAGAGAATTTGAGAAATTACAAAATGCAGAAGGTCTACGTCTGATATGGGAAAAGGCAGGATTGAGTGCCTATTTCAGTGCCCGACTCCCAAAACCTGACTTCATGCGATGCTACTATCTCATCAACACCTTGACTTCAAACCAGAACCCAAAAGGTGCAAGCTCATTTGTGATTCCATCTCTGACAAAGGGGAATGAGCTCAAGAGGTTCAGGCTATCAAACAATTTGGTGAGAGAAGCTCTAGATATGCGCGGAATGCATATTCCTACAGAAAAGGAAACCCTAGTACCGAATTACATGAAGAATCGAAGTCTCACCAAACTCAAGGACATGGTATCCATGACGCCTAATATTGCAATACACCTTCGCATGTGCATGCAACACTTTGCTTTCCCGGCGCAGGATAGATTCACCATGCCGCCCAAAAAGATTTGGTTTAGCCTGTATCTGGCAGAGACACAGAGCCTCACCATCAACCTACCCCACTGGATAATTGATCAGATACACCTAGCTCACAAACGCTGGCCGCGGAAACAGGTTTTATATGGTTGCTGTGCTCTGACAAGAATCATTTATAGGTGTTTGGCTTATGACATTCCAATCCAACGGGCCCTGATGTGGAATCGGGTAGAGCAGTTTCGAGGCAGGACATCCACTGGACCCCCTTCTAAGAAGATGAGAGGAACTGTCCAAGTCCCATGTGCTCAACCACGTGGAGCCACCCTAACACCAGACGTCACCCCACCACCCCGAAGAGTCCGACCATTCACACTCCGACTTCCAAGACGCAGCACCGATGGTTCCACCTTGATATTCCCTCCCATCCCAACGGATCTCGAATTTCCTAGTGGTGCACCTTTGGAAGAACTCACTAATGAAGACTTCGAACAACTATTACAAGATGTAGAGCTGGAGGCAGAAGAGGCACAACAAGCGGAAAACGTACAAACGCAGGCCACAACCTCCCAAGCACCTGTCACACCTGTTGAAGTGGATGCAGAAGATGACGGAGATGAAGAACAGGAGGATGATGAGGAGGAGTATGATCAAGAGCACCAAGAGGAGCAACAAGAAGTGCCAGAACTTGTAGATGCACCAGCATATACAGCTCAACTACGAAGGCTATACGACACTATCAAAGCAGTACAAGAAAGGCATCAACTCTCTCTGGTATCAGGTCAAGCTTTGATGCAAGAAATGCTATCAGATGAAGGGGTGGACCAACACTTCATTGACACCCTCAAATTAGTGTCAGACTCTTTAGGAGTTCCGGAGGCTGTCCACACCGCAGTCCGCCAGTCCGTAAGGTATGACAAACGCAGAGTGGACACGTTACCACGAGCAGGTAAGACTATCAGGATACCCGTCACAGAACCAGAAGTACCCATTGAGACCACAGCCACCCCCACAACCACCACTGACCTCTCCGCCGAAACCTTCGTTCAGACATCACCCATCTCACCCCAGCATCCTCCATCACCACCTTCTCCACCCCCACCACCACCTCCCACCTTGGAAGAAACGACAGTCATCACCTCTACCTTCACTTATAACCCATCCTCATTCAAATCATTCTCATTTCGAGAACCCACCTCACAAGACACCCTCTTCTCCTTCGTCACCAATCCCTTGTACACTTCGTCCCGTCTATCCTCTGAACCCATGACTGGCCATCCCATAATTCCAAGTGTAGTTGGAAACCCAGCACCCACAGAAGGCACCCTGTGTTTCCCGACCTATCCCCCAATACGGGTACCTCCATTCCATGACCCTCACTTCCCATCTGGCCCCTACACCTCTTTCAACCTGACCGCGCCACCCCAATACCCGTCCGTTGTGGAGCAGTTCACCCGCTCTCCAATGTTTCCGAGGCACATTTCTCCGATGTTCGCAACGACATCAATTTACACGAACACCACACTCACTTCACCTACCATACCCACCTACATGGTAGCCCCTGCACACACCACCTTGTCTAACCCAATGGACATTTCACCAACCACAGCACCTCTCCCCACGATTCCACCATCTGCCCCTCCCTTGCCCCCCACCTCACCACTCACATCATTGGCACACACAGCATTCACTACCCCCCTACCCAATCCCACCTCCCCTGCATTTCAAACTTTTCCCCTTGCATCTCATAATGTAAATAGCACGTTCAACACATTACTTCAGTGTGCACATCAGCTACAACAAGACTACCATCAATTGGAAGAACGCACTGCTGCCCTCCAGGCAGAATCTCAACGTCTGCAAGCTAGAGTCACCACTCTTGAAGCTGACTACCAGACGCTCCTAACCGAGCATACCACACTACAGCAGGCTCACTCCGAATTGGAATCAAAGACATCAACTGTAGATGACCAAGCAGTCAAGGAACTAGAAACAGTGCTTCAAGCGCAAATGATCTCTAACGCTACACTCAGACGCAACATTGGGCTATTAAGGAAGCATATGGCCGCAGCACTAGAAGAGAACAAACGACTTCAACAACAAAACCAAGACAACTTTGAAGCGGCTATGCAAGGAACCGTAGGAGCAACCGTTAGCCCGACCAGATATAGAGCAGTCCCATCGGAAGACATTTGCATCTTACTTGAGGAGCATGCAAATTTCTTGGATTCATATGAAAAGCTAGAGACTGAATGTGCAGATCTCAAGAAACAGATTGCCAGTGTGCCCACAGCTCAACAGGAGCCGGTAATCTTGCAGCACTCTACAGAAGAAATGGAGACCCTCCGGAAACAGGTGGCAGAACTCCAAGCACGCCTCCTCCCATATGAACGACCACCCTCGCCCATTGAAGAACCAGAACCTGAAACAGTAGTGGAAATCCCCGTCGATGACAACTATGAAGAGCCATACAAGCCTATGCCGACGCCTGGTGGTCGAACTACGGAAGAAGGACAAGACACGTTAGAAATTCAAGTTCCAGATTGGGTCAAAAGGGTCGAGAAAGTGGGTAAGACACATGATGATCGTGTGGCCGTGCAAATGCAATCTCTCACAAATCTGGAAGAAACTGTCCTTCGGTCTTCCTACTTTCAAAATTTATCCCATCAACGGTTAATCACAACATCAGAATCGCAATACATGCCTTATTTTGTCTTACTACATGATTATAATGCAGAAGTCAAAAGACATACAGGGAAGCAGCCCACATTCGCCACTCAATTTGAGATAGGGGATTTACCGACAGATGCACGTGCTGGCTCGATCTTCCAACCTAATTGGCGTGCACGTCTACTCACCGATTACCCAGAGATGATGAGTACTTGGGCAACCATGCCACTATATATCAAGTATAATCCATGCTATTGTCCAGTGGTACGTCGCAGATCCTGGCAAGCATTTGCAATCAAGGTACGCAACAATAACGAGTGCTCGGCTTGGGTTAACTACCCATATTTTGCTCCACCTCGAGGGACCCCAACCGTAGCCTACATGATATCAACAATTCGGCACTGGTCCACACGCCTAAATAATGTACCCGACATAGCAGCGAAAATGTGTATGAAGATATTCGAGCTCATGACCATTGTCTTCAAAACCTTTTGGAATGTCCAAGCTCCATACATCTCTGCCCCTGGATTCTCTCAAGGCAACAAGGATCTAGTCTACGACATGAGCCAAACCCCCTCGGTCACTATCATCTTTGCTTGGCATGCACGAATAAAGTACTTGCCCGCATGCTTCAAGCAGACATTTGAGGAAATGTTCTCTACGGGATTCTGGGAATACCATTCCGAAATTTTCATTCCCAGACCCACACATTTGCTACATCTATTCGCAGTAGAACAAGCGATCCATGCCGATCAGTTACGTCTGCCACATCCGGATATTCCAGGACCAATCGATTGGGATCGTATGATGACAGATTTGGCCAGAGGACTATGCATACAAGAACATCAGCTTGCCACTCAGGTTGTGGAATATTACATCCAACACTCCCAGCAACAAGGGTCTGTCAGGGACGACAGACGCGAGAGAGGGGGGGGTGTTGAGAGCAGTATGGGCACCCAAGGACCGACTAGACAAGGAAGCCAGCGGAGAGAGTCAGAACAAAGTGAAGGAGTAAGTAGACAAAGCAGTCGACGCAAATCTGGCAGATAGGCCCTTCAAATTTCTTCCAAATCAACATCTTTTAACAGTGATTCTTATCACTAATAATCATTGTAAATACCACTTCATATTTTTGTAGCTCCATTTTGTGCAAGCCAAGGAGTCCTTGAGCTTGAGGAGCCTTAGAAGCACCTACATATCAATTTTCATATTTTTTAGACTCCGTTTAAGCCCTCAAATTGGCCCTGGAACCTAATTTTTAACTAGGCCGGACACTAGGTCTGGACAGGGCCAAAACCTAGTCAAAAACTATAAAAAGAGCTAGAGAGCTCATTTTTGAGGTTAGATTGTAATTGAAACGAACTTGTAAGAGCATTTTGAAAGTAATCTAAAAGCTCCATTGATTCTCACTCTTTGTCTTGCCTTGTGTGCGCGTGTGTGTGTATGTGTGTGCATGCTAGTGTGCTTCTCACTCACGCACTTGTGCAGCCACTTTCTCGAGGTCTTCATACCATCCTCACGTCTTCCCGGATTGACATTAAAGGAGGTGCTACTCATCATTGAGCTACAAGCTCTGATACCACTATTGGAGGATAAACACTCCTATGTGCACAACAAAAGCAAATGAACCCTCCTAGGATCCTGAAATGTTTCAGACATAAGCTCTATATTTTCTGAGTTTCTCTGAGTACATATAGAGACTGAATATGAAATTTTTCAGGCTTAAACTAGACTTTAAGAGCTTTCAAACGAGAGTAAAATCACTCCATTTGGATACTGGATGATGCCTCAACCAGCTGCAACAAAACAGATAACTTGATCTCTTCACAGAGTATGAGCTAACTAGACAGACACTGTTCTGGACATTTCTCTGCACATGTACAGGCACTGAGCCCAAGACTTATATCACACAAAGTAGAACTTATAAGCTTTCCAACAAGACAAAAATTATTGCAAATGGATTCCGGATGAAGGAGAAACAACAATTACAAGATCGGGGGGTCTGCCAAAATCATCTAGGGAGAAAGAGTATGAAAAAGTGAAATCTCTGCAAAATATGCAGAGAACAGTTAGTAGGGGGTGTGCTTAAGCAAGGGGGCAGCTTGGGCACGTATTTCCACGACTCTAAGTCATAATATAACTCATTAGAGGTTTTAAAGACCACATATTAACTTCTTTAACCAATCAAAAACATATACATGTCAAAAGTGAGGTCCAATCACATCAAGAGGTGAGCTAAATCTTCTCTAATCAACTTCTTTCCATTATGGGCATAATTTGATGTCTCCAACTCGTGGAAATCAGCCTCCTTTGATTTTGGATGATGTGGAAGGTTCAATTTGGGGCATGTTCCCACACTCTTGAGCTTGAAAAACTTTCAACAATGATTTGGTCTTTTCATCTTCCCTTTCCACTTGCTCTTGCCTGCAAAGTTGGCTTAGTCTCCTCTTCATCTTCTTCCTTCTTCTTGCCTTTCAGCTTCTTGTCCTTCTTATTTGCATATAGAGCACTAGTTGAATTACCATGATAGGATTTACCTTCCTTTATGCTATTTTTTGCCTCTTGATTGAAGAGTTGTCCAAGAAATATGTTGAATCTTGGAGTTTGCACATCCATGATAAGATCATAGGCTGTTGTTAAAGATTGCCATTGCTTGTCACCTCTAATCCCATTGAGAATTTGTCTGATGTTGGCCTCTTCTTTAATCAACTCTCCAATGGATGTAAATTGATCAACAACCTCCTTGACCTTTGTAACAAATTATATGATGGTTTCTTTTGGAGTCTTTTTCATTTGGTTGAACACATTCCAAACATGGTTCTTCCTTGCTTTTGTACTAGTAGAAAAGAAAGTCTCTAGGGCACCCCAAGTCTCTTCAGATGTCTTGCATCCTCTAATATGTGGTAATAGAAAATCAAAGATAGAGTTGAGTATGTAAGACCTTGCTTGAGCATCCCTTGCATACCGGTGTGAGCCTATCTGTTTCCTCTTGAGTAGGTCCTCCTTTGGATCTTGGAATAGGCATTGTGTCACCACCTGATACAATCCCATATAGATTTCTTCGTTGCAAATAAGCCTCCATTTTGTTTTTCCAAGCATCATACTTGTATCTATCAATCTTCTCAATCATTGATGGAAAGCCATCTCCCATCTTGAAGTTGCTCTGATACCACTGAAAGAAAGTTGGAGAAGCTTGGAGAGGCTTGGAAAGTTGAGTTGTCAAGTGGTGAAGGTGGTCCATTGAACCAATGTAGGACTAGCCCTAGCTCTTTGGATATGTAAATTAGACCTTTTAGGCTTGTGGTTAGTGCAATAAAACCCAACAGGTACTTTGGAACATCAATAAGAACAAGTTGATGCAAAAAAGATAACTTGCACCTTGACTAGCTCACAAAAACCTTCTAAAAATGGATGGAAGTTATGAATTCAAACATTGAGAGAAGGTAGCACAGTAACAACTGGAAAAATTCCTCTTAAGGGAGTATCATACATAGGTTTGGCTTTCTACAATGCATAAAGCCCTAATTTATAACAACTATAGAAGGAGCAATCACCTTAACCCTAAAGTGGTGTCATCCCAATTTTTCAAGGATGTGCAGAGAATGACCCCGAGACTGAAAAACTTGAATTTCTCTGAACATAATGAACTAAATGACTTGAAAATGTGTATGCATAAACTAGATAGTCATACCTTCCCAATGAACCTTTAAACACTTGATTTAGAGTTTTGTAACAAGAGCAGCAATCTCTACAAGTTGACTAATTCTAAGGAAGAAGGAGCAGAGAATAGAAATGGCACCAAGCAATGATCAAAGAGTATGTGTATTGCTTGAAATAAAAAATTTACTTAATGTAAAAATGTTTTGGAGTCTTTATACTCTTGAGGATATCAACACTCCTTTTCTTCATTGATTTGAATTGAAAATTAGGTGAGTTAGGTAGTTTAGATTGATTGGAATATTTTCCTACAATCTAGGAAAAGAGAAAGTTGAAGTCATATCTACTTTTTTATTGATTGATTGAGAATCAATCCCAACCATTTCTAACTCATGGCCTTTAGGCCTTTTAATCTTTCCTTTTACAAAGGTAAATACCTTGAACCTTAAAAGAAATGATCATAAGTGATCAACCAATGATTACAAAGAAATAATGTGCACATAAGTGCTATTCTTCAAGGCATATATGGTAGATGAAGCCATACCATCCAAATGATGGATTTGATGTAGAACATATCCTCCTCAAGCATAGTCCAAGCTTGATGTTCCAACAGACCGTACCTCATGCATCGGGACACATCGAAGCCAAGCTCCCAAAGGATCTACATTGTACAATTGGCCTATGATGATACAAAACCGCCGGCTATACAAGGCTAGCCTTTGTCGCACATCTACAGGCAAAGAATCAACAGACAAAGACTCAAGTGGGCAACCAGAAGTGAGAAAATTCATAAGAGTATCGTAATATGAATCTACAAGATTCCATGAAACCAATGAGGAGCTAGGTTTAGCCATGTAAATAGCAAGGGAGGAATCATCCACTCCCACCGACGCTTCACCAAAATCTAATTGGGACAACATCGGCAATCGCATGGGAAGACCCTAATTCAATTCTTGCAAAAGAAGAACCCATCTTGGAATTCCTCCACCCGAATTTTGTTGTCGAACCAAATATGTTAAGGCAGAGTAGTCTACATGGAATGTAAATTTTTGGCCAAGTAGGTAATGTCGGAATTTCTTAACAAAGTAAATGAGTCCTAAGCATTCATGTTCTATAACAGAGTAATTACGTTCAGCATGAGCTAAACAAGGACTAGAATAATAGACTGGGTGATACTACTTGTCCTTGAGTTGCATCAGAATGCTCCCAATAGCAATGTCTGAGGCGTCCACAAAGACATGGAAGGGGAGGTCCCAATTTGGAGCTTGTAGGATAGGGGCTTGTGTGAGAAGTTGTTTAAGTCAGACAAAACTTATCTCACACTCGGTAATCCACTGGAAGTCACGAGGGGAGACTATCATTAATCGAGTAAGGGGAATGGTTAAGTGAGCTAACTATTGTAGTATGCCACAGATTTGCGAGAGGCATCTTAAAACATCTTTAGGCAATTTTGGGGGCGGGACCTACAAAATAACATGCATCTTATCCGGATCAATATGAATTCCCCATCTAGAAATAATATGGCCTAATAGCTTTCTAAAAGGGACAACAAAGATAAATTTATTTGGGTTGAGGCATAGTTGATGGTCTCTACACTTAAGAAAGCATAGACGAAGATGTTGTAGATGTGCATTTGTGGCACTAGAAATAGAGAAATCATCAAGATAAACTCGCATGAAGCTTGTAAGATAAGGAGAAAAAATCTCTTGCACACAGTGCTAAAAAGTGCTAGGGGCATTCCGGAGCCCAAACCACATAACTGTGCATGCATAAACTCCCCAATGTGTAATAAAGGTTGTTTTCGATATATCTTCCTCAACGATACAAACTTGATTATAACCATTGTACCAATCTAAGAAAGAGTACATTCCTCGACCGACAACCTCATTTAGCATATTGTCTAAGAAGGGTAGAGGAAAGGGATTAGGAATACTGGCAATGTTCAATTTCTGATAATCAACACAGATGCACAGTTGTTTATTCTCCTTAAGGACAATGACGAGCAGAGAGATCCATTCTACGTGTTCAACTAGAACTTTAAACCCAACCCGCAATAAACAATCCAATTTATCTTTGAGTTGTTTAGCATAGTGTGGGTTCATTTGATAACTTTGCTGCTTAGCTAGATAGGCATCTAGTTTAAGGACCACTCTGTGTTGATATATCCTAGGATCTAAGCCTTTAGTATCTTTATAATCCCATGTAAATACATCAATAAGCTTGGTAAATAATGTGAACAAATCCCTTTTAAAATATTCCTCCAAGCCTGCTCTAATCTTGGCAAGTCCCGAGTTTAAATCATCTCGAATAGGTTGCAAGTAATTAATTGATCTTCCAAGACATAAGTTTTTTGGCCAAAAGTATCATCCATCCTCTGATGCAGATGTTTCGGTAAGTCTGCTAAGTACAGTAGATTATCCGATGAATGCTCAATCTCTACCCTAGTGGGTTGAACAACACAAGAAGATGGGGACCAATGGTCCAGTACATGTTGTAGATCCACTGTTCCTAAGAGGAGCAGATCCTGGTTCATGGAGAGGAAAGTCATCTCCCCATCATCCGAAAGATCGCCTAGCATATGGACTAGTTTAATGACATAGGGCTTAGCATGAACTTCACATGGTTTAATATCATCCAGGGTAACAGTGTATTTCCGGTGATTACATTTAAAGATCAATTCGTGGGATGACCAATCTTGTAGGACTTTAGTCTTCTTTAGCCATGGAGGACCAAAAAGTAAATTGTAATCCAAGCAGGTATAGAACAACAAACATCATATGAAAGACTGCACCCTACAGTGTAATAGGAATATTTCTGACTAGTCCCACCTAATGGACCCTAAATTGGTCGGCCATCCGAACAAAACATTTGAGAGGCAGAATTTTATTCCATCCCAATTTCTTACATAGATTTGTATTGGTGAAGTTGACACGAGAACCACCATTTATAAGGAATTGTGTAATTTTATGATTGTTATACCAGACAGTGATCAAGAGGACCATGTGGTCCATGGTTGTGTCTAGCTTCGGATGTATAGTGGTGACAGTTGGTATTAGACTCGGGCCCAGATTAATCTGCTGCTGAAATTGTTGTTTGATGCCATGGACAAGAGACAACAGTTGTCCTAAAGGCAAAGTAATTGGTGCTTTAGCCAACATGTCCGAAGATGTGCTAGGAGACGGCTCCTCTGATGGTGTTTTGAATGGTTCAGATGAGTCCACTACTGAAGGTTTCGGTACTTTTGGTATAGGGGGTTCTATTTTTTGAGACGTGATACTAGATCAGGGACAATGGTGGCTTCAACTTGAGACCATTTGGTTGCCTTAGATAATGTCTATTGCTACTCCTTAAAACATGGTTCAAAGAATTCAACAACTAGTTGCAAGACCTTTCCGGAGCGTGTCTAGATGGTGGCTTCAGCTTGAGACCATTTGGCTACCTTGGAGAATGTTCATTGTTGCTCCTTAAAACCTGGTTCAAAGACTATAGCAACTAGTTGCAAGACCTTTCTGAAGCATGTCTAAATAGTATCAGTTTGTGCTTCATCAACTATAATCATAACCATGTTTGTTGTTGGATTTTGTTAATCCTTCTGTCATTTTTCGTATTTCTGAGCTTCTTTACAGTGTCTTTGGATGTGGTTAAATTCGCCACAGAACATGTGGCTCGAATGCATGATTAGTCATATTGGAAGCACCCTGATTCCATCGTAGTTGATTGTAATTTTCTGGCCGTGGTACTCTAAAGCTCATGTAAGAGGAGTAATTCATGTTTCACATCTGATAAGGAACACAATTCATTGTAGGTTTGTCCGGCTCGTGTATGACTATGTTTACTGCTAATCGATTCTGTGTTTTAGTGTTGTACAGGCACATGTCGATGGAGTGACTCTTATTTTTGTAAATTGCATAATAGGTCTGATTTAAAGCACATTTTTCTTCCACATGCTCTGGATTTTTGCATTTTACACAAAAAACCTGCTTCAAAACATCTTCAGCTTTGCACTTTCCAGTCTTTACCATTCGAGGACTTCTACAAATCTACCTACTTTATGCTCCAACTACAACGCCATCTCGATCACAGCATTTAGTGTCATTCCCCCGATACATTGGATTATCATCACCTATTGCAATTGTGGATTAAGCCCATTTATAAACCACTGTGTTATTACATCATTTGGCAAATTGGTATTTTCCTGCGGTAGCTGTCTAAGATGAGTACGGAAGATGGTGGCATACTCTTGCACTCCCTAGTTCATTTTTTTCTATTGTACATCGACTAGAAATTGCCTTCTTTGTCCTCCGTGTTGTCCGTTCTCTTGCCCACCCTATAAATCTTCCATTGCTTTAGGACTAAATTATTCACGTGGGTCCACTACTTCATTGGAATCAAAGGTAGTGGGTAAAGCTTGATCAATAATTATAGGTAAACCTTGTGGGAGTTGCAAATTGAGTGGTTGAATAGGTTCTAAATCTTCTATCTAGGACACTTTCCTACTACTCTAGAATAGCGAGAATATCGTTGCAAGACACCATTCAATTGGCATTCTCCAACCTTCTCTGGTAGTAACTGACATCAAGATCTGCTCATCTGCAATTTTTGTGATAGCAAGTACAATTTTTTATGTGGATTTGGTTTGCACCGAATGTGTAGTTTGCATCTTTTCATTTACAATCAGATCTTTGATAGGAGCTGAAACACTGTCGACTACCGGGCTTTTACCAGACACTGAACTTTGACCGAACTCTTACTGTCAGACAATGGAATTTCACCAGACGCCATGCAAGATTTCTCTGGTGTTTCCTACAAACCAGAAATGAGCAAATATTGCAGCATTGCATTGCCACTTACTGCACTCTTTCCTTCAGAGATCGTTCCTTCACTATCTTTATTTTGTCAGGTTCCCAACGCAGTTTTTACTCGAATGGGGTGTTTGTCGCTTCTATACTTTAGATAGATCTCATCGGAACGCATTACCGACAATGTAGTTGATAGAAACCACTCCCCAACGAGATCGCCAGTGTGAACCTATGTTTACGTCCAGTCCGGTTAAGGAACAGGATATGTTGACATGGTTCTTGGGGTGGTAGAATTCAGTAATAATTGAATCCCTGTATTTCTCCCAGACTACTTTCACCAAAGGAACTTACTAATTTATCAAACATAGTAACAAACTTATCTGCGCTAACTTTATCAAATTACAGATCCCGAACAAGCTGCTTCAATCACTGAATCACTCATACTTATCACCACAAAGACAATCAACTTATGACATTGTATAGTATAAATTGTTTCTAGAACAATGCAATGTAATAAAGCGAACTCTACGCAGCAGACCTGATAGTCCGGCATATCAGGTCCTTGTCTTTTCTGACAACCGTTGTTTGCATACCTGATATGGAACATTGTATATTAATTTTGAAGGGTTACATATGGTGTTTTCCTCTTCGACGATATATTTCAAGGTATTAATATTTACAAAGGTGTCCAGTGGCTAACAACACATTATATGTTAAGCATGCAAATGGTGTGCTTTTGGTCATTGTTGTCTATGTTCATGTCATGCTTCTCTCATATTTCTGATTTTAAGGGTGATTTGCATGCCTCATTCGAGATGTCAGATTTGGGGCATTTACACCATTATTTGGGTGTTTAGTTTATGCAAGTTAATGGCGGAATAGTTGTATCAAACAAAATATGTTGACACATTATTGTAGCGCTTTGACCTTGAAGATTGCAAACCTATTGCCACTCCTATGGAAACATGTTTATGTTTGAGTCTTCATGATGTTTGAGATGCATTTGATGTTGTTCTCTATCACCAGGATGTTGGATGCTTGATTTACTTATGCATTACTCGGCCATATATTCAGTTTGGTGTCTCACATATGAGCAAGTTTATGTGTTGCCCAAGTGTTAAGCATCGGCAGGTGGTTAAACACATTCGCTACTTGAGTGGTACCCGGCTACTTGGATTGTTTTATCCAAAGGGGGGATCACTACTGCCAAATTTACATGCTTTTTG
Source organism: Ceratopteris richardii (assembly GCA_020310875.1). NCBI lineage: Eukaryota > Viridiplantae > Streptophyta > Polypodiopsida > Polypodiales > Pteridaceae > Ceratopteris > Ceratopteris richardii. The sequence continues at coordinate 151,434,259 of CM035433.1, read as the reverse complement.
TGAATGTGACTCGGCTAGTTACTATGACACTCGTGTGTCCACCAATGGTTTTACTTCATGCGTGGTAGCTCATGCATTCCGAGGTTGAGCAAGAAGCATCCTATTGTGGCCACCTCTAGTTGTGAGGTCGAGTATAGGGCAACTTTCACAGAGACTCTTGAGTGTATTTGGATCAGACGCCTAATGGCTGATTTGGGTGTTGGTCAGTCTTCTGCCACCGTGTCAGACATTGATCAACAGGGATAAGTCCACATTGATCCACAGGGGTCATTGATCCATAGGGATCAGTTCACATTGATCCACAGGGATCAATCCATGTGTGTGAGGGACAAGGGCTAGCTAGCCAAGGTCCCAAGCTTAGAACATACTAAAAGTTTATTATTTCTTCATGTTTCATTGAGCAAAGGCTTGTGATTTGTGTAGTTTCCACTACCACTTACTTGTTTTGAGTACACATAGAATATTCAAACTATATAATGATCAAGATGAATGATTAATAGCAGTTTGATCAAAAAATCATTCAAGCCTATTGTCTCACACACCACCATCTTCACTGATAGTCAGAGCACATTGGAAGTTGCAAGGAACCCTGTGTTCCATGCTCACACTAAGCACATTGAGGTGCACTATCATTATGTTAGGGAGAGGTTCTCTGTTGGAGAGATCAGTTTGGCATATATGCCCACCACGAGAACATTGCATACCTTTTCACAAAAGCTCTGCCTAGGAAGAAGTTTGAAGTTTTTGCAAAGCTTTGGGATTACTTCTTTTTGTGGATTGATTCCGCATAGCTTGGCACTTCCTTATACATGAGTGCCAGCTCCTTGTTCACCGCATCAGTCCCAAGGGGGATTTGCTGATATATGTCAGTAGTGATATGTGTGAACACACTAAGAACGTCAGGGCACTTTTTTTCCCTCTTTAGGAGGTTTTCTCCCCCCGCTTGTATATATGCCTATAACCCTAACGATTCACTTATCTTTGTACATTCTTTTGGTAATACATTGAGTATTGTGTGTTGTGCTCCAAGCTTCTTCTTCTTCTTCCTTGTGCTGTTCGCGTGCTTCCATAGACCTCAAACTCCAACAATATACTCTTTTTTCACATGTCAATATTTGATCAATATCTACCTCTCATTGTAATTTGTATTGCACATGTGTACGGCCCTTATTATGATAAGAAATCAATTATGCATTGCCTCAAACTTACATGTTGCACGTGGATCACATTCATCCGTTCATGATTAATAGATGGCTTAAGTGGATTTGGTTCATTTGCGAGTAGGATTTTGATTATGCTGGTACGTTACGAAAGTTGAACCATCCATGCAACCTGCAAGCCCCACTTTGTCATTAAGAGGATTCACATTGCAAATTTCTACTCTGTTTCGACTAACATAAAGCTGGTTGGTCAGCTTGGCATACAGTACATCAATGGACCCTATGTACCAACCCCTGTATGGGTGATAATCCACTGCGTATAGTGAACATTCATGCACAAATATACATGTAAAGCTGTTTGTCTTGTTGGCCTATTTATAGGGGACTTCTATTCAAATCCAGTAATCAAGTTGAGCTGACGTTAGAGGTCCACGGTGTAGTCACTTTGGACTCTGGACTGCTCAGAACCAGAAGATTGACCTGATGTGAACCGCTAGAAAATGGGGGATAAGGGGGATCTCTGGGGTGTGCGAGTTGTAATTTCAAATTTTCAGGCTTAAATGGAAGAGTAGGATGAGGATCGAACTTTCGGAAACAGTAATAATCATCATCAAGTTGAGCCCTAATACCTCTACATTGTATTCCATCATCTAGATTTGTCTACTTTGAGTGTGCACATGGACAATGCATTATCTTTGTACTTGCTCTACACTTTCATATATATGAAGAAGATAAAGTCTTATTATATTGTCTTACCTTGTTCAAGGACACCCTGCGTTGGACCTAACATATAATCTTTTGCTTGCAGGACATCAAAGAAAATGAGGCCACAAACAACAGCAAGTGCTCATAAAGGAGAAAGAATTCTACAAAATGGAACGAAATAGTGGGCATTAAAACATTAGTATTGGAACAACAATCATGATAGAAAACCTTCTCTAAGTGGAAGAATATTCTAGAAAATGTCCCTTGTGATTTCTTAACTTCTACTATAATGACCCAAATTCATGTATTCCACAGAGCCACTTGTTTATCTTTGTAGAGGCAAATAAGTTCCTCGAGTTGAGTTTTTATGGTGCATCTCCTTTTGAAAAATAACATCTTCTAAGGCTGTCCCTATTTTCTGGGATATGAGGGGCTATTGCAGGAGCTTAAGAACTGAAAACTTGGGATTTGGAGCACACAATGACCCAAAGGCCACGTTTTCAGCTCAAAGGCTCACTGCCAAAACTCTTGATTTTCACCTCGAAGGCTCATTGACCCAAAGGCCACTTGTTTTTCTTCCAAAACGCTCCATATCCCACAAAAGAAAATCGTATAACCACCGGAAGGCCAAGTTTCCAGCACCTAAGTTCCAACAGCAGTGCTTCATGTGCAAACAAAACAGGGGCAGCCCCATTGATCAAAGCCCCACCCCAAATCGCACAAATTAAGGGCACATAACAGCCCAAAGGCTTAGTTTTTACCTCAAGGGCTCACTAGTTTTTCTTACAAAGGCCACTTAAGCTTCACTAATTCAACTGGTTTATGATTTATTGCCCGAAGCCCCTCTAGGCAGCGGCCTCATGGCCTTCTTGTGTCCACCAATTCAAGTGTCCATCCAGGACTCAGAACCTCAACCTCCTCAAGTCAAAGACAGTGACTTATACATCGTATCAAGCTTGCTGGATGTAAAGGCCCTAGGTTGGGCAACTTTGGGGTTCATCATCTTATGACCAGTTCTTTCTTTCCAATTTCCACGGCACTGCCATGATAAAGAAAAATAAAAAAGAGTAAACCAAGAGATGCTTCTGATCACCTGCATCTGAACCCAAGCTAAGAGCAAAAATGTACAGAAATTTACTGCACTGCTCACACAGCCTGATAAGAGATTGCATTATTGCAGTGTAGACAACAACCTCACAGATGGTACTTTCTTTCAACTGCCATTTTAGAAGTTGAATAATATTCATAGTGCTAACGTTTCATAATCTCAAACAGATGTATGCAATCCAATACATCAGAGCACCTGCAGTTGGACTTCTTTTCGCTTGGCAGGATAACGTTGTGAATCATCAAGAGCAGCGCTCATAAATGGGGCCTGTTTGGGCCTCAACAGGTTTGCCGAGTCAGTATGCTGATCAATCGCCTTACCTTTTACAAACACTGACTCCTTGCCAGATTTTATGTTTCTGAAGCCGCTTCTCTCCAAGTAGACTGTAAGAAGGAAAATGCAGAACAACCAGCCTGCAAGTGCCCAATCCAAACCTGTCATCTGATCTCCAGAATATTCATTGCTAAGTGCAAAAATACCAGTCCAAAGAGTTATAATGCCCACAAAAAGTGCAGCACCCCCAGTGTACCTATGGAGAAACAGCCAAGCCACTCTGTGTAATGACTGTTGCTCTCCAGGTGCAGCTTTTCTAGAGCGAAAGTAAGCATTCAAAGGCTGTGCACAAGCAAGACCAATGCTTGTAAGGCCAAGCTTTGCATGCAATGATCCCGTGCGAAATTCTCCTGTCTCTGCTACAGCAAAAAGCACACCAAGGCTCATGATTGCGAGCCCCGAATATTGCGCATACAAGTGAATCTGAAACCATCCATCATTCTCCAGATGCCTGAGGTAGAGTGCAGCAAGAACTCCTCCAGGAAAGAGTAGAGCCCATGCCATGAACATCATGAATCCATGAACAGCAAGCACAGGTCTGAGTTCCTGTTCGGGTTCCGCAACCCCCTTTGTCAAATGAACTGACATGTACCTGCTACTCTTTGAAGAATGCATGTTGCTACCTGTAAGATGGTCAGGCTTCCACAAGGTCCCAAGTGCCCAAACTACCTTTAATGGAATTGATGGGTCAATAATGTTCTGACACTCTTGTCTGCTTGTACAGTGTGGATCCAAAGGCCTACTGAATTGGAAAGTGAGAATACCATTCTGCTGAGCACACTGCACATCGGTCAGAGTCTCATTGGTTCGGTGGATGCTTGCTGCATCTCTTCCATCTATCCAGTATGTACCAACCTTGCAAACAGCGCCATCAAGCCATCCAACATATGCAAAGGTATGCACCATTGACTTCCCAAAGCCGATTGCCACATAGCCACTCTTTGGAACTGCCTTCACAGCAAATGATACGCCTGCTTCTGTGATCATCCAATATAGCCTGACCTTCTGGTCAGCCAGATAGACAGTGCTATTGTACATGTCATTGAGGCCCCCATCCACAACCCTTATCTTCCACCCCATCTTCTTCTGGAAGTAAGAATGATAATACACCTCATCAGGTGTAAAGCGATCTGGCTTCCACGTTAAATAATATGGACTTGCAGGCACTCCATGAGCATGTGGACCACCAGCAAAGATCATTGTATTCTCTTCAGGCTCTCCTCCCACAGGGTTCTCACTGATATAGAATGCCACTGCATGGCCTGCTTGAATAGAGAAGGTGACTGGAACACCCCTTTCTACTTTTAACACAGGGGACTCTACTTTATTGAAATAAATTACTTCATCCGGGTGAGGAGGATTTGGATTGTGAATTGCAGGTCCAACAGTTACAAGAATGGCAATGCCTGGCTCTGTAGTCAGCAAATCTGAATCATCAAAATTAGGAGCTTGCAATGGACCTTTGCATTCATTCAATGCCTTGGATAGATTGAGTTTAACATGTCCAAACGATGTATGTTTCTCTGGGAGGTACCACGGCCAGAGGCTATCAGGTTCCTTCATTACCCCCAAAGCCCAAATAATCATCATCTCACTAGTTGTACTCACAGACACATCAAGGTGCCTGCTGGAGCTTTGCAGACCTTTCCTGAAACGAATAAAAGCAACCCCATCCTGCCACTGACCATAAATGAACTTCACATTTGTAGTCTTTGAGGTATCATTGTGTGTTCTGGGGTAAAGTGAGCTGGGGCAGACACTTGCAGGGCCATCCTGGGTCATTGAGCATTCAGAATACTTGTTGATGTGATAATCTTCCACGAATGGAGCAGTCTGATTATGAAAACCTGCAACAGCAACATCTGCATTCAGCATAAAGGAGCTGGTTGACTCAGGTTTAGCCCATCCAAAAGCCATGTAATGTGTGTAAGGAATCGCAGCCTCCAGCCCAAGATCAACTGTCCCTGTCTCAATGTTTAAAGTCCATCTGAGCCGGTAGACATCACTCAATTCCTTACAATTATCGAGCATGGTTGGCTGTTCCTTACCCCAGACGCTTTCTTCGTCTACTTCTTTTCCAGGAGAAGGTACAAATGCCAGACCAGGGCTAAGAGTAGGGGCCACGGCTGGAGACAAGCCAGCCACAGGGGCCCCAATAATATAAGAGATGGGTAAAGTAACATGCCCATAATCACTTTCGAATGCAATGTCCCATATTCCAAGCACACTGAAATCATCCCATGTGCAATCGTCTAGGGTTACTACCATAGATTCATTCTTCAAAGTCTGATTCAAGTGCATACGTGATATGACAAAGCCATTCATCATATTCTGAAAATCCTCGCCCTTGGCGCCCCACCATCGGACATCTTTGCCAGCCACCATGTCGAATTTGGTAACTGAAAAGGAACAGTCATCCAGAACTTCAATCTCACCTCTAACTTGATGTTGTAACATGTTCAACTGGGCTGTGAAGCCAACTAAAGGGCTAACGCTGCTACAAATCCCATCCAAATAATCAACGGTCTCCACATCCGTGGTGCACGTTAAGAGGAATGCGGCGACAAGAAATTCAAGCAGTAGCAACCACCAGAACCTGATATTGATATTCTTCATCTTTGAGCTTCGATGGTGGGGGTGATGAAAATTACCATCCTCGTGACTAGAGCCGCAATGAAGCTCAAGAATCTCAGTATACCTAAGCGAAGCGTGACTTCAACTCACATTGAGATTCTGGAGAAAGAAAATCCCCGGTCCGACCTCCACTGTGTCCGCGTTGCGTGTGTGCATGTAAGTGTGTGTGCGCGCGCACACGCGCGACGGATCAAAGCTGGGATTCCGACTTCACAAGATGGGAGGGAGCAACTGTGCAGGTTATCATGCGTGATCCATTGAAAGATCGCGAGGACGCCGTTACAGAGCAAGCTCATCAGATCACTGCATTGGACCTGCCCATTCGTTTACCGGTTTGGAACTCATGATGTTCACACGGAATCATACTTCTGCAGGGAACTCGTGAGTCATGCGGCTAAAATCCAAGAAACAGGGTGACGAGCGGCCGACGTGGTGATGGAGCTGCCGATGCAGCAGCTGAAAACGAGCTAGTGTGGCGATTAATAGTCAAAATATCGAGGATGGGAATAGCGTTATTGAGTTAATATCTTATTTCTAACATGGAAGGCGACATGTGCACACACATGCATGCCTACATACACACATACACATACACATGTATACACATGTATACATACACACACATGTACACATGCGTACATACAAACACATATATACACACATGCATATATACACACTTATAATCCTATTTTTATTTTGAAGTTTTTTTTTTACATCAAATATATAAAAATAGGATTAAGGTTTTAGGGTTAAATATTTAAGATTAGGGTTTTAGGGTTTTAACACCTACATAACATATATGCACACATACACATGCACATATAATACATATATACATGTATATACGCATGTATACAGAAATATATATATTTTAGGTTTAGATATTTAAGATTAGGGTTTTAGGGTTTAGTATTTCAGATTTAAGTCTAAGTCTTTCTGATTAGGGTTTTAGGATTTTAATCTGTAGATAACATATATACACAAACACACATATACATATAATACATACATACATGTAGATACACATGCATACAAAAATATACATATTTTAGATTTAAATCTTTAAGATTAGGGTTTTAGGGTTTTAACACCTACATAACATATATGCACACATACACATGCACATATAATACATATATACATGTATATACACATGCATACAGAAATATACATATTTTAGGTCTAGATATTTAAGATTAGGGTTTTAGGGTTTAGTATTTCATATTTAAATCTAAGTCTTTCTGATTAGGGTTTTAGGATTTTAATACGTAGATAACATATATACACAAACACACATATACATATAATACATACATACATGTAGATACACATGGATACAAAAATATACATATTTTAGATTTAAATCTTTAAGATTAGGGTTTTAGGGTTATAACACCTACATAACATATATGCACACATACACATACACATATAATACATATATACATGTATCTACACATGTATACAGAAATATACATATTTTAGGTCTAGATATTTAAGATTAGGGTTTTAGGGTTTAGTATTTCAGATTTAAATCTAAGTCTTTCTGATTAGGGTTTTAGGATTTTAATACGTAGATAACATATATACACAAACAGACATATACATATAATACATACATACATGTAGATACACATGCATACAAAAATATACATATTTTAGATTTAAATCTTTAAGATTAGGGTTTTAGGGTTATAACACCTACATAACATATACGCACACATACACATACACATGTAATACATATATACATGTATATACACATGTATACAGAAATATACATATTTTAGGTCTAGATATTTAAGATTAGGGTTTTAGGGTTTAGTATTTCATATTTAAGTCTAAGTCTTTCTGATGAGGGTTTTAGGATTTTAATACGTAGATTACATATATACACAAACACACATATACATATAATACATACATACATGTAGATACACATGCATACAAAAATATACATATTTTAGATTTAAATCTTTAAGATTAGGGTTTTAGGGTTATAACACCTACATAAGATATATGCACACATACACATGCACATGTAATACATATATACATGTATATACACATGTATACAGAAATATACATATTTTAGGTCTACATATTTAAGATTAGGGTTTTAGGGTTTAGTATTTCATATTTAAGTCTAAGTCTTTCTGATGAGGGTTTTAGGATTTTAATACGTAGATTACATATATACACAAACACACATATACATATAATACATACATACATGTAGATACACATGCATACAAAAATATACATATTTTAGATTTAAATCTTTAAGATTAGGGTTTTAGGTTTATAACACCTACATAAGATATATGCACACATACACATGCACATGTAATACATATATACATGTATATACACATGTATACAGAAATATACATATTTTACGTCTACATATTTAAAATTAGGGTTTTAGGGTTTAGTATTTCAGATCTAGAATTTTAAGATTAGGGTTTTAATTAAATATATATAATTAAATATATAAAATTAAATATATAAAAATAGGATTACGTAAGGAAAAAAAATCTGAATATATAAATATATATATATATATATAATAAGATAATTATATACATAAATAAATATAAAAAGAACTAGTGTTTTAAATAATTTGATTAAATATTTATAAATTAAATATATAAAATTAAATATATAAAAATAGGATTACGTAAGGAAAAAAATCTGAATATATAAATGAATATATATATAAAATAAGATAATTATATACATAAATAAATATAAAAAGAACTAGTGTTTTAAATAATTTAATTAAATATATATAATTAAATATATAAAAATAGGATTACGTAAGAAAAAAAAATTTGAATATATAAATGAATATATATATATATAATATATACATAAATAACTATAAAAAGAATTAGTGTTTTAAATAATTTAATTAAATTTATATAATTAAATATATAAAATTAAATATATAAAAATAGGATTACGTAAGGAAAAAAATCTGAATATATAAATAAATATATATATAAAATAAGATAATTATATACATAAATAAATATAGAAAGAACTAGTGTTTTAAATAATTTAATTAAATATTTGTAATTAAATATTTGTAATTAAATATATAAAATTAAATATATAAAAATAGAATTACGTAAGAAAAAAAATCTGAATATATAAATAAATATATATATAAAATAAGATAATTATATACATAAATAAATATAAAAAGAACTAGTGTTTTAAATTATTTAATTAAATATATATAATTAAATATAATTAAGTAAAGAAAAAATATGAATATATAAATAAATATATAAATACACAAACACACATACTTATATACCTATCTATATTCACATATATATACATATACACATATATATACACATGCATACATATATATACATGTTTTAGTTTTAGGTCATTTGGATTAGGGTTTTAGGGTTTTAACACATACATAACATATATACGCACATACACATACACATATAATACATATATACATGTATATACACATGTGTATAGAAATATACATAATTTAGGTCTAGATCTTTAAAATTAGGGTTTTAGGGTTTAGGCATACATATAACTTAATTAAGAGGAAAAAAATCTGAATAAATAAATAAATATATATATAAAATAGGATCAATCAAGAAAAAATCCGAATATATAGATAAAATAGGATAGCTATATAGATTAGGGTTTTAAAACTAGGATTTTAAGTTTTTTTAGGTATTTAAGTATTTAGGTCTTTAAGAGTTAGATTTTTAGGTTTAATAAAAAAACAAATGTTCTAAAATGTTCTAAAATGTCCATATTGTAGCATATGGCTTCTTTGGATCCTGAAGAGAGAATGGCATGTCCTTGCACACAGTGCAAGTATCAAATTTATCGGAAACGACGGATTTGTATTGCACATGTTAGAGAGTATGGATCCTTTGATAGGAGTCGACTGGAAAACCTACGCTATCATTCGCATGGTCCCCCAGGTGAGCAGATGGACCCAAACGACATTGCACCGGTAACCTCTCGTGGAAAAAAGAGAGCAAAAAAGGACTTAGACGTAGAAGCAAGCACTAATAATATTACACAGAATGAACATATGGAAGAGATACTTGAAGCATTTTATGAGATGGACGAAGATCATGATGGTGAAGAAGGTGTCGACGAGAGTTTCATGGACACAACAGAAATTCCACGATCAGAAGTTGATGAAGAATATGAAAACATGCGAAGATTAGCTCGTTTACCACTTTACAATGGAGCAAAGATATCTCTACTATGTGCTTCACTCGCGATGCTCAATCTGCAATCCATTTATGGATGGTCAGATAGTAGTGTCATTGAATTGTTCAGGTAAGTGGAGAACAAATTGACTTTCATTGTTGTATCATAATAACTTCATTTACTAATATCATTTTAATTGCTTATTGCAGGCTTCTTAAAGATCAAATTTTGTCAGAGGGCAATGACATGCCTCCAACACGTGGAGATGCGAAAAAACTTTTACAGTCCATTGGAATGGATTATACGAAAATTCGTGCTTGTCCGAATGATTGCATTCTCTTTCGGAATGAGTATGAGAATCTCCACGTATGTCCAAAGTGTGGAGCAAATAGATTTAGAGAAGATGTTATAGGCGAAGCAATCCCCGCAAAGGTTCTTCGCCACTTTCCTATCATTCCACGAATTAAGAACATGTTTAGATGCAAATCTATAGCTGAGTTAATGTCATGGCATACAAAGAGCAGGTCTACAGATAATGTAATGCGAGTGCCAGCTGACTCTGATACTTGGAAGCACATAGATAGTAAGTGGCCAGAGTTTGCTAGTGAGCCTTGGTCCATACGTCTAGGCCTAGCTATGGATGGAGTGAATCCATTTGGATTACGCAGTTCTTCATGGAGCACATGGCCTGTATGTTTGGTCAATTATAATATCCCACCATGGTTGGCCACAAAGAAAGGTCATTTATTATTAGCTCTTATTGTACCAGGTAAGTATAAGGTAAAAACATGGATGTATATCTTGCACCACTTGTGGAAGAACTGCGCATTTTATGGGATGGGATCACTGTGTGTGACATGTCTCAACCTATAAGAAGACGAGACGTGCGAGTGCAAGGCATACTTATGTGAACAATGCATGATTGGCCTGGTTATGGTGAATGTTCAGGTTTATCAATTTCGGGTTACCATGCTTGTCCTTTATGCGGACCACGACTCGAAGCACGCTATTCCAAAGCACTACGTAAAACTGTCTATGAAGGACATCATAGATATTTGCCTGATGGGCATGTTTTACGTGAAGGACAAATTGGTCGACAAGCGCAACACCAAATGAAAGCTAACGATTGGAAACAACTGTGGGATTCAGAAAATCCAGTTGCTGGCATGAAACGGTTGTCCATTTTTCATGAACTCCCTTATTGGAGTGAATTGGTGATCAATCATTTGGTAGACCCGATGCATATTTTCAAGAATGTGGGAGAGATGCTTTGGAAAACTTTGATTGGAAATAAAGAAAGCAAAGCACAAAGGGACGACCTAGAAGAGCGAGGTCGTATGCGAGAGTTGTGGGCAATTACTAAGCCCAACGGAACAGTATCGTTACCAAGAGCTCCTTGGGTGCTTGGCAGGATGGAAGAGCAACAAGTGAAGAAAACAATTTCAGAGTTTCATACACCTACTGGATGCATGAGATGTCTAAAGACTGCTTTCATACGAAACGACGATCTTGCAAGACTCAAGTCTCATGATTGGCACAAGTTTTTACAGTTTGTGCTCCTTGTAGCCCTAAAAGATTGTCTTTCAGAGGATGTACGAAAAACCATTTACAAAATTAGTTCTTTAGTATGGTGGATATCTTCTAAAGAGATAAATAGAGATCGCATAGAGAGTGTGAAACTCAATGCTATTGAGGCTGTTTGTATGGTAGAGAAATACTTTCCCACAAGTATTCTCACTATTCAACTTCATTTACTGGTTCATGTAGTAGATGAAGTTGCAATAGCAGGAACTGTCCATAGTCGATGGATGTTCTTCTTAGAGCGCTTTATGAAGACATTAAAAGGGTTTGTTCGACAGAGAGCACGTCCAGAGGGTAGCATGGTAGAGGGATGGCTTGTACAAGAATCTCTTGTATTCATTACTGAGTTTCTACGTATATCGGATCCCGAAATGCCTCGCTTATGGAGCGATGATGAAGATGTTCATCTCGTAGGCGATGCAGCTTTCAGAGAGAAGGCAATGAAGTTTTGCATAGTTAACTCTGAGCCTATGCAAAAGTGGTTAGAAAGGTATGAACTTGCCAAGGAAACTAACGCAAAGGAAAGAGCTCAGTTTCGAAGAAATCGTTCCACTCGATTTTTGCCTCTTCCAAAAAATCTTCGACCTCTCCCACCTTTTCCAACGAGCACATGGCTAGATGCAGCGGTTTCAGAAGCAAAGGCAGCGGGTGAAGATATCTCTGAAGAAGAAGAAGAACTCGCAAAAGGATGTGATTGGGAGTATATCAAATACAGTGCACTATGGTCTCATGGACGACACTTTCGAATCGCATGAATCGATCAAAGCCGGTCTACTTTTGATAGTGGAGTGATGGTGAATTTTTTGCAAAAAAGTAGAGCGAGTGCAAGAGATGATAATGCTCTAGAAGGCGAGTTAGATTATTGTGGTGTGATTCAAGACATCTTGAAACTATCTTTCAGAAAGTTTGATTACTTTGTTTTTGACGTGAAATGGTTCAAAGTAGTCACCTCTGGAAGAAACGCAACAGTGAGACGAGATAAGAGCGGTTTGCTTCAAGTCGACTCCACAAGATTATGGACAGATGAAAGGGATACATTTGTACTTCCCGAACACTGTGAGCAAGTTGTTTTTATACCAGGTTCAAAAGACCCAGAGTGGCTATTTGTTTTACAAGTCGCTCCACGTAGTAGACAAATTTTTGAAAATGCAGATGTAGAAGAAAGTCCATCTCTAGTGGACTCAGAGATTCATTCGATAGTTGAGGAGGAAGAGATCATTGTTCGAGAAGAAGAGGTCATTGAAGAAGAGGTCATTGTTCGAGTAGACGAAGCAATAGACGATGATCAGGAGGAAACCAGCATAGCAAGCAATTTAGAAGCCATCAATTTAGAGATAGATATTCTCAGTGCATCGGATCTTCAAGAGGATGCTAGAATAGAGGACTTTTGAATAAAAGACTTGTATGTACTAATTTTTTGTTTTTTTTTTTTTTCCCTATATTATTTTTCTTATCGCATGCTAATTATTTGAGTTCTTTTATTATAGAGCACGATGGGAGACAGTCCTCCAGTCACTCCACAGTCCATGACAGAGGAGCAGTTTTTGGAGTTCATCTCTCAGGTTCCTCCTGCGTATATGGCCGCTGCATCACAGTATTGGATCGCTCGTGGTAGCACTCCTCCCAGCCTCACTCCTGGCGGCCTTACTCCTGTCGGCCTCACTCCCGCTGGCCTCACTCCCGTCGGTGTCACTCCCGCCGGTGTCACTCCTGAGGGTGGTGCTACTCCTGTAGGAGGTATGTCTCCTAGCTTTGTGACTCCACCACGACCATCTTTGCAGCCATCTCCTACTGGGTCTACTAGTAGACATGTGCGTTCGACACCTCATCGCGATACAGGGTCTGGCCCGTCTCGTAGATCGAGGTCACGCTCTGGAGCAGGAGGTTCTAGGAGTGGATCTACAGGTAGGTCTGGAGGTAGAGGAAGCGGTTGTTGTGGAGGCAATGCGACGAACGTTGTGTCGCCCGCTTCTACTCCTAGGAGGAGTACCTCAGATGTAGGTACACCATGCAGTACACCACGCAGTACACCACGCAGTACACCATGTACACCTTGGGGTGCTCATGACCATGATGACTCCAAGGTGTATAGTATCCGAGATGGAGCTCCGGTGATGGATGCGGCTGGCAAAGCAATGCGTGCACGCATATGACAGCTTTGCTCCATCCAGTTTGGACACTCCATCATGCTGAAATGGAGTGAACAGGATAAAGATTGGAAGAATTATATCACACAGACGATTTACCAGGAGTTCCGACCAGCCGATGGACAGTCGATTGTCAGTTCAGAGTGGATTTTGCACACCGCACGTGAGGTCATGTCGCATCGACGATCCGAGGCTCGTGATGCATTCAGAGAAGGCTTATCAAAGCCTGTGTGGTTAGATGCTGAGGAGTGGGACATGATTCATGATGAGCAGCAGACTCTTGATCGATATCGCCAGCAGCGAAATGCCGCAACCACACGTCTAGAAACGATTGGACCGTCACATTTGGGCAGCGGCGGATATGACACGATGCGTCATGAGTTTATAAGTACCATTTCATTTATTGAATTTATTGTGTTAAATTTCTCATATATATATTTCTCTAATCTTTTTATATTTGTTTCAGGAGCTGGCAACGGGTCGTCCTCCAACACGAACGGAGGAGTCTTATGGATATAGTCATGGGTTGACTGCACTATTGCAGGACTTGGAGGGACACGGTGCGGTAGTTTCATGGGAGCGTTTGCGATGAGGTAATTAATTTATAAACTTGGTTTTTACTTGTTTGTAATTTTCATGTGAATTTATCTCATTCCATTAATGTTCTTTGTTGCAGGACTGTTGATATGGAACGTTCTTTGCATGTGTATGGCAGTGGAAGACCAATATTTTGTATTTGATTTCCATATGGCAATACATTGCTTTGCCACATTTTGTAAAAGCGTCATATATGACAGTGGTTTGCCACACTCTTGTACATGCTTCATTATTGAAATATATAACTTCTTTTGTACATGGTTCATTCTTCATTCTGATTATCGATCTCTTTTGTTTACAATAATACTCTGTTTCATGAAATCATATTTTGGTTGTCATTAGAGTACACATCACATGTACTCAATTTTTTTTGGGCAGAGTGTATTGTCTTTTGTTTAGCAACATCATGGTAATGTTGCTGTAGCAAAAGACAAAACACTCTGCCCAAAAAAAATTTTGTAGGTATGGTCGTCGGTATACGCGACGGTACTCCCAGTAGTGTCATCGAAATAACCGTCGGTACACCAAGGAGGCGATGCAGCAGAAGCCGATTACCGATGCATATACCAATGTTTATACTGATGCATTTACCGATGCATATACCGACGTTTATACCGACGCCTATACCGACTCTTTGGTAGACGCGCAAACCGACCTTTACACCGACGTCACGACAAATAAATCCGCATTCATTTTCCTCGGTATACCATCGATCTGTTGTAGTGAATGTGCACATTGAGAAAACTTTTTTTTTTAAGGTGTTTTCTCTATCCATCACGACACATAAGGTTGATGACATACAATGTCTATCATCTCTCTGACGAAAATGACAGATAGACCATGATGGACACTTCTGTCCATCATGACAGATTGCTCATATGATAGAAATAATTTCACGATATGTCTATCCATTACAACAGACAAGATCTATGATAGAATCTATTCATTGCAACAGACAAGTCAGTCTATGACAAGATACATGTTTATCTTGATAGACAAGTCCATTGCAATAGACAGGCCATGACAGACATCTCTGTCCATTGTAATAGACAGGGAAATTTTGGAATTTTCAAGGGTTGCAAGAGGTGATCAGTATTGGGTAGTTGGTAACCATCCCTGATGGTCACATCATTGAACTTTTTCAAATCGATGCATAATCAGAGCTTTCCATTTTTCTTGGGCACCACAACGATGGGGAGATCTATCTGGTGTGATCAATCTTTTAAACAAATCCAACTTCTAAGAGTTTATCTATTTGTTCTTTACCTTTTGTGCAATACACATCGTTATGGATATATGGCCTCTATTAAGAGGGTTTAAAATTTGGCGCCATAGAAATTCTATGAGCCCATTTATTTGAGGATCAACCCCCTTTTAGTTCCTCATCGGACCAAGTGAATACATCTCTATATTGTTGAGACAAATCTTTCAACTTCTTCCATCTCATACATGTCACTTCTGATATACATGCATTTTTTCACCTTCTCTTCCACACTGACAAGCACTTTATTCTTCATCTCTTGGTTTTCATAGGATTCTCCTTCTATAAAATCTCTTTTTGGGATCAATGCAATTAGATTTCTAATTTCTACCTCATATTTTTTGAAGTGTCCTAGATTCTCAAAGCCATTTGATCTGTTATCTCTAGAGAAATACTTTATTTGTCATGGAAAATCATATCCATATTTGTGTAAAATGTTCCATTATATGGGAGGTATATCTCTATGCTCAAAAGCATGAAGATCGATTCTAGTCGTGATATCTAAATGTTGTGAATAAAGAGCATTGCCATTCGAACATTGCATCACTTTCAATTGGCGCATAAATGGTCTTCCTAGAATCATCTCATAATTATTGGCTTGATTAAAACTATAGATTTCTATAGTGTGATTAAATTCAACTACACATGTGATTAATTTTACATTTTCTAATAATCCAATCAGCTTTTTATTTTTAGATGTTCGTCAACCAATTTTAATTCTAGATGAGTAGGACATAGTGTAGGTTTTCCCCACTTATCCAAGAGGAGTTTGATGGCAATAGGTACTTCTACCCCACTACCTAAGATCTCTTTGGTGGTGTAATCTTTGAATAAGATAGTTAGGAACGTCTTCCCCTCATATACTTCACTATATTCCCCTACCTTGTCAATTGGAATTTTCTTTACAATCAAGCTATGCATGACTAATTTAGGCTACGAAAGCTTATTCTAAGTGGTGTTTGGGCCCACATGTTTCCATAAATGTGTCCTTGTGTTCAGAATAGTTCTTCTATGGTTAAGGTGCATTTTACATTAATGTTTTTCAATATATCAAGGCTAGGTGTACTTTGCATTGTTTTGGCCATTGGAAACCTAACAAAAGTTTCCTTATTAACTATCAATTCTTCGTTGTAGTCTTGTGTATTGTGGAAACTCTAACAAATCCTCATCTTCTACTATCCAAGATTCAACTGAATATGGCACACCTTAAAACTCAATGGGTTTCCTTAATGGTGCACTCTCTTCGCCAGGTTCTAATTGAGGTAGTTATAGTTCTTGATCCATCATAAAAGTGAGAATGGGTTTGAACACTTGAATAGTAGAATTTTCTACCCAAGATTCAATTGAATATGGTAAAACTTAAAACTCAATGGGTTTGCCTGATGGTGCACCCTCTTTGTTAGTTTCTAATTGAGGTAGTTGTAGTTCTTGATCCATCATAAAAGTGAGAATGATTTTTGGAACTACAATTGTTGGTATCTCTCTGTAAGTAGGCTAGCTTCCTCACTAATTTTTTGAGATAACTCTATGAGTTACTTGCATATACTAAGCCTATCTCTATCTAGTTGAGCATCAAGAAAACATAATTGAGCCTCTCTTTCTCTAGTTGAGCATCTCTCTCTAAGTAGAATAGCTTCCTCAATAATTTTTTGAGATAACTCTATGAGTTACTTGCATATACTAAGCCTCATTTATAAGCTTCATAAGCTTTAGACGAGGGACTTATCCATCATATTAACTACCACTCCCAATGATTTACACCATCTTAAGTGGCATGTAAGTAATGTTTTGTGGATTTTGTGTTTCTTTGATCAAATAATCTTTCTCGCAATCCTCACAATAGCCTTCTAATTTCCAAGGAAATATTCTAGAGGGTTTTGGACAATCCTTCAAGGAGTGATCACTACCACATTCATAGGAGGTGCCATAAAAAGTTGGTACACTTTTAGTGCATCGTTTTTGCAATACGAGTCCTTTTCAACATAATACATACATGTGCTAGCCTTGTCAGTCCAATTTGAATTAGCAATTGTGTTCATAGAGTAGAACATTTCTTGTTAGTATCATTTTCCTTCATTATTGTTAGTCGGCCGCCGAGTGAGACAAATGTAATGACTGCCGGATGTAATGGAGTTCCTTGAATCACGCGCGAAAAGTTGGGACGCGCATCCTGTAAATTTATATAAAGCAATGAAAGAAGAATGGTCGCAAGAGTCTTCTTTCTGGAATTGCCGGATTGTTCGCTTAAATTTTGTCAGAGTACTGTTTACACTGTTGTGGAGTCTGAGTAATGTAAATGTTGAGTTCTGTAGCGGATGCTCACATTGAAGTTCACCGTAACAAGTGATTGACTGACGGATTGTGTGTCTGAGTACTGTTATCGTGTTGTATTGCTGTGTATTCTTCAGTTATTGAAGTACCCTGAGTCAGTTTGAGTAGTTATATGGCTATGTGAATCGAATACGTAATCTGTTGCCCTGTCGGAGTATGTTCTGTGTGTTTCTATCAGACTCATTGCATTCGGTGAAATAATTGTGACCCTGAACATGAGTACGAACTAGTATCTTCGGTAACGTGGGCTTTTGAGATCATTGGCAAGTGTGGTGACGAATGAATCTGTCAGCTATAGTCTTCACTTTGGTTGATTTACGGTAGAATAGCGAATCTGTAGAATAGACTACTGCTCTGTTCCAATAGCAGAATAGTCTGAAGAAATTCGATACGCAGGCATAAAGAAACTCAATATTGTCTAATTACCGTAAGTGACTAAGCTAAGACGTGTATTAGTGTTTTGATGTTATGATTAAGAATTGGGAAAAGAGTACAGGGCCTCTGTCTAACAGACCCCTACCACTCCCAAGAACCCACTTAATCTGATAACGCCTTTCGGTAATAGAAAGTTTAATATAGTTTACGGTGAATCACTATTTTACGTTTAATATTTGTTCGGTAACGATTTCGACTAGTTATTAACACAGTGTAACTGTGTAACATTTAACATTTGGCGCCGTCTATGGGAAAGTGGCATCAAGATTGTCAGTCGTCTGTCAGAATTAGATTATCGTTTGATTGGCAGTAGCAACAGAATCAGATTGTTGCAAACTGTCCCGTTAGTAATATTAAGCGATTAATACAAAAGATGATATATGCCGGTTACTCGATCCGGTGAAACGTATCCCAAGAACCATCAGTCTGGAGCACTAAAACCAACTTTGGGAGGTGGAAGTACAATTAGGACTGACCCAGCTGTCAAGAAAGTTAAGAACGTTAAAACTGACTCCGGTCATATTCCGGTGGAACCTGTTACGCCTCTGGTAGATTCCGGAACTATTTCGGCACAGTCTGTCGAAGATATAGTAATTCTAGAACCTACCAAGACGCACTTGGAATCTAGTTTAACACTCTTGGAAAAAGATTCAGATTCATCTACGATTAGAAACACTTTAGTCAAAGAAATTGGTGAAGGCGAAAAAACGCCAAATTCGGGCACAATTTCGGTTCATTCCGGTGAAATTTCGATAAGAGAATCACAGTTTTTCGGTGATGATTTAGCATTTTCTACTGAATCTTCAGCCCATCTGCCGTGCTTGGAAGCGAGTTCCCATACACTGAACATCAAGGAGGAAGGAAGGCTATTCGAAACAGAAATTCGAAGCATATTAGGCAAGATAATAGCACCGGAAAGTGCGCCAGCCGATGATACAGATTCCGGTAGTTCAGTTATTCAGACCCTAGATACAGAAGGAAGGTATAATATACTCACGATGAACGGGCAACAACAACAACAACAACAGTTATGTCCACCCAGGCCACCTCCAACGGGAGTGACGTACACGAAGTTTTGTGGATTTCCAGGAGATGATCCGGATGCTCATGTGCGCACGTTCGAGATAAGTTATGCAGTTCTCAACCATCCACAGGATCAGGCCTACAAAGCCATTGCCTTCCAATCTACACTTGTTAATGAAGCAGCTAGATGGCTTACAGAATATGATATTAATCATTTCGGCACCTACGAAACAGTACGAGATGCTTTTCTGCAGCGATTAAGGCTAAAAAAGAATCCAGCCAAAATTTTTGATTATCTGCAGAATAACAGACAGAAACCAAATCAAACTGTACAGGAGTATGCTACTCTCTTCAGAACACACTTAAGGAAGCTACCACCGGCCCATGCTAACTTACCAGATGACGTTATCACTCAGTGGTTCATCAATGGCTTGGTTCCACAACTTAAGCAGATCATGATCATAAGATGTGTCGGAGCCATGTCCCTCGATGCAGTCATTGCAATGACTCTGCAACTGGAACACAAAGTCGGTGGATTTACAGAAGATTTAGAATGGTTAAAAGCAAACAAGAATGTTGCAGAAGATATGACTAGACAGGTATACTGCAACATATGCAAAAATTCAGGACATACCAGTGCCAATTGTGCACTTAATCAAACATTCTGCGCTATCTGCAACATTGCCGGACACACCATCGAAAACTGCGCATACAACGCTAGAGTACAAGGAACAGCGACTGTCAATGCAATTATCCAGGAACAAGGACAGCCAGCCAATCACTATGTGCCTCCACAAATGAGAAACAACCAGCAGCAAGGATATCGAAATTACCGAGGACAGAGGAATAACAATTATAATCCAAACCGCTGGCAAAACGGACCACCACCGGAAAATCCCAATTTACCACCACCACGCTGCCATTTTTGTGGTGAATTTGGACATATTAGGAGATTTTGCAAGGATGCAGCTGAGTATGATCAAAGGAAGAAGGAACGTCAAAATCCAATGGCCAACATGGTAAAAATCACACCGGTAGAGACCCAGGCTGCTGCAGTCCAGACCCGTTCCGGTAAACAATTGCAACTGGCAGTAGAAATATTTGAACCAGGGGTACGTGAACAACACAGAATGTATAACAAGGCTAGTAAATGGACCACAGCAGAACCACCAGTCTTCCCAGAGCCTATTCCGGTAGCCCAGCCCTTGTTAACAAAGGAAGGAACACAACAAAGGAAGTTAGCAGCAGAAACAACATCAGCAGCAGATACATTGCCCACCGTAGACACCTCCGCATCAGCAGAGGCATCAACTTCAACATCAGTAGAGCCTGTCAATCAATCTCAACAGGCTTGGGAAATCTTATCTAAGTCATCTATCACTCTGCCTCTGGGCCAACTACTGGCATTAGTACCTGGATTTTGACAACAGTTCCAACAATAGTTCAGTTCGGTACCTTCTTGTATTCCGGCAACAGCAGCAGTTCATCCGGAACCTGATTCTACGGTTGATCATTCAGTTCCCTTGATTACAGTATGGTATAAGAATCATAAGATTACGCAGGTATTAATTGATGGAGGCTCTGGTGTTAACATTGCGACTGCGGCATTATGCAAAAGATTAGGATGGACCGAAATCGAACCAGTTCAATTTTTTGTCAGAATGGCAGATCAATCAAGAGTCCATCCTGTAGGACTTGTGCGAAATGTACCCATCACTTTGCAAGGTACGACCTTTAAAATGACCTTTGTTATACTAGATTTGCCGGAATCCACTTTGGATTACAACCTTCTTTTTGGCCGACCTTGGCTGAAGCATGCGAAGGTAATACAGGACTGGTCTGCACAAGAGCTTACGTTCAAAGATGCCAATCGAAGATATGTGGTAAAATTAGATGCTATACAACCCTGCGAGCTATACGCTAGACCGTATTTCGCTGAACCAGTCCATATGTTTTCTATGGATTGACAGACGATGAAGAAGAAGAATTTCTGAAGAATAACGCTGATTTAATTTCCTTAGGAACTGTTGATCTACAGATCGTTGTAGATAATTGGAACACTTCTGTCTGTACAGTAATACCCATCACAGAAGAAGCTAAGAAGGAAGACACTGTTTCAACACATGACGATGAATTGCAGCAACTTCTTAAACCAACAGACAACATAGAGAAACATCAATAGTTCTATGTCCCCGAAGATCAGCTGGTTACTTACAATTTAGGAGATGAAGATCACCCGCGTCCTGTGAAGATAAAGCAAAACTTACCGGAAACATTTCAAGCAGATTTAATCCAGCTACTCCAAGAATTCACTGATGTCTTTGCATGGGACTACAAAGACATGAAAGGATTGGACCCCCGTATCTACCAGCACAGGGTCATGCTGAAGCCAGAAGCAAGACCGATAAAGCAAACCAGCTACCGGATGAATCCCCACTATGCCTCCCAGGTAAAGGCAGAACTTGATAGGTTATTGAAAGTTGGATTCATTGTGCCAGTAGAGCATGCTGAATGGATATCTCCGATTGTGATTATGCCAAAGAAAAACAAGCAATTGAGAATTTGTGTAGATTACCGGAAATTAAATGCAGCAACCGTACCGGATCCCTTTCCAATTCCCTTTTTAGATACCATGCTTGATAGAGTAGCGGGTCACGAGATGTATTCATTTCTAGATGGATACAGTGGCTACAACCAAGTAAGAATGGCCGAAGAAGATATACCGAAAACTGCATTTATTACCAATTGGGGTGTCTTTGCTTGTACGGTAATGTGGTTTGGATTAAGAAATGCACCAAGCACATTTCAAAGATGTATGCAGGAATATTTTCTCCTTATCTCACTTCATTTATGCAAGTATATCTCGACGATTTTTCAATTTTCGGTAAGATGGTAGCACACCTATTTCATTTACGGTGCTGCTTTCAGAAATGTAGAGAGTATAGACTCTGTTTGAATCCAAACAAATCGGTGTTTGCGGTCTCATGTGGCAAGTTACTTGGCCACATTGTATCTGCACAAGGTATCCAAGTAGATCCAGATAAAATTTCGACAGTATTAGAAGCTCCGGTGCCAGCTTCTCCAAAAGAAGTTATGCGCTTTATGGGCCAAGTACGGTGGCATGGAAGGCACTTACGGTGGCTTGCTCATCTAGCTATACTACTAAACAACCTAATCAGCAAAACACCTCGACAATTTGAATGGACCCAGGAAGGCCAGATAGCCTTTGATCGTTTAAAGCATTTATTAACACAAGTTCCGATCTTACAACCACCGGACTGGGATCACCCATTTCATATATTTGTTGATGCTTCAGATATAGCAATAGGAAGTGTATTGATGCAACAAATTGATAAATGGTTCAGACCAGTGTATTATGCAAGTCGAAGATTAGCACCTGCTGAGAATAATTACTCTGTAACAGAAAGAGAATGTCTAGGGCTAGTATATTCGGTCAAGAAATTCAGACATTACTTGTTAGGCCGTAAATTCACATTTCATGTAGATCACGCTGCACTTGTCTATTTAGTTTGGCAGCAGCATCTAGGTGGTCGATTAGCGCGATGGGTCTTACTCTTACAGGAATTTGATTACGAAGTCATTCACCGGCCAGGCAGTTCACACGCCTTAGCAAATTTTTTATCCCGCTTAGATTCCGGTGAAGCTCCGGTGGGCATAGATGACACGACACCCGCGATTTATGTATCAGAACCAATTAATGAAGAATCTGCAGACCCACCTATCCCATTTTCGTATTATGATCATATCTTGACCTTTCTCACTAATGGTTGCCTTCCATCTCAGACTTCTACGACAGTACAAAGAAAAATTGCAGTCTTTAGCCGTCGATTTCGGTTTGGAGAATTATATTATGTAGATCACACCGGAATCCTACTTCGATGTATTCCACCGCATGAAGTTAACTCAGTTATCACTTTGGCTCACTCGATTCCTTCCGGTGGCCACTTTGTTGCAGATCTAACTCACCGAAAAATTCTGCAGAGTGGTCTTTGGTGGCCAACAATGTACAGAGATATAATACAGTTTGTCAAACAATGTGATACTTGTCAAAGATCGGGTCAGCCTTTGCAACGTCATTTTTTTCCTCTGCAACCCATCTTACCAATGGAACCTTTCCAGAAGTGGGGTCTAGATTTTATCGGTCCAATTACACTACCAGCAGTCTTCAGTAACAACCGTTACATACTGACCTGTACAGACTATGCAACCAGATGGGCTGAAGCCTGGGCTTTACGGTCTGCTACAGCCGTTACGGTAGCAAAGTGTCTACTAACCGATGTCTTTCCACGTTTTTGCCTACCACTGGAAATTGTCTCAGATCAAGGCACTCATTTTGTAAACAATCTAATGAAGGCACTTACACATTCGTTCCAGGTCACACATAAATTTAGTTCTCCTTATTATCCTCGTGCTAATGGATTAGCCGAAAGTACAAAAAAATCTTTGCTGAATATCCTTCGAAAATTGATCATGGAATCACCGGAAAGATGGGATCAACTACTACCTGCAGTGTTATGGGCATACCAGACTACCTACAAGGTAACAACAGGATTGACACCTTTCAAATTAGCTTATGGCTTAGAAGCTATAGCACCAATGGAGATAGTCATACCAAGTTTACGCGTAGCAATCACTCAGAAACTTCTACCGGAAGACTCACTATCAATTTGGTTGGACACACTCAGAGAGTTAGATGAGCACCGATGGCTCAGTTTCTTAACTATGCATGAAGTTCAACTAAGACAGGCAAGGACGCACGATAGAAACCTGAAAACTCCAGTGTTTTCAGTAGGACAGCTTGTACTTTTTTATAATGCAAAGTCAAATAGATCCGCCGACAAATTCAAATTACGGTGGTTCGGCCCTTACAAAATCTCAGAGCAAATCGGTCCAGCAACTTTTTGGTTGACTACGTTGACCAGAAATACACTTCCAAAAGCAATCAACAGCTCGAAGCTGCGGCCGTATCGAAGCGCTACTAGTCCGCATTAAATCATTCGGTGGTGGACCGCATTTTTTTAGCTTTTGTTTTTTTTACTTTTCATTCTGTTCTTTCTCTTCTTTTTAAAATAGCCGTGTTTTGTCATAAGCCGCCCTCCTTACCAATTACTCAAGTATGCATGCCAAATTAAAAGCAATATCATTCCAGCACTGCACAATGATAACCATCACTTCCTACCCCCCCCACCGTAATATCTGTACTTAAGCTCTTCGGTTGCGCCAAAAACGCTATTGTGTTCTTGTGATTGTAACTGTGTGTGCTGTGTCCTGTGTATTAGTGTTCGCGTGCGCAATGGAAGCATTGGTGAACTACACAGCCTTCTGTGATGGTATCCCTACCGAGGTAGGAGAATACCTGCGTATCCGAGGGTTGGCCAACTTCGTTGGGCTGCCTTGGCACTCAGTGGAAGCCCATCCCTTCTTCGCACAAATTATCCCAGCCATCGCCCAATCCCCCATCGCTGAACGACAATGGCTCTTCCCCTCCCTACCATCTAGAACCATCATAACCTTCCAGGCCTTCGCCGAAGCCTTCCGTCTCACCCCACAAGGCCGCGAAAATGGCCCAAGAATCCCTGTAGCTCGAATGGCAGAACTTTTTCCCCGATTTTCATCAAATGAATACGCCATTCTCTGCCGCCCCGAACCTGAAAAAACCGCATTGCAGTTCTTAGTTGCGATCCTTAACCTCCAAAAACACACATACGGTATCTCTCGCCCATTCTATTCTGCCATCGACCTTACCGCATGAGAACCCGTTAATTTCGCCTCATTTTTCTTTCACCGAATCCATAAGGAGTGCGTCGCCATAGTGAAACAAGTCAACAAAAGAACCACCCCTCGATCCAGACTTCCCCACATCCTTTCTTTCCTCTTCCCAACCATACTCGCCGCTCAACCACCACCACGGGGACCAGTCTTAAGGCACGAAGAATCAGTTCAACTACTAGAAGATGAGGAAGAAGAAGATGAAGAAGAGCTCAACCGTTTGTTCCGCCGAAAACGCATCAGGATTAGCTCCTCAGAAAGTGAAGCACAAGGCTCAGCCGGAAAGGAGAAAGATAACGATAAAGACGAAGAGAAGAATGAAGAAACTTTCCATGATACAGCAACTTCAATGCATAATGAATCATTGGCAGAGCAACAAGAACAACAAGATCAAGCAGAGACGGAAATCATTTCAACCGAAAAAGAATCAGAGCAACAGGAAAATGAGCAGCAATCTAATCAAGATGCACTAGACAAGCTACTGAAGGCAGTGGAATCCACAGAAGCACACAATGCAGAAACGGAACAAATAAACAAGGTAACAACTACTGACTCTGTCCTCCCCAAAACCCCGCCTGCTAACCCCATCTCCCAACCGGAACCACACCGCAGCCCCATCAAGCCCAGTCACCACACCGGAACTTCTGAAGCCTCTACATCCTCCCTCAACTATTCACCTCCAAACTCACAACAACTCCTCACCGGAACCTCGTCACAACCTCGCCCTTCCCTGCCATCCTACCCCATTCCAGTTTTTTCGGAATTAGAAGCCATGGGTCATCTTTTAATTAATCTATCCCAACAACTGCCGCAACACCTGAAGCAAGCCACAGACGATGCACGAGAAGAATTCCAAAGGAAATTGGAATTAATGGAGGCGGATATAACCCCTCTTCAGGAAGAGTTACAAGCCGCAAGAGCAGAAAATCATGCATTACAAGAGCAGATTAAGCAGCTACAGGCTACACTCCAAGCACAAGAAGAAAGCTCAAACCAGCGAGATAAGGCATTAGCTGAAAAAAACAAACTACTGACAGCTGCCGACACCGAAATAATAAAGTTAAATCAAACAAGCAAAGATACAGACGATACAAGAATAGCACTAGGAAACCTACTGGAAGAAACAAGACTCCAGTTACAGGACACAGTACAGAAATACCAAGAGCAGCAGAGAGAAGCAAAGCAGGCAGTAGAAGAGTTACAAAGAACAAAAGAATCCTTAGATGATGTCAACAACATGCTGAAACACCAACTGAACAGAGAATCTAATTATCAGAAAGATTTAGCAAATGCCCACAGAGAACGGGATGCTTACTACTAAACCATAGAGTTCCAGAACCAACAGTTCGGAAGATTAGATAATCAGGTACGCAACCAGAAAGACAGAATCAATGAGATGCAGAAACAAGTAACGGACATGAAGACAGCAAGAGATGCGGCATTATCAAACGAATTTTATTTACTAGAGGCCTTTTTGCAAACACAGGCCGAAATTTTGCTCACCGAAGCCATTGCCCTCAGTTCCGTTAGAGTAGATGCGCAGATTTTAGAACCCGACACCCTTAAGCAATTATTAGAAACCCTTAAGAAAAAAATAGCCCGGACATTTAGATTAGCCAGGAATATGTATTTAGAAGGTATCATAGATGAACAGTAGTTTTGTAATAAAAATCACTTGCGGGTTCGAGTCCACCGTGCGTGCCAGTGTTAGTCGGCCGCCGAGTGAGACAAATGTAATGACTGCCGGATGTAACGGAGTTCCTTGAATCACGCGCGAAAAGTTGGGACGCGCATCCTGTAAATTTATATAAAGCAATGAAAGAAGAATGGTCGCAAGAGTCGTCTTTCTGGAATTGCCGGATTGTTCGCTTAAATTTTGTCAGAGTACTGTTTACACTGTTGTGGAGTCTGAGTAATGTAAATGTTGAGTTCTGTAGCGGATGCTCACATTGAAGTTCACCGTAACAAGTGATTGACTGACGGATTGTGTGTCTGAGTAGTGTTATCGTGTTGTATTGCTGCTTATTCTTCAGTTATTGAAGTACCCTGAGTCAGTTTTGAGTAGTTATCTGGCTATGTGAATCGAATAGGTAATCTGTTGCCCTGTCGGAGTATGTTCTGTGTGTTTCTATCAGACTCATTGCATTCGATGAAATAACTGTGACCCTGAACATGAGTACAAACTAGTATCTTCGGTAACGTGGGCTTTTGAGATCATTGGCAAGTGTGGTGACGAATGAATCTGTCAGCTATAGTCTTCACTTTGGTTGATTTACGGTAGAATAGTGAATCTGTAGAATAGACTACTGCTCTGTTCCAATAGCAGAATAGTCTGAAGAAATTCGATACGCAGGCGTAAAGAAACTCAATATTGTCTAATTACCGCAAGTGACTAAGCTAAGACGTGTATTAGTGTTTTGATGTTATGATTAAGAATTGGGAAAAGAGTACAGGGCCTCTGTCTAACAGACCCCTACCACTCCCAAGAACCCACTTAATCTGATAACGCCTTTCGGTAATAGAAAGTTTAATATAGTTTACAGTGAATCAATATTTTACGTTTAATATTTGTTCGGTAACGATTTCGACTAGTTATTAACACAGTGTAACTGTGTAACATTTAACAATTATACATACTCCAGGATATTGATTCCCTTCTTTTGGGTAAGGATTTAAGTAGCTAGGGTTATTGTCTAGAATTGTTGGATCTACATGCATTATCACTCTTACAATATTCTTCTTGGTGTACTTGATTATAACAACATTACCACGAGGAGGTGGCTATTGATCCAAAATAGGCCTTGCTGATTCGATTTCATTGATTGTACCTAGTTTGACCATAATATGTCTCTCTATAGTATTTTTTATGGTCTTTGGGAAGATTTCCATATGCATCCTTAAGAGGATACTACCTAGATTGGTATTGTTGTCATTGTTGATATTGATGTTAATATGCTCATGATTGTTGTTGTGCCTATCTATTGTAATCTACAAGTTGATACCTAGGCACTCTATTGCACTTATAAGTTGGATGATCTTGGTTGTAATTTTGACATTATCTCAATGGTTGTGGCCCCTTAATGTAGCAAGCATTATCTTGCTCCATTTGCAACTTCTTGACTATTATTTATTTGCTTGATTGAGGATCTTGAAGCACTAGTAGAAGTTGAAGCTTCACTCTTGGTGTCTACTGGTGGGAATTTTTATTTCACCATTACATTACCCTCTATATCTACACTTTCTCTCATACATTCATTCAAAGTTGTGGGTCTTCAAATCTACACTAGGGAATGCATTTTTTGTTCATTAATCCCTCTAAAAAGAGAGAAATAATCTTCCTTTCAGGTGCCCTTTTGTCGATTGGACATCCATTTGCATATCGCTTAAAGCATATTGTCACAATGCAAAGACTCATGATTCACCTATTTGTAGTTGTAAATCAGGAAATGGAGTCATGCTTGAATCCTCTCTTTGAGAACTCTCTAATGAAATCTTCTAATAGGGCTTCTAGATCTATGGAGATTTCTATTGTGAATGGTTGAAACCATGCATACAATTCCAAAAAGGGTTAAGTAAAAACTTTATATGGATTAAATTAGTGAGTAACTCTACTCTTCTCTCAAGAATTGCTAGAATTTGGCTACATAATCATAGGGATCAATAGAACCATCATAATATTTTTTATGCACTTTTCCACTTGGGATTATCTAAGGCATAGACCTAGGCCTTGAACCCTTTGCATCAAGTTTGCAACTTGAGCATTGGCTTGGAAATTGCTTGCATGGTAGATTGTGCATTGTTTTGATTTGCTTATGCATGTTGCTTTTGAGGTTGTGCCCTAGCTTGAAATCTATCTGGTAGCACACCTTGAAATCTATAATTTACATCATCATCAAAATTCTTAGGGGGGTCCTCAAAGGGATTTGTAACGCATTGGTCTACATCTATTGCATTCAAAATTGGATCCATCATTATCTAATTTGTTGCTAGCCAGATGTTGGGGATTAGGCCCATTATGTGATTTCTATGAATCTTGAATTTCCCAATAGTTGTTTCATAATTTCCCTTATCACAAGAAGTATACTCCAGATGTCTCCATTCAGCAAAGCTCATATCTTTGATAGAAGGTGTGTAGCTCAGTGATGAGTAGCACCTCCTTTAATGTCAATCCGGGAAGACATGAGGATGGTATGAAGACCTCGAGCAAGTGAAGGCACAAATGTGTGAGTGAGAAGCACACTAACATGCACACACATACACACACACGCGCACACACGGCAAGAACAAAGAGAGTAAGACAATGGAATCACTTCTATTGCAACAAAGTTCTCATACAAGCTCAAAACTACAAGAAGCTAGCCCCAAAAATGAGCTCTCTAGCTCTATTTATAGTTTTTGACTAGCTTTGGCCCTGTCCAGACCTAGTGTCCGGCCTAGTTAAAAATTAGGTTACAGGGCTTATTTGAGGGCTCAAACGAGGTCTAAAAAATACGAAAATCGGTAGGCAACTACTTCTAAGGCTCCTCAAGCTCAAGGACTCCTCGGCTTGTACAAAATGGAGCTACAAAAAGGTGAAAAATGGTATTTACAGGGGTTTTTAGTGATGAGAATCACTTTTAAATGGTGTAAGGGTTTTGAAAAAAATAAAGGGTTGCCTTAGTGCTAGATCTGCTTGTATGCTCGTACTTGCCTCTTCTCGTATACTGCCAACACTCTCCCCCCCCTAGCTTCTGTCGCCTCTGACAGACCTTTGATCTGCGGTTTGGTCAATATAGTCCTAGAGAATGTCAGCTGCCACATCATGTTCTTTGATTTGCAGCCCTCGGATCAGGTCTCTCTGAAGGGTATCCCAATTGTCTGCACCCGGTATGTCTGGTTGTGGCGTTGTGTAGAGTTCTGAGTGCATCGTTTGTTCGCATGCAAAGAGGTGTAACAAATGGGTGGGCCTTGGCGCGAACACCTCTGAGTGTGCTTCCCAGAACCCTGTGGTGAACATATCATCGAAAGTTTGCTTATAGCAGGCAGGGAGATATCTGATGCGTGCGTGCCATGCATAAGCAACGCGTATGCTCGGGGTGGTGCTCATATCATATAGCAGGTCATAATTACCATTAACAAACCCGAGAATCGGAGGCTGAATATAGCATACATTGCGGAAAGTTTTGAGCACAACCTGCATCATATCGAATATCTTGAGCATCATCTGGGCGGCTACATCTGGCATGGGGTGGAGGCGTGGCATCCAATGTCTGATGGTTGCTATCATGTATGATACTGTGGGGGTGCCGGTTGGGGGTGCAATGGCGGGGTAATTGAGCCATTCTCTACAGTTTACATTGTTCTGAACCTTGATGGCGAAGGCTTTCCATGATCTTCTTCTTTGTACTGGCCCATAACAAGGGTTATACTTCAAATGCATGGGAGCGTGATCCCATGTTCTAAGCATTTCCGGGTATGTTTCAAGTAATCTTTGCCTCCAAGTAGGTTGGAATATCGCCCCTTTTCTGGCTACCTCTGGTATATCTTCTGGTTTGAACTGGGTGGCGAAAGTAGGGCACTTGTTGGTGACTCTTTTGATCTCTGCGTTGTAGTCGGCCAACAATATAAAATATGGTTTATATTGTAATTATGAGCTCGTGATGAGTCGTCTAGGAGCAAGGTGCCTGAAATACTCAGATTGAAGTATGGTTTCCTCAATGGCCTTCATTGCTAGCATCTGAGTGGAGACACGTTCTTGATGAGTTTTCCCCATTTCTTCTACTTGTTTCATCCAGGCTGATGGGGGTTCCTCATAGGTATCTTGCCCTTCCTCCGTGATTCGTCCTCCTGGAAGTGGTTGAGGCTCATAGTTCTCTTCAAATGCTTCCTCCACTGGAATAATAACTGCTTCTTCTTCTATGGGTTGCTCAGGTGGGGAAGGAGGTCGTTCATATTGTAACAACTTGATTTTCAACTCTGCAATCTGTTGCCGTAGTTCAAGTACCTCACTGTTCGTTGAAGGTTCAGGTTCTGGCGAAGTAGCGGCATCGATCGTCTCTTTAGGTGTGGGTGGGTGTGTTGTCGGTACTTTGGATCCTTGTAATTCCTTTATCTGATCTGCCAACTGATCATGGGCTTCCAAGAGGGTTGCATAACCTTCTAAAATCTGTTGAATATGCTCTGAGGGGACAGCTTGGAATTTTGCAGGGTCTATAGGTGCTCCCGGGGTGTTTTCCATGGCCGCTTCTAGGTTCTCCTGGTTTTGTTGTTGTAGCCTTCGGTTCTCTTCTTGAGCCGCTGCTAGATGACGACGTAGTAGGGCCATATTGTGTTGAAGTCTCGCATTGCGGCCCATTTGTTCTCTGAGTTGTTCGTCCATAGCTTTGCCTGTCTCTGCATACTTAGCTTCAAGTTGTGTCTTCGATTGTTGGAGGTCAGTCACCTGGTGTTGTAGTGCTGTATTACCTAGTTCCAAGGCATCGACTCGTGCGTGGAGTTGAGCCGAGAGATTGCACAGCTCTGTGTTATTTTCTTCTAATAGCTTATACTCTTGCTTAAGCTGAGTGGCCGCTTCAACCATGGTGTCTAGTGCATTACTAAATGATGTGGATGCATGGGTAGAGGTGGAACATGCAAAGGGTCGGGAAATGGGGAAGGGAAAAGTGGATGATGTGCCTATGAGTGAAGTGAGATGTGATGATGGTGGAACAGACGTGGCGGTGGGTGCTCCTGTGGATGGTGAAATATCCATGGGATCGGATGTGATAGTGTGTGAAGTGTGAATTGTGAATACGGGAACGGTAGGTGGTGTGTTAGTGGTGGCAGTGAATGTGGGGAAGTGGGGTTGGGGAAGGGACTTTTTATTATAATTCTCAACTTGTTGGAGTATATTTACAAGGTTTGTCCAGAATGATGGTTGGGTGATTTGGGTTGATTCTGAGGGGGTTAACAGGGGTACAGTGGGTAGGGGTTGGGAGGAAGGAACTGTGTGGGTGAATGGAAAAGGTTGGGATAAGGTTTGGCTAGTGGCAAGTGGTTGTCCTAGGGCGGGGAGATAAGAGGGGTGACCTATTATGGTTTGATCGGTGGCACTGTGTGGGGTTCAAAAATTTGGGCAGAAGTGAGGGCTGTGGGTAAAGGGAAGGCGGTAGAAAAGGAGGTGTGTACATTGGTTTCACCATGGGTGGATATCGGTTGTTTGGAAAGACTCGTGGAAAAGGGTTCTGAAGGCTGGCTGGGAGGTGATGGCGGAGGTGGTGAATGTGTATTTACATCTGGTTCGTCACTGGGACTAGGGCTAACCATCTGAACATCTTCTGTCATTGAAGTAGGCAATACGGTAGATACCTCCATTTGAATCATCTTTCCCCGCCGTGGCCTTGTATCTATCCTTCTTTGATCATAAGTAGGGTTCGCCTGATAGACCAATGTTCTCATGGCTTCCCCGATGCCACAGGTGTCCGCCAAAAGGTTCAACGATTCTACAAAATGTGGGTCGATGTTCTCCGATTGCAACATGTGGTTTACTAGGGCTCGATTCGCTTCTTCTGACATCTTGTGTCTCCTCTGCACCTGCTTGATTGTCCGGTATAGTCTTTTGAGTTGTGCGGTATAGGCAGGGGCTTCCTCTTCACTATCTTCTGGTTCATTTCTTTGTGCACCTTCCTGAACTTGTGTGTTTGGGTCATGAGGATGTTGTGCCACCTCTTCCCCATGTACTCTGCTTGTCTCGCCCCGTGGCTGTTCTCTTTGGACTGATGCTCCCGGATCAACATTGTCAAGGGAACCTTCACTGTCTGATAGGTGGACCGTCTACAGGAATCTTTCAAAATCAAAGTTTGGATCCTCTGTGAAGGTGGCCATAGATGCAAACTCTGCATCGGTAGGTAGTGGAGGGGCGGATGGAGCGGGTTGTACCACATCCCCAGCTTGAACTCCTTGAAGATGGATCGTGAAAGGTGCGACCTGAGCTTCTGGTCTGGGGGAAGCTTCGGTCGTGGCTTCGTGAGGGATCATTACCTGGGAGAGCGATCCACGCATTCGTTTTGCAGGCTCCAGATTTGACAAGGAGGGCACCCAGAATGTGCCTGAATGATCTTTATCACCTGTCGGCTTCAGTGTGGCAATTAGGTAGTAGCACCTGAGGAAATCGGGTTTAGGCAGAGCTGCACTAAAATAAGTTTGTAATCCTGCTTTTTGCCAGATATCTTGAAGTGGATCTGCATTCTGTAAGGTTTCGAATTCTCTTGAAAAGAACTGGAAGGTCCACCACACTCCTCCACACTCCATCTTGGACTCCCATATATGATCTGCGTCTCCCAAGTCTCCTGGCATTTCATTGAACCAATGAGAGTGCCCTTTTACTCTTTCGGTTAGGCCATTTGGTGGATCTGGAATAGGAATTCTCCGCACATTCACGAACTCTTCAGGCCGAGCTGTTGGTGGGGCCTCCACCGGCATGGCATCCCAATTGATTTGAGCACCAGAGCCTGCCTCAGAGCTTGTGCCTGCTACTGCTGCCATGGGAATCGGGTGCTTATCTGCTAGAAGAAGAAAGGCACATTAGTGTTGCATAGGAAACAGGATGTAATGGTGTTCCCTTCACAATACTAACATGACAATCCCGAAGGTTAGTGGTCAGAGATGAAGTGCTTGTGATAGGTGTGAGTGGTGATTAGAGGTCAGTATCATACTAGATGCCTACTTTGGTTATGCAGTGGACTCGGAATGCACCTATGTCAGAGTGGATGGATTTACAAAAATTGGGTCAGGGGGTTTGATACATGGTTTAGGTCTCCAAACTTTGATAGGGGATTCGTAGCTCTTAGAGCTAAAGACAGGCCACGGTTTATGAACTAGGTTGTGATGGATTTGGGACCTTTTGGGAACCCATCTCCAGACATTCCTCGATGTGACTGAGTGTGGGTCAGAGTGGTATTTAGGTAGAGTTCCTGCGTTGTTAGTCGAGAGGACTTGAGAGTGTGGAATTATGCCAGTAACTAGAGTTGGAACTATTTGGGCTCGTAAACAGGCCTTGGGCACCCATATGTGTCTAGCATTGGGGCTAGCCTTCCTTGACCGCTTAGGGACCCAAATAGATGTGGTGTGCCTAGGAGGTTTCCTAGGGTACTCCTTCACTTGTGTCCGTGATGGTGTGGCTGGTTTGTTGTCTCCTCGAGAGTCTGCTATTAGAGTTGTGGGTTTTCCATCCTTGCGTATCCAGATCTGCTTCGCGCCACGAGGTGCTCCGTGTTGCACGGGTTGGCGCTCCTGCTTCTTGATCAATGGCCTCCTTCGTGTTGTATAGTGTTTGGTCTTCATGTTTAGAATCTCCTTTGACCCTGCTGCGAACTCCTCATTGACTCCTGTACCTTTGGTAAGATTGACAAACCTCTGCACCATAGAAGTTTGGACAAGAAGAGCAACATTATCTTTATGTGGATTCCTGGAGGGACCAGGAGTTGGTGCCTGTTCTATTGGTTTGAGTGCTTGATTTTCTAATTCAATCGTCAGACGGCTTTGGCCTACCTAAGCATGAAGAAGTCCACTTCTTAGGTTGAGGTTGACTGCGTGATCATAGATCCAGTCTTGGCCTAAGACAAGAGGTTCGGTCAGATCCTCGTCTTCACACACTAGCACTTTTGCTGGCATGAGGACCTCTTGTATGTAGAGGGGAAGATCCACCTCTCCCATGCAAGGGGTTTCAACACCTCCTAATCCTATCAGATATGCTTCTAGGGGTTTTACCTCCAATTGCAGCTGCTGGCAATAAGAAAGCCGAACTGCACTTGTGGCTGCTCCTGAATCAATTAAAGCTCTCACGCTTGTTGTGCTGTCTCTTTGTCCTATTTCTAGGGTCACAAAAGGTCGTCGATCCACTATCTTATGGGTACGTTCAGTTGAAGCCTCACACATGGCCATGTGATAGCCTGGAGACTCTTGAGTGTCAATCATAGGCTGATCCCTCCCTTGTCTCCTCAACTTCATTCGTCTGATGCGCTCTAAGGCCTCTGCCTGTGCTTCTTCTCGAATTCGTTTTTCCTCCTCTTTACGTTGCTTAGCAGTATTGAGTCGACTTAGCATTTCCTCCGTGAGGGGTTCCTGATACAGCTTGACTCTGCATCCGCTAATATATTGGGAGAACATCACCCTCTAAAGTGGCTAGTTGTACTGCTCCACTCGTGGAGATCCTATTGATGATCATAGATCCGTAGCCTCTCTTTTCTAGCTTCCTTGCGTGTTGTTTCAATGTGTAGACTAAAACTAGATCTCCTGCTTTCAAGCCCTTATCCTTCACATGGGCATCAAAGTATGCCTTCTGTCTCTTCTTAGCTGCATATATCCCTGCAGCTGCTCTCAGTCTTGTTTCTCCTAATCGTTCAAGGTCAAAAAGTCTAGAGGAGAGTTCATGACCCGTCCATTCGTGCTCTTGTGCTACTTTCAATGTAGGTATTAAGAAGTCCAAAGGTAGCACGGCGTTTTGGCCAAATACCATCTGAAAGGGGGTGGCTTGGAGTACCGTTTTGTAGGCGACTCGGTATGCCCAAACAGCATGGTGTAGCTGTTTGTCCCAATCAGAGCGTTTATTGTTCACTAATTTTGTCAATACATTGCATAGGATCTTATTGGTGCTTTCGGCTTGCCCATTGGCTTGAGGGTGATAGGGGGCAGACTTCTTATGCACTACCAAGAATTCTTGGAGCAGATTTTCAATAACTTCATTCAAGAAGTGAGTGCCCCTATCACTAACTAGCTCTATGGGTAGCGCGTATCTTGTGAATACATTCTCAAACAAGAATTTAGCAGTTGTCTGAGTGTCGTTCTTCATTGTGGCTTTTACCTCTACCCACTTGGTTAGATAGTCTGTGGCAACGATGATATACTCAGCATGGGAACCCTTAGCTGGGGGATTGATAGAACCTACAAAGTCTATTCCCCACTTAGAGAATGCACGTCCGCCCATCATAGGCTTCAGTGGCATCTCATCTCTGCATATAGGATACTCGGTTCGTTGACAAATCTCACACCTCTTCACATAGGTATGTGCATCCATGTGAAGGGTGGGCCACCAAAATCCTGCAAATAATATTGCCTTGATCACCCGATCTGGTCCAAAGTGTCCTCCTGCTACACCTTGGTGAGCAGTTTCCAAAATCTTTAGATATTCACTCTCATGAACACAAAGTCTCAGGTAACCATCCTTACCACGCTTGTAGAGATTATCACCAATGAGTGAGTACTCTAGGGCTTCTTGTTCTAGACTTCTTTTCCTAACCAGAGTCATGTCTGGAGGGAATGTTTTTGTCCTCAGGAAGGATACTAG
Organism: Ceratopteris richardii; assembly: GCA_020310875.1. Classification (NCBI taxonomy): domain Eukaryota; kingdom Viridiplantae; phylum Streptophyta; class Polypodiopsida; order Polypodiales; family Pteridaceae; genus Ceratopteris; species Ceratopteris richardii. The sequence continues at coordinate 151,397,643 of CM035433.1, read as the reverse complement.
TGGTTTACTCCAATCTGGCACTAGAGACACGCGATAAAGGGTGGCATGTTCCACTGGTGGCTTAGTGCGACAAATTGGGCATTCCTTGCACATTCTATGGACTTCTGCTTCCATCGTTGGCCAGTACACTCCAAATCTCCTCAATGTTTGCAGGGTTCGTTGTTTTGAGTAGTGTTGCTCTAATGCACCTACATGTGCTAATTGCAACCACTTTGCATGCTCGTCCTCTTCCACACAACAAGCCAAGATCCCTTGATCCGTGTGCTTGTACATACTTCCTGCCATGATGTGATACTTTTGGGCTTTTACTACCTCTCTATCCTGTGTGGCCATTACTGAGTGGTTAGGCCCGTAGGTTAACACTGGCACTAATGGCTTAGTCCACTGCGGTACCACTTCCAAGTTAAACAAGTAAGCATCAGGTAAGTCATCTGACACTCCTTGTGGGGCTTCTCCTGATGTGAGCCTTGAGAGATGATCTGCTCTTAGGTGAGTTCTGCCCTTTCTCACTACTACCTCAAAGTCATACTCCATTAGTAAGAGAAACCATCTTACTAATCTGCCTGTATTACATGGCTTGTTTACTAGGTACAGTAGAGCTTGGTGATCAGTAAAAAATTTGAACTTATTTGCAAGCAAATAATGTCTAAATTTCTTAACTGCATATACCATGCCTAAGCCTTCTCTCTCAGTAGTGGTGTAATTTCATTCAGCTGCATTCAATTGTCTACTGGCATAGGCAATTGGGAGATCCATATTACCTTCACCAGTAGGTTGTGCGAGTACACATCCAATAGCGTAATTGGATGCATCCACATGAACATGGAATGGCCTGTTCCAATCTGGTGTGGTCAAGATTGGTGCTGAACATAATCTTCGTTTAAGCTCCTTGAAGGAATTCTCACATTCATCAGTCCACTCAAAGTTAGTCAGAAGTCTGTACATGGGCTTTGCAATGACAGCATACATGTGAATGAACCGGCGGTAGTAACCACAATGCCCCATGAAAGCTTGTACTTCCTTGACATTCCTTGGCCTAGGTAGCTCTGCTATGGCTCTCACTTTCTCTTCATCAGTGGATATGCCATTCTTTGACACTATGTGTCCTAGAATCTTGCCTTGCCTGACCATAAAGACGCACTTTTCTGGGTTCAGGCAGACTTGATATTCTCTACATTTGTCAAAGATTTGTCTGAGTTCGGGAATATGGGTTTGCCTTATGTTGGAATGAGTACAAAGATCATCAACATAGACTTCTAAGTTCTTCCTCAGGAACTCCTTAAATACATGGCACATCAGCCTTTGGAAGGTTGCGGGAGCATTGGTCAGCCCGAATGGCATTACCCTAAAAGCGAATATACCCCACTCTGTGGCAAAAGCCGTTTTATGCTGATCTTCTGGTGCAATGGCTACTTGATTGTAGCCCGAAAACCCATCTAGGAAGCTGTACACTTCCCTGCCTGCTACCCTTTCTAATAGATGCTCAGTGATAGGAAGCGGATAGCTATCTCTAATAGTGGCTGCATTAACCTTCTTCAAGTTAATGCATACTCGTAATTTGCCGTTCTTCTTGGGCACCACTACAATGGGGGATACCCATTCAGTGTGCTCAATTTCATAGATAAATCCGGCTTCCACCAAGCGGTCTATCTCTTCTTTGATCTTAGCAGCATAGTTATCATTATATGTGTATGGCTTTTGCTTAGAGGGTTTAGTATCTGAGGTCATGGGAATTGTGTGTGAGCATATGTCTGGGTCAACACCCTTCAAATCCTTGTAGCTCCAAGCGAATACATCTCTGTATTCTCTTAGCAAGGCTATCAATTCGTGCTCTTTGTCTTCCGTCAGGTCATGTCCTATGTAAGTACATCTCTCCTCTCCCTCTTCTAGGGCTACCACTATTTTTTTGGTGGTTTCTTTGTTATCATAGGCCGCTCCTAATTGTGCCTCCCGTTTAGGCATTCTTATCATGACTCTTCTATCATCTATCTCATACTTCTTAAAATTTTCCGGGACCTCAAACAAAGATTCTTCCTCTTCTGTTGTGACTTCTCTCTTCTTTCTTTTCTTTCCTTCTTCCTTCCGGGTCACATGTGTGGCTAGCCTTACCTCATTTGTAAGCTCTCCATGCCTCTGGGGTTGAAATTCTACTTCATAGAAGTATTCTTCGTCTGATGCAAAGGGTGTGTCCATAATGATTGACTCTAGATCAGAGTCACTTGCATCCTCAAATGCATCAGGGCTAGGCTCACACTCTTCTAACACTGCCTCTCCCATAATTGGCTCTATGGAGAAGACTGAAATGTCATAGCCATCCTCATCACAGTGAGGTGTCCATTGTTCCTCATTGATGGCTACATCCATGGTTGCTAGAATTTCTGCCCAGCCGTGCGGTTCGAATTCTTCATCTGGAAAAACTACAGGTGCATAGGCTGGGTCTTGAATGCGTCTATGTGTTTCGTTTGCACTTATTTCTCTAGCCTTTTCTCTCTTCTCTTCCTCTACTGCTACTTTTCACATCCATAAGTGAGTGTCTTCATGCATCCATGAGGATCCTGATCCTATGGAATGCACTGATTCCGTATCATCTTTGGCTTTATGGATGGGGTTCCATTGGATAGGAGGGACATCTCTATGAGAGTAATATTTAAGATTCACTTTGGTTGTAACACCTAAGTGTTGTAGGTACAAGGAGTTGGTTCCCCAATCCTGTACCACTTGCAACTGTCGCATAAAAGGTCGTCCCAAGATCATCTCATAGGCATGATTTTTGCTGAAGTCACATATAGCAAATGTATGCTCAAACTCGACACCACAGGTGGTGAGAGTTATTCCTTCTAGCAATCCTAAGGGTCTCTCAGTATGACCATCGGCCATATGCAATTTCATTCTCGTTGGCCTGAGTGCTGGCTTGCCCCAACGCTTCCATAGGGAAGTGGTGGCAATTGCAACTCCTGCACCTGAGTCCAAAATTGCCTTGGTGGTGTACTCCTGGTAGGTAATGGGAAGATAGGTATTCCCTTCTTCACCTTCACACATATCTCCTATCTTATCCAAGGGTATCTCTGGCACCGTCCTATGTGATCCTACCTGGGAATGAGGTTTCACTATCGCTGGTACTTGTTTGGCGACATGTTCCCATAATTCAGGTCTAACCTTGAGTAGCTCTTCTAACTTGAGATTGCACTGCACTTTAGTGTTTTTCACTACCTCTGTGTTCCTAGGTAAGACTGAGTCCTCATTTCGTACCATGACCGTGGGTGCTCTCATACAAGTAGACTTAGCCTCCCATGGGCCTTTGAAGTGGGGTAATTCTTGTAGAGAGTTAGACTCAAAGTCTAGTCTTTCCTGAGAGTGGGTGCTCTCCTGCTCCTCATAAATGGAAGGAAGGTCTTGTGGGAATTGATCGTGTGTGTCATCCACCAGTTCAATGGGAGGAGGGACTTCACTCTCTTTAGCCCATTTGTCTTCTTGAATCTCGCGTAGGAATTCTGGTGTGAACCGATTCATAGAAGATGATGTGTCTGGCTCTGTAGAGTTAGGCACGTAGGCTTCCTGGGGAGGTAGGCTCACGTTCTCACTTGCCTTGCCCTTATTTTGAGAGGCGGGTTCCTTTTCTGATTGTGCAGTTAGCCTCTCTATCCTTTCTAGGGAGGGGGGGTTGTCTGGTTCAGTGGAATTGGGCACATAAGCTTTCGGTGGGGGATGGGTCATGTTTTTGCTTGCTTTATCTCTTTCTTGATTTTTTTCTTCCTTGGCAGATCTTGCAATTATGCCCTCTAACTTCTCTAGAAGTCCATCCAAGTGTAATTGTGTCTTGGCTGAGCCCGAGTAATTGAAAAGGCGACTGGCTTCAAACATAGTCTGAGCCAATGCGACCATTTTCGCGCAAAGCTTGGTTCTTTCTATCTCTAGGTCAGCTCTAGGGTAGCACTTGTCATGATCCGTTACATTTGGCCCTTCTTGGATTCTGGCCTGATATGCTTTAAGCATCATGTCTATGTCTTCAGGAGTGGGATCGGCTAATACTGATCCTACTCGGGGTGGTGGGTGGGTTACGTGGGGTGTATTAGAGGGTGGAGGGATGGAGGGTGATGGGGATGGTAGCGGTGGGAATGTGTGAGAGTGCGGTTGAGATGTGATCTCTATGATTTTTGCTTTGGTTTCTCTCAAGCTTTCTTCAAGTTCGCTCATCTTTTTTGCCCATTGCCTTTTCATTCTTTCACGACTATCCTTCCAGGCTCTAGTCCTCTTTTTGGTTATGCTCTCTGTTTCACTCACCTCGGGGCTCTTTTCCTGACCAACACCTTGGTTTTGTTGTAGTGCCTGGGCTCTTGTGATCACTTGCACAGGTGCAGTGGAAGTCACACTCCCTGTGGAGTCTACAACTAACCCAACAACATTGATAAGAGTGATTTTAGGCATGTTATTAGGGTTCTTTGGGCAATCTCGTAGGAGATGCTCTTTCTCGTAGTCTTGACAGAAACCCTGAATGGTTACTGGTTGAGGTTGTGTAGGGGCAGGCAGTGGACAATCACGTATAAGGTGATCTCCCTGACATCTGAAGCATGGTCCTCTAGGAAATGGGGGTCGTACCTGCCTAGGTTGAGGTCTAGAGTTGGGGTTTGTGTACATGACATTAGCATACTCAGGTTCCCCACTACTTTCACTTGGGTCCTCATAATAGTATGACTCGTTATGCTCGGGTGACTGCATGTAGTAAGCCTGTGGGCTATCAATATGTGTGGAGTCAAAACTATGGTCACTTGGATCACTGTCTGATAGCAATGGGGTGACTGGGACTATGGCTCTATTCGGATTTTCTTCAGCAGATGCATATTTCACTGGGATCACATTGGTTGGAGCAGGGGGTTGCTGCACTAGGACTGGTTGAGGTCTCTGCTGCCCTTGATAAGGTGGCTGATAAGTTTGCTGTGGTCTGTTGTATTGTTGTGGTGGGTATTCATTTTGGTATCTACCCTGTTGTGGATATGGCTGAGGGTAATTTTGCCTAATAGTTTGTTTGTTATATGGGCAGTCTTGTGCAGTGTGGTTGGTGTACCTGCGCTCTATGGTGCAGTACTGGCTACTAGGATTCGCCTGGGGTTGGGCCATAATGGGACATACATTTGCCATATGGTCACCGCCACAAGTATAACACCGCTTAACTGGGGCAAATCTCGGAATTTGTTTGCTAGAGACACCTAGTTTTTGAGCTACCTTCTCTGCAAGTTCCTCAATGGATGTGGATTGACCAGATGTGAGGCTACTAGAGCTATCAGAATCCTTATAGATTTTTGATAGTTCTAATTCCTCACCTAGATTGTCCTCAATGTCTATGCACATGCGCACGCACTCTTCTATCGTTCTGGGGTCCTTCAGATACACATATGACCTGAGCTTGGTGCTCAACAAAGCATCTAAGAACAAGGCCACTTGTTTGGCTGGTGTGGGTAACTCCGGCATCGGGCATCTCTCCAGGTACTGCCTAAATCTTCTTCCAGCTAGTCTGACCGTCTCTTGAGGTGTTTGTTTGAAGCTATGAATTAGTGAGGAAGTGTTGTGCCTGATTCCACTCTTAGAAAACTCAATGATAAATGCCTCTAAGAGCTGGTCTATGTTTCTGAAATGCCTCTCGTTTAGTGGTTGAAACCACGTAAGGGCAGTGTTCCTAAGGGTTAGACCAAAAGCATTATATTGTGTGAATAGGTCCTCTACCTGTTCAGCTTTCAATACTTGCCAAAATTCTGCCACATGGTCATAAGGGTCTCCCGTGCCATCGGAATAATTCTTCATGGACTTCACCAGTTGAGTTGGTCGCAGGGTCCTAGTGTGTTCTCTCGGCCTTGGCAAAGGAAAATCGTCAGCATTCCTTTGATTCCATGGGGTTCTATGTCTCTCAGGTTCCACTCTATTCCTTTCTGTTCCCGTTCTTTCTCTTCCCAGGGAGTTGGCAAAACTTACCTCAAGTTTGTCTCTACTTCTATCTCTTTGAGCTCCATGAGCTTGGGAGGTCTCAGCTCCTTGGTGACCAAAGGACACATTAGACCTTGGTTGGGTTGGTTGGGGAAAAACAAATTCACCCTTCCATGTGTAGGCATGTCTGCCATGCTCAGTGACCATGAAGATTCTCTCTGATGCATTGTCTAGGTAGGTTACTTGGCCTGGGCTATCAGGGTCTTTAAACTCATAGATTGTGAGGGCACTCACTTCCTGAGGTTGAGCAGATTTATATCTCCAAAAAGCCTCATTGGTTTCTCGGTTTAAAAGCAGATCTATGCTTTTATTATCCTATGGAATCCACTCTGGAGTCATGATTCTGGTCAAGACAGATTTACCACGGGGGGTTCTTGGCTCTTTCTCTAAGTTCCCTTGCTCTATATCACCCATGTCGGTCTCAGCAATCACATTTCCAAACTCATCAGTTCTATCAGGAAGAGTGGTGACTACATATATAGTCCCCTCTTTATCTAGGTATGCTCCATTCTCAAACTTGACTACTGGGTGGTCTAATCCATGGGGTTGATCGGGGTTCTTAATCTGGACCACCGATCTTCTCAGGCCATCTTCATAGATGCGAGCACCTAGACGATTAGTCCTGATGTATTCCAGTTGAGTCTTGTATGGTCCTTCTGGGTTTTCTAGATAAGCCAACCCTGAACTACCTACTGGTCTCTCCATGTGATAGGACATCTCAGAATCACTTGTTTCTGATCTGGGAGTGTATGGGTAATCACTCAACTGTTGGGCCCAAGACCTGGCAGTGTGATTGACACTAGCTTCAGAAGATTTGAGGCTTTGTCTGTCTCGGCCTAAGTGTCTGCCTGATCTAAGGTTCATATGCCTGATTTATCTACCCCCTTGGACCTAAGCACACTCTCGTTGCAGGTTAATTTGCACCAATCACTTTGTTCTTTTGAGTTGAATATTATGTTTATGGTCTTGTCTGAAATCGCGTCATCAGGAGTACTTAAGTGAGTTTCCGCACTTGATAAGTGATCAACTCCAGTTTACCTTTTGTCCCTTAGAGTTTTCGCACTTAAGACCTACTTAATTCTTGCACTTGGTTGATTAATACTCTTGGACTTGATTCGTGCCTAACGTTGCCCTAATTAATTACCACACCTAAGTCGTACTTAGCCTAGGCTAGGAATTGACAAAGGAGGGTTGAGAGATCTTCCAACCTCAATTAGTTGGTTGACCAGACTGCTACACAAGCCCAGGAAGCCTTCTCCCAAGCTTGGTACTCACCCTTGCTAGCTTGCTTTGGATTGCCTTGAGTGCACACAATGTTCCTGCAAAAGCTCACCAGTCAGTATAGCTCTATTACCACAAGTATTTGAAAGACACACATCAATATTTTCAGTCCCCCCTGCAGTAACTCACTGTACCCCCTCAATCTTAGGACTACCTAGTCTCACCTAAAGGCCAACTTGAAAATACATGTTCTAAAACTCCACATATGATTCTACAAAAAACCAGTCGAGGTCCACGTAGGATTTTCAACAAGCTTTCCAACGAGACCAAAATCTCATTAATCGGAGTTCGTATGGTGAAGTTATGACCATTCAGGCACTTAGGGGTCCAAACAGGCTCTCAGGGTTCAGGAAATTCCTCCCTGGTTTCTAGGTCTTTTGTCCACTCCTAAGGCTCTTATATCCTCCCAATGTGTCCAAGATTAAGCCCAAAGATACCTTAATTCAGTCAATTAAATTACTCTAAGTTTTCATGCGTTAAGCCCATGTATCGCGATAGGTCGGGTCGAAGTGTCGCGATAGCTCCCAAGTGTCGCGATAGCTCGTGAGTGTCGCGATAGCTCGTGAGGTGTCGCGATAGCTCCCAAGTGTCGCGATAGCTCGTGAGTGTCACGATAGGTCGTGAGGTGTCGCGATACTCCCAAGTGTCGTGATAGGTCGTGAGGTGTCGCGATAGGTCGTGAGGTGTCGCGATAGGTCGTGAGGTGTCGCGATAGGTCGTGAGGTGTCGCGATACTCCCAAGTGTCGCGATAGGTCGTGAGGTGTCGCGATAGGTCGTGAGGTGTCACGATACTCCCAAGTGTCGCGATAGGTCGTGAGGTGTCGCGATAGGTCGTGAGTGTTGTGATACCTCGAGGTGTCGCGATAGCTCGAGATATGGTGAATTTTTCTGTTCTGTCTAGTGATCATGGGAGCTCTAGGCCTGCGCAGTGTCGTGGTGCACTCAGAATCGTGATTGGGTGAAGTTTTCGGAGTGTCGCGATAGCTCGAGCTCGACGCCTCGGGGACTGTGCAGACAGATTCCGTACCTGCTGAGCTTGCTGGAGATGATGATGGAGCTGCAACCTACAAGAAGCATGCAAAAACACACAAAACAAGAACACACACGCTCGCTCTCTCTCAAACTCGCACACAACAAATGAGGGGAATGACAAGGAAGAGGGAATATGTAGTGGAGAAGGAGAAGGAGGTGGAGATGGAGAAGGAGGTGAAGATGGAGATGGAGATGGAGAAAAATCAGAAATTTACCGACTACTTACCATTCCAACGCGTCCTCTCTACGTCTTACCATCACACGCTCGTCCTCAAAGCTCGAATCCCCGGCAACGGCGCCAAAATTTGGTGTAGCTCAGTGATGAGTAGCACCTCCTTTAATGTCAATCCGGGAAGACATGAGGATGGTATGAAGACCTCGAGCAAGTGAAGGCACAAATGTGTGAGTGAGAAGCACACTAACATGCACACACATACACACACACGCGCACACACGGCAAGAACAAAGAGAGTAAGACAATGGAATCACTTCTATTGCAACAAAGTTCTCATACAAGCTCAAAACACAAGAAGCTAGCCCCAAAAATGAGCTCTCTAGCTCTATTTATAGTTTTTGACTAGCTTTGGCCCTGTCCAGACCTAGTGTCCGGCCTAGTTAAAAATTAGGTTCCAGGGCTTATTTGAGGGCTCAAACGAGGTCTAAAAAATACGAAAATCGGTAGGCAACTACTTCTAAGGCTCCTCAAGCTCAAGGACTCCTCGGATTGTACAAAATGGAGCTACAAAAAGGTGAAAATGGTATTTATAGGGGTTTTTAGTGATGAGAATCACTTTTAAATGGTGTAAGGGTTTTGAAAAAAATAAAGGGTTGCCTTAGTGCTAGATCTGCTTGTATGCTCGTACTTGCCTCTTCTCGTATACTGCCAACAAGGTGCATATAGGACTTCACTGCAATATGTCTCAACAAAATTGCATGGATTTCCCATTTACTTAGACAGTCTCAATAAGATCGGTTGCAGGACTTGGAAACTCCATTGACTCTGAAGTTTTGCAAAGGCCAACCGTAAAAGTTGAGGGAGTATTTGATTGAGCATCCTGATCGGAAAGAGGAGAAAATGAGGAACCAAATACTCAATTGGGACCGAGAATAGAGAATTTGTGACTATGCCAAGAGGAAGATCAATTGTAGTGAACGTTTGGAGAGGAGATATGTAATAACCTAAGTTTATGATCTAGGGGTCAAGCCAATTCAGATGGATCTGAAATCAGACACCGTTTGGTCATCCATGTGTATGACCAAACATCTGGAGTTTAGACTTACTAGGAGCTCTTGTGCTCTTGTGAACAAGTGATCCACTTAGCTTAGTGGTTAAGTCTCAAGGATGTGAACGAGGAGGTCTTGGGCTCAATCCCCATGGGGCACATGGAGAGATTATTTTGCCCCAAGAGATCTAGATCCTTCGAGAAGCATCCACTTGAGTTAATTCGAGTTAATTGGGTGTTGAAGGCATGAAAAACCTGGAGAAATAAAATAAGAATAAAAAGAAAAAGACGACTATGCGGAGATCTATAAGGATGTGTCGCAAGAAAAGGGGAAGTTATAAGAAAGGAGTTAGAGACAACCGTAAGAGAAGGAGAGAGAAGATAGACGAGGAACGAAGACGCTACAACAGGAAGAGGAGGAAAGGTACGAGACGTAAAGACGCAATGATCAGAAGAGAGACGAGGATGCAAGAAGTATAAGTGCACCAACTGTGAAACGAAGTCAGAGAAGAAGGAGTTCCTTTGTCAGGACCGGAAAAGACCAGGTTCTACAATCAAAAACCAGTGTATAGATAAACGCTTGAATGATGATCTTGGTGGTTTAATCAAGTTCTTGTACTGAAGTTCTAATCTTTACAATTCAACAATCTGTATTTTGGTGTTGTGTTTACCAATGAATAATCAACCAAATGTCTGCGCAGCACAGTTATAATGCTGAAAGTCTTTTGTTTACGGTTAAGTCTGTTTGAGTGACTCAGACTGTACTATGTCAGAGTGCAATTGACTTGAAATATATGTGAGTGCAAAAAGGAAATCTGTAAATCTGTTGCAAGAATAAAGTGCAGAAGGACTGTGTGAACTTTGAATTAGCAGAAAACTAGCAGAATGACTGTTTCCGGTGATATTACGGTGATATTCCGATGACATTTCGGTGGCTTTAAGAGACATTTCCGGTGGAACATATGGGGAAGTAAGGATCAGTGCGCAATGGGAAAGAATAGAAAAAATCTGATTTTGCTAGTTAGACGATGTTGTGTTGAACCGGAGAACCCTCAACACAATTGGCGATCCTACTGTACGGCTGAAGCCGCCTCAAGAAATGCATGAGGGGCAGGCGCAATCGCTTTAGTAAGGTATATTTTACGAGGGCACAGGCAAGAGCAGCGAACGTGGAGACATCCTCAGATTTTTACGAGTGGTACGAGGCCCAGGAGCAGGAAGCGCAGGGCACTGACGACGAACAGGGGGAAACAGGTGTTGTAGAGGCCAGGTTAGTGGGCGGCATACTTGGTGCGTTATTCCTCACAGAAACCGCTATAGGGGTAAGAAGACGACTCCAGTTTTACCCACTTGCAGGGGCGACCGGTCATAGAACTAGGCGCACACCTCAACCACAGCCAATGGCTCAACCACCTCCAAATCCCAAAGTCAAGGCCGCTCATTTCAGTGGAACCTCTAAGGAAGATGCTGATTGCCATGTAGCTCAATTCGAAATAAAATGGACAGCAAATGGATATCCAGCTCTCTATGGTGACGATATTAAACTTCAACAGTTTGCAGCCACGTTGGAAGGACGAGCTATGAGCTGGTTCAATCAATATGGCATTACCCATTTTGCTACGTATGATGATTTAAAAATTGCATTCTTGCAACGGTTTAGAAAAGAAAAGACGCCTTCCGATGTATTAAGGAAGTTGAGGGCGATCCGCCAAAAGACTATGCTAGTGGAAGACTATGCTCAGAAGTTTAGGACTTTAATGGACAGGCTGCAAGGTAATGAACGACCTACTGATGAGATGTTGGCAGGATTTTTTTTGAAAGGATTAAGGAGCACCATCAGACATGCGGTGGCCAGTGTGGACATTGCGAATGGCTTTGATGTCTTAGTGTTAGCAGCAGCGCGTGTTGAGAGAAGGTTTGGACGAGCAAAAAAGAAGCAGTCTGATTCTGGGTCCGAGGTTGGTTCGGATTCATAAATGGAGTCAGGTAAGAGTTCTGATGATTCTAATACTGATGATTATGATGAGGAAATAGTGAAGACGAAGCATCGTAAGCCTACATCTAAACACCGTAAAGAGGAGGAATGGATTCGTAAGTTAAAGAAACATGGGTATTCTATATTGGCTCCAAAGGAAACACGATTTTGTGATATTTGTGACAAAGAGGGGCATACCACAACCCAGTGTTGGTATAACCCTAAGAATGGAGGGCAAAGTTCTCGGCAAGACCATAGAAATCTAAACGACATGGCGGCCAATCATGCTATTCCTATCCAAGGGCGAGGTAACTTCCAGAGACAGCAACAGGTACGACCCCCATGGAGAGATCAAGGAAATCAGCAAGGAAATAATCCACAAGGCAATTACCCAGGTCGACCACCAAGGGTCATGCCTTGTGGGTATTGTTCAGCTCCTGATCATTGGATAGGGCCGAATTGCCCTTTGTGGGTTAAGCATCGTGAAGAAAGGGGTATACCTGTCATTCGGTATAACCAGCATAATCAGCAGGGACAACATCAACAACAGGGGCAGCAGGCGGCTCAGGCACATGCCATGCTGATTGAATGGCCATAACAAGTCGATAGGACCCCTGATGCACCCAGTACGTCTGCTCGAATGCATGGTAACAATCAAGGGCAGTGTGATGGTACGCAATGTGGAAAGAATACAGCGGTGGAAGTATTGGCAGTTACTCGATCAAAAAATAAAGGCCCTATTGATTGGCACGAACAACGGCGAATTCGAGATAAGGTTTTGGAGCAAGTTCGACACGAGCCTGCTAATCTGGTAAAGGGTGACGACCCGACCGAGCGACAAAAGGGTGTGAAGTTGGTACCGCCCATGATGGAGCAGGATCAGGCTCAGTGTCAACAAGCCTTGGCAAATGACTGGTTTGCTGACATCATTAGTGCACCGTTACAGTTGTCTTTGGATCAGCTGTTATCTTTAGTGCCGGTCTTTCGCGAAAAATTGTTGAGAAAGCTACTTGGATATTAGACCGAGCCCGGGAATAGGACGATCCCTTCAATTTCGGCCAACAGTATTGATCCCACAAATGTGGATTTTGTCGTACCAGTCATTCAGGTGCAGTACAATAAGGGAGTTTTGCCGAAGTATTGCTAGATGGAGGATCAGGGGTAAATATATTACTTGAACATATTTTTATTGAAATGGGAAGAGGGGCATTGGCTCCAGCCCCTTTTCAGGTCAAAATGGCGGATCAAACTTGAGTCCACCTTGTTGGTATTCTGACGCAACAACAAATTATTATTTCCGGTATGACATTCATGGTCAATTTTGTAGTCATCAGAATGACGGAGTCAGTGTACCCATATGAAATGTTGTTAGGGAGACCTTGGTTTCGGCTTGCTAAAATTAAGCAGGATTGGGGTTTGAATGTAGTAATGATTACCAAGGGTAAAAAGCAAGTGACGATTCCCATGCGTGGGCGGAAAAATATGTCGATACAGGAAAAACCGTTGATGGCTCAGACTATTAATTTAGCGGATGAGATTGAAGATGACGAAGAGGAAAAGTTTCTGCAAGCAAACCCAACGGTGGTGCCAGTATTAGAAGTTGATGTAGAAGGAGTATTAAGTAAGGATTATAGTGGTGGGCCAAACGAAGAAGAGTCACTTCCTGGTGAACAGGTGGCAGGTGCCCAGTTACAGAAAATATTTGATCAATGTATGAAGGTTCCGGTGTAGCAGCAGATGGAACACCAAGAGGACGAGATAATTATGCGAACAGAAAGGCTTTATGATCAAAAGTATGCAGGTTCTGTGCGCGTGAAGGAGGAAGAGCTTCAAGAGGTTAATTTAGGAACAGAAGCTGAACCCAAGATGGTGCGGATTGGTAAAACATTGGAAGGAAAGTTTAAGGAGGCTCTTATTTGCTTGCTTAAAGAGTATGTGGATGTTTTTGCTTGGGATTATACGCAAGTAAAAGGTATAGATCCGCAGTTGCATCAACATAGGATTAATCTGAAGGCGGATGCGGTACCTGTGGCCCAGCAAAGATATAGAATGAATCCTAATTTTGCTAAACAAGTAAAGGAAGAGATTGATAAGTTGTTGGCAGTCGGATTTATCAAACCGGTGAATCAGGTGACTTGGCTATCTCCTATTATAGTGGTCCCTAAAAAGAACGGGAAGCTCATAATGTGCGTTGATTACAGAAAGTTAAATGCAGCAACGGTTACAGACCTGTTTCCTATGCCGTTTTGTGATGCAGTATTGGATGCAGTTGCCGGCCATGAAATGTATAGTTTCTTGGATGGATTTTCTGGTTATAATCAGATCAGTGTGGTTGAGGAGGATCAGCATAAAACAACATTTATTACCGAATTTGGTGCTTATGTATTTACCGTAATGAGTTTCGGTTTGAAGAATGGACCACCATCATTCAATTATGTGGCGCATAAAGTGTTTGAACCTTATCTTCAGGACTTCATGCAGGTATTTGTCGATGACTTTCAATCTTCAGTGAAATGATTAAGCACTTACTACACCTGAAAGCATGTTTTGAAAGATGTCAGCAGTTTCGGATGGTATTGAATCCGTTTAAAAGTGTGATTGCGGTAAGAAGTGGGATTTTATTGGGCCATGTTATCTCCCAAGCAGGAATGGCGATTGATGTTAAGAAAATTGAAGCGATCCGTACAGCTAAAGCACCGACCAACGTTAAAGAAGTGATGCGGTTTGTAGGCCAAATTAAGTGGCATTCCCGATACTTACGATATTTAGCAAACATTTCCTCACCACTGACGCATTTGACCAAGAAGGATGTTCCGTTTATATGGGCAGAAGCTCAAGAGAAGGCATTTCAGTTATTAAAAAAGATGGTGTCGGTGGCACCTATCTTGCAACCACCTGATTGGTCAATGTCGTTTCACATATTCGTTGATGCATCGGATGTGGCCGTAGGTGCGGTTTTGATGCAACAGAAAGATAAAGGTTGGTATAGACCTGTTTATTATGCCAGTAGGGTATTGGCTGCGGCTGAAAGAAATTATCCGGTGACCGAACGAGAAGCTTTGGCGATGGTGTATGCCCTTAACAAGTTTAGACATTATTTGTTGGGCAATAAAGTGATTTTTCATGTGGATCATCAGGCTCTGGTTTATTTAATCAAGAAGCCCTTATTAACAGGCCGATTAGCCGGATGGATGCTTTTGTTACAAGAATTTGATTTTGTAATTGTGCATACCCTAGGGAAAGAGCATGCGATGGCAGATTATTTTAGTCGATTGGAATCAGGAGAAACACCCACTAGTGTACTTGATGTATTTCCGGATGCTGAATTGTTTACGGCACAAGCGGTCGAGACAGATTCGTGGTATGATCAATTACTAATGTTACTCACAGAAGGGGTGTTACCACAACATTTTTCCCCTGATCAGAGAAGGAAGTTTGCTCTTAAAAGTAGGCCGTATTTGGTGATAGCAGGGGCATTATACAAGAAGGGCGTGGATCAGGTTATCAGGAGATGCGTACCCGACTATGAGCAATCAGCTGTGTTACATGAAGCACATTCCGGTTCAGTAGGAGGACATTTTTCAGGCGATATTACTGGAAAGAAAGTATTACAGGCAGGGTTATGGTGGTCGAAGGTGTTAAAAGATGCGCATGAGTATGTTAAAGGTTGTGTAATTTGCCAAAAGTTAGGCCAACCTAATAATTCTGATCATATGACTGATCATCCGGTATTACCACTGGATCCTTTTCAAAAATGGGGCATGGATTTTGTGGGACCTATTAAACCTGCTACTCAGCGAGGTAATAGCTATATATTGGTAGCGACAGATTATTGTACGAAATGGGTGGAAGCAGTAGCACTGAAGGATAACAAGGCAGCAAGTGTGGCCAAATTTCTTTATCGTAATATTATGACAAGATTTGGGTGTCTGATTGAGTTAGTGAGTGACCGAGGTACTCATTTCCTGAATGAAGTGATTTCAGAATTAACAGGACTTCATCAAATAGTGCATAAAAAGACTACAGCATATCATCCTCAAGGGAATGGGCAGGCTGAAAGCACGAATAAAATTTTAATGCGTATTCTTAAAAAGTTGGTACATGAAAATCAGAAAAAGTGGGATTTGTTTCTTGATTCAGCTTTGTGGTCATTCAGAACAGCATTTAAAGTGACGACAGGAATGACACCTTTTCGGTTGGTATATGGATTGGAGGTAGTAGTACCCATGGAGTTTGTAGTTCCAAGTTTGAGGGTTACGGCAGAAAAGATGTCGCCTGAAGTCTCAGTTAAACACAGGAGTAAATACCTTTTACAGATGGAGGAGGATCGTTTGATAAGTACATATATTACGGAAGTGATTCAAAGGTGGAGACAAGCCTGGGTAAATAAGAATGTGAAGTTTAAAATATTCAAAGAAGGTGATTGGGTGATGGTGTATAATTCTAAGCTAGGACCCCATCCAGGAAAGCTCACATTGAGATACAAGGGCCCATATCAGATTGTCCAAGATTTGGGTCAAGGCACTTTTCGTGTGGCAGATGTGTTTGGCACATGGTTAAACAAGCCCATAAATGGATTTCGGTTGAAATTATTTCAAGGGAAGCCGCCACATTTGGACTGGTTATCTGCTAATGTGTTGCAAGTTCTATGTCGCTCAGAACAACACGTCAGTAATGTTTGTGATCATCGCAGTAACAGAGTGTATTGTTCTACATTTTTATCGGTGGTACAGTTTTTTTTGACCTCGTGTTGGTCTAAAATTACATTGAGTAAATTTTTACGATTACAATGGGCACATGGTTTACAGTTGCAGTTCAACAATGCGTTATCGATTGGCTCAGGGTCAATGATGAATAATGAAGTATTGTTGAATGAGGGTCGACAAGCTAAAGACTATGTTGGGTCTGCCAATAATGATGTGTGCGAAAGGAGTATGCCTGTATTCCGTGTCAGCAGCTTCATAAGCGGCGGAGGCATCGCGAAGAATATGAAAACAAAGTTAGTAGTCGACCAATGCTTATCTTGCAAAGTATAATCTGTCAGAACTGTATGGTTAAAAGTTTTTGCACTATACAATGCAGTATTGAGAGGATAAAATATCTATTTCATCCTCTTGAGGTACGAATGAGTGTTTTCTTTCATGATTCTTCTGGCATGTGTGGAAGTTTCATTCAGCGGGTTATTGATAAGTGGGGCAATCGATTGTGGAGGATTTTTATGATAACCCACACTCTAATATTATTGAGTCGCATAAAGTGTTATGTGTGTCAGTACGTTTATCATTACAGAAAGTGGCAGTTCAAGCATTCGCACTTGTGGAACGAATATTTTTGGTTCTACATAAAGGCTTCCAGCATAATATTTTCTTCAGCATTTTCTGTATTAGTGCTTGAATCAGGAATCATGAGAGGATGTATGAGAAAGAGAGAAGTGACAGTGAGAAGGGAGGAAACCACATCGGAGGAAAGTGATAGCTCATTACAAGGGGACGATGAAGATGCAATTTCAACACCATATACAAAGACTAAGGATGTGCATACGTTTATGGGGTCATTCAAGGATTTTAAAGTAGAAGTTGATCTACAGTCTGATCTGCAGCAGAATTGGATTATTACAGTTCGCTATGTTGCCATGGGAACGTTGGAGAGGCAATTATGAGGTAAAGAGTCAGTTGGAGATTATGCGGAAAATGAAGGGTCAGCTCTCCTTTCAGGTAAAATTTTCACCAGAATTAGTTGCCGAAGTATTTCAATTACCTATATACGAGGATGTTGTCGTTCCCAAATGTTTGGAGGAGGTTTTGGAGAAAGACTTTGGACCCCGGGAAGGAAGACGGCAGTACTATATGATGAGGAATGTAAGCTATACTCGAAGGGAGCAACTAAAATGGTATTTGGAAATATTATGTTTTATCATTAAATATGATTCTATGTCTAGGGAGAATTTTGCACCTTTAGCCTATGCAGAGGCAGGAGAAAAGGTGAGTTGGGCTCACTGGATGTATGATCACTTACAAAGTGAGATTTTCGTTGGGGATAGGCGTAAGACGCAAACAAATAGTCGATTATCAGCCTATTTAGCTGCTTTATTCGAATTTGTGCAGTTTGTTGAAGATCAAAAGATCATGTGGCCAAAGCAGATCAAATTTGGTGATCATGAAGTGATGAGTAAAGAGCCGGAACAGTTAGCAGTGAAACAGGTAAGGAATAGACCTTCACAGACTTCTGAAGATTTTCTTTGCGCTGGTGATATGGCACAAGAAAGGACACAGGTTAGTCAAATCATTGAATCTGATAAATATGAAGAAAAGATACAGGAAGATATTTTGCTACCAGTGCCAGATAGTATTGAGGATCCGAAAGTATTTGGGACTGCTTTTAGGTTGTCTAGGAAAAGAAGAGTCGAAGAGCAATTACAGGTTGAAGCCGAAAAAATGTTGAAGGATGATAATATTTCAGATTATGATGTGTCAGGGATGAAGAAGAAGTTGAGGGAAGTGTCGGATTTTTTAGTTTTTTAGGAGAAAAGATTGTTTCGGTATGAACAAACTCAAATATTAATTAATAAGATTGATTATCAATCATTGCAGGCGAAGATTACAGAACTTCAGGATGCATTGGATAAGAAGGAATGTAGGTTGGAAGAGTTGCAGCATGATAAGAAGGAATTGGTGGTTGAATTGGCTCGTACAAAGAAGTCTATTCAGGAATTTGAAGAATGGCAGATGACTGTACAAAAGCAGATTCAAACAGAGATGATGAATTTTTCAGCGGTAAATGCTACATTGCAGGCGGAACAGGTAGTTCTTGAGTCGAGAATCAAAGTTTTGCAGGAATTACAAGAGCATATATTCAAAGAGGAAGGTGTGGAGTTCGATGCTGTGTTAATGACGAGGATGGATATAGGAGAGGTAAAGCAGCATATGTATAAATATGTTCAGGATATCTGGAGTGTTTTTCAAAGTCGTTGGTTCGGTATGATTAAGATGCACCATGAACAGATGCAGACAAGTTTTGTTTCCAAACACGAAAAAGATTTGGTATGTATAATTTCACAACAACAAAAGCAAATTGAAGACTAGACACAGATCATTGCAAAACTGCAGGAACAGTTGTTGCAAGAGACACTCGAAGAAAAGGTGGAGATATTTGATGTAAATTTTCCAGAAAAGCAGGGTGGTGCAGAAGAAGATATTAATACTGAAGAATTAGTAGTACCAGAAGAGCAGATTTCCACACAGTCACGGGAGATATCTGATCAAGAGATTGTGAAATTCGAGTTTAATTTTTGACAAAATTACCCACCGGGCTGTGCCAGGTGTTGAAGGCAGGAAAAACTCGGAGAAATAAAATAAGAATAAAAAGAAAAAGACGACTATGCGGAGATCTATAAGGATGTGTCGCAAGAAAAGGGGAAGTTATAAGAAAGGAGTTAGAGACAACCCTAAGAGAAGGAGAGAGAAGGTAGACGAGGAACGAAGATGCTACAACAGGAAGAGGAGGAAAGGTACGAGACGTAAAGATGCAATGATCAGAAGAGAGACGAGGATGCAAGAAGTATAAGTGCACCAACTGTGAAACGAAGTCAGAGAAGAAGGAGTTCCTTTGTCAGGACCGGAAAAGACCAGGTTCTACAATCAAAAACCAGTGTATAGATAAACGCTTGAATGATGATCTTGGCGGCTTAATCAAGTTCTTGTACTGAAGTTCTAATCTTTACAATTCAACAATCTGTATTTTGGTGTTGCGTTTACCAATGAATAATCAACCAAATGTCTGCGCAGCACAGTTATAATGCTGAAAGTCTTCTGTTTACGGTTAAGTCTATTTGAGTGACTCAGACAGTACTATGTCAGAGTGCAATTGACTTGAAATATATGTGAGTGCAAAAAGGAAATCTGTAAATCTGTTGCAAGAATAAAGTGAAGAAGGACTGTGTGAACTTTGAATTAGCAGAAAACTAGCAGAATGACTGTTTCCGGTGATATAACGGTGATATTATGGTGATATTCCGGTGACATTTCGGTGGCTTTAAGAGACATTTCCGGTGGAACATCTAGGGAAGTAAGGATCAGTGCGCAATGGGAAAGAATAGAAAAAAATCTGATTTTGCTAGTTAGACGATGTTGTGTTGAACCGAAGAACCCTCAACATTGGGACACTTGGCACACATGCAGTTACATGGCTGACACATGGATGGTTAGTATCCACTTGCCCAAGAAGGCAGTCCCCTGAAGAGAGCTATGTTGGAATTTGCGGCCCCAAGATCATCCCAAATTAAAACCTTTTGAGCATACATACTTAATTAATTAAGATGATAAGTGAGAGATAGAAAGAAAGAGATCTTGAGACAAGGATAGGGAACGTAAGCTAGATGCTTAGTCACTAAAAAATAGATGTCCAAATTACAACATGGGAGTACTACTCAACCATATAAAGTGGTGCACTCACTAATGGAAGAATATCCAAGAAGATGATACAAAATTTAGATTATGTTGAAATAATCTAAGTGTGTGAAGTGAATGAGCAACGAAGCTAACCTTATTCTCACAAAACAGTGTAACAAAATTGTAAATCAACCAACCCTAATTTTGAGATTAGGGTAGAGAAACCCTAAAAACAAAATATAAGGATAACTTGTTGGAGATAGACGTCTGGGGAAGCACGCGAACATCACAAGGAAGAAGAAGAAGCTTGGAGCACAAACACACAATACTGAATGTATTACTAGAGAATGTACAAAGATAAGTAGCCCATTAGGGCAATAGGCGTATATACAAGCCGGGGGAAAAAAACCTCCTAAAGAGGGAAAAAAGTGCCCCAGTGGTCCTAGTGTGTTCACACACATCACTACCTAAATATATCAACAAATCCCCCCTGGGAGTGATGCGGTGAACAAGGAGCTGGCACTCGTGTATAAGGAAGTGCCAAGCTATGTGGAAATCACTCCACAAAAGGAAGTAAGCCCAAAGCTTTGCGGAAAGCTTCAAACTTCTCCCTAGGCAGAGCCTTCGTGAAAAGGTCTGCAATGTTCTCCTGCGTGGGCACATATGCCAAGCTGATCTCCCCAGTTGACAACCTCTCCCTAACATAGTGATAATGCACCTCAATGTGCTTAGTGCGAGCATGGAACACAGAGTTCCTCGCAACTGTCAATGCGCTCTGATTGTCAGTGAAGATGGTGGTGGCAGAACACTGGCCAACACCCAAATCAGCCATAAGGTGTCTGAGCCACACACACTCAACAATCGTTGTGAAAGCTGCCCTATACTCAGCCTCACAACTAGAAGTGGCCACAGTAGGCTGCTTCTTGCTCAACCAAGATATACATGAGCTACCAAGCATGAAGCAAAAACCACTGGTGGACACACGAGTGTCATAGCGATCAGCCCAATCTGAGTCAGAAAAAGCATGTAAATCTGGCGGTAGTGATCCCCCCTTGGGATAAAACAACCCAAGTAGCCGAGTACCACTCAAGTAGCGAAAGATGCGCTTAACCGCCTTCCAATGCGTGACTCCTGGGCAATGCATAAACCTGCTCATCTGTGAGACAACAAACTGAATATCTGGCCGAGTAATGCATAAGTAAATCAAGCATCCAGCAGCATGCTGATAGAGAACAACATCAAATGCATCTCCAGCATCATGAAGACTTAATCGTAAACCTGTCTCCATAGGAGTGGCAATAGGCTTACAGTCTTCAAGGCCAAAACTCTGCAATAATGTGTCAATATATTTCATTTGACACAAAGCCATTCCACCATCAACTTGCATAAACTGAATGCCCAAATAGTGATGCAAATGCCCCAAATCAGACATCTCAAATGAGGCATGCAAATCAGCCTTAAAATCAGCAATATGCTTCTCAATAGGACCAGTGAGCAACATGTCGTCAACATAGACAACAATGATCAGAAGCACATCATTAGCACACTTAACATATAAGGTGCTTTCAGTTGGATTGTTCTCAAAACCATGTGCAATCAGATAGGCATGTATCTTCTCATACCAAGCATGTGGTGCTTGCTTTAAACCATATAATGCCTTCTTTAACCTGCACACCTGGTTTTCATGTCCTTTCTGCACAAAGCCACGCGGCTGAAAAACATACACTTCTTCATGCAAGTCACCATTCAGAAATGTTGTTTTAATGTCCAACTGATGTACATTCCAACCATGATGGGCTACAAGTGCACAAATGCTCCGAACAGTAGTCATACGGCATGTAGGTGCAAAGGTCTCATCAAAATCAATGCCTCTTTCCTATGCATAACCCTTTGCAACAAGCCTAGCCTTATACCTATGAACTGTACCATCAGGTTTACGCTTCAACTTGTATACCCACTTAGTGCCAATGGCCTTCTTGCCAGGAGGCAGGTCACATAAAGACCATGTACCATTCTTCATTGTAGCATCATATTCAAATTGCATAGCAGCCATCCAATTTTTTGAATTCTGTGCTTCATCAAAAGAAACAGGCTCATTCTCATCACAGAGACTAGACGCAGCCATAGCATAGCAATCTGATGCAAAGGAGGCACTATGAGAGCCTGAACGAGTACGATATGACAAAGGTGCATCTAATTTGCTGTCACGCAAAGTCTGCACCAGCCATTTTGGCATAGTTTTTTCCTGCTCAATATCAGCTCTCTCATCAACAAGTGCATCACGTAAATTTGCATAAGAAATGGAATGATCTGCATCATCATAAAACCTGCAAAGGCTGAGAAGTTGCCTCATTAGGACCAGCACTAGACTGTCCACCTATAAAAAGGGGCATCAAAGTATCATACATGTCTTTGGAGCTAACAGATGTCTCCTTAGTACATGAAAGCAATGGCTGAATAGCATCTTCCACAAAGACAACATCACGGCTAACCAGAATGCGTTTAGTCTGTGGATGATACATACGATAGCCTTTACTTTCAGAACTGTATCCAACAAAAATACATTTTACTGCCTTATCATCCAATTTTCTGCGATGTTGTTCAGGCACTAGTCACTACAAGGAAAAGGGGGGTGTAGCGACGCCCCCGAATCGGGAAAAAAACGAAAACCGTCGCTTATGCGACGAAATCCTCGCATAAGCGACGGTGAAAATTTCGGATTTTTTTTTTTGGCCGAGCCCCATCATAAGCGACGATAGCGTCGCTTATGCGACGCTACACCAGAAGCGTCGCTAGGAGCGTTGCTGGTTAGCAACGCACTTAACGACGTTGCCAAAATTCAGAGCGTCGCATATGCGACGCTCTGGAATGTAAAAAAAAATTTCAATTCTCCCAGCACATTTGTGCCGGGCCTTGAACGCGAGGAAGAACACAAAGACCGAGAGAGAGAGAGAGAGAAAGAGCGCGCGCGAGAGGGAGAGATAGAAGCGAGACTATTGACAGGTATGCGCACACACACACTTACACACACACACACATATACATGCATAGACACACACACATACGCATAGACACACACACACATACACACAAATACACACACATAGACACACATACACAATGCATAATGCATACACATACACACATGCACACATAATGCATACACATGCACACACATATACATGCACACACACATACATATGTACACACACATGTACACGCATAGACACACACACACATACGCATAGACACACACTCACATAATGCATACACATGCACACACATATACACATGCACACACATATACATGCACACACACATACACATGCATAATGCATACACATACACACATGCACACATAATGCATACACATGCACACACATATACACATGCACACACATATACATGCACACACACATACACATGCACACACACACACATATACATGCACACACACATACACATGCATAATGCATACACATACACACATGCACACATAATGCATACACATGCACACACACATACACATGCACACACATATACATGCACACACATATACACATGCACACACATACACATGCACACACATATACATGCACACACACATACACATGCACACACACACACACATATACATGCACACACACACACATGCATAATGCATACACATGCACACACACACACACACACATGCACTCACACACACATATGTACACACACATATACACGCATAGACACACACACACATACGCATAGACACACACACACATACACACAAATACACACACATAGACACACATACACAATGCATAATGCATACACATACACACATGCACACATAATGCATACACATGCACACATGCACACATAATTGTAGCTCAGCGATGAGTAGCACCTCCTTTAATGTCAATCCGGGAAGACGAGAGGATGGTATGAAGACCTCGAGCAAGTGGAGGCACAAGTGCGTGAGTGAGAAGCACACAAACATGCACACACATACACATGCATAATGCATACACATACACATGCACACATAATTGTAGCTCAGCGATGAGTAGCACCTCCTTTAATGTCAATCCGGGAAGACGAGAGGATGGTATGAAGACCTCGAGCAAGTGGAGGCACAAGTGCGTGAGTGAGAAGCACACAAACATGCACACACATACACACACACGCGCACACACGGCAAGACAAAGAGTGAGAAGCAATGGAGTTCTTAGATTACTTTCAAAAAGCTCTTACACGTTCCTTTCAATTACAATCTACCCTCAAAAATGAGCTCTCTAGCTCTATTTATAGTTTCTGACTAGGTTTTGGCCCTGTCCAGACCTAGTGTCCGGCCTAGTTAAAAATTAGGTTCCAGGGCCAATTTGAGGGCTTAAACGGAGTCTAAAAAATACAAAAATTGATATGTAGGCACTTATAAGGCTCCTCAAGCTCAAGGACTCCTTGGCTTGCACAAAATGGAGCTACAAAAATACGAAATGGTATTTACAATGGTTTTTAGTGATTAAAATCACTATTTGTGTAGGGATTTTCTCTGTTGATTTGTCGTACACATCTTTGAGCTCCCTCCTTGCTCTTTCTTCTTGTGTGCTCCACTCCTTGATGTCTAAAAAATTTAGATGGCCTACTTGCCAGATCTTCTTTGGCTACTGTGTCTGCTTGTGCTATCTCTTCGTTCCGACCCTCTTTGTCTTGTGGCTCCTTCGGTTCCCTGACTGCTGCCAACACCCCCCCCACTCTCGCGTCTGTCGCCCCTGACAGACCCTTGTCTAGATGCTCCTTGAACGTAATATTGGACAACGTCGGAAGCGAGGTGATGTTCTTCTAATCTGAGCCCCCGTGCTAGATCTGTTAATAATGCATCCCAATTCACTGGTCCTGGTACGTCCGGATGTGGCACCCGCAGTTGTTCTGAATAGATGGTTCTCTCCACAGCAAATAAGTGGAGGAGATGTGAGGGCCTGGGTACAAATATTTCTGAGTGATATTCCCAAAATCCCATTATGAACATCTCCTCGAATGTCTGTTTAAAACAAGCTGGGAGGTACTTTATTCTGGCGTGCCAAGCATATATTACCTCTATGGATGGGGTTGTGCTCATGTCGTATACCAGATCTTGATTTCCTGTAAGAAATCCGACACCTGAGAAGTGGGGGTCTTTAATATTCTTGAACGTCCTGAAGGTGAGTAGCATTAGTTCAAAGATTTTCATACACATTTGTGCCATCACATCGGGGGTATTCCGTAATCGAGTGCTCCAGTGTCTGATGGTAGAAATCATGTAATTTACAGTGGGAGGGCCTTGTGGCGGTGCTAGATAAACATAATTTAACCACTTTGCACAACCCTTGACGTTCTTGACAGCAATTGTAAACTCTGGCCAAGTGCGCTGGCGGAATACTAGAAGTTGATATACACACTGATGTAATGATAGGAATATACTAGAGAGTTGTGTAGCGCTGGTTGAGTTCCGCATTTTCTTCTTCTAGCATTGTGAGTCGTCTTTGTAGGTTCTGATGATTCGTTGTCAACTGTTGATGGCGGCCTTCGAGATCCCTGTACTCACGCTGAAGTTGATATACACACTGATGTAATGATAGGAATATACTATTTACATTAAAGGATGCAGGTAAAGATGAAGATGCAGGGGGAATGGGGAAGGGGAAGGGACTTGTGAATGCGGTGGAGTCAAGTGGTGAAGTAGGTGGAGGGGGTATGGGAGATTGAGGTTGTGTGGGGGGTGGGGGTGGTACTGTGGCGGGTGATGTTTCCATTGTGTCAAATGTGTGTGTGACTGTAAAGATGGGGACAGTGGGTGGGGTGGAAGTGATATTTGTGAAGAGTGTCGTGAAGGTGGGCATGGAAACTCCTCCAAATTGGATACCGGGAGAGAGAGGAATTCCCATGACAACTGTGGTAGTGGTAGAAAAGGGCGTGGTCGTGCCGGTTGGTGAGGTGAATTGTGTAGCGAGAGGTGAGGTGGGTGGGGACAGTGGTTCCTCCTGATGCTCTTCTGTTTGCGTGTTGCCTTCCGGTTCTGATACATTGATGTGTATTTGTTTTCCAGATCGCCTAGGGCGGGCAGGCACACGTTTCTCAAATCGATTAATGTATGTCATGGCCTCATGTATGGCCTCATCCAAGCCGACTGCCTCTGCGTGTAGGTTCATGGATTCGATAAACATATCGTCCACACCTTCCTCAGCCAATAGTTGGCTCATGAGCACCTTGCCTGATTCAAGTGACATTTTGTGTTGTTCCTGAACTCGCTTCATGGTTTGGTACAATCTTTTTATTTGTGCCGAATATGCTGGGGCACTTGCTAGCTCTGAGAGTTCATCATATTCTTGATATTGTTCTTCGTCGGCTTCTTCTTCTTCTCCTCCTGCCTCTTGTTCATCTCCTTCGACTTCTACGACGACTGGTTGTGTCGGGGCTGGTGTTGTTGTGGTGGGGTGTGGTTCCTGGGTCTGGTCTGCTTCTGTTTCAAGATTAGATTCGTAGATCAGTCTGACAACTTCTTCATCCGTGAGGTCATTGAGAGTAAATCCCTGTGGAAATTCCAAGTCTGATGGAATGGGGGCAAACACCAAGTTGGGTCCTTCTGTACTTGGTCTGGGAAGACAAATGGTGAATGGCCGAACACGCCTAGTTTGAGGAGGAGTCACCTCAGGTGTGGTAGTGGCTCCCCTTGGTTGAGCACATGGTAATTGGACGCCCCCTCTCATCTTCTTCGATGGAGGACCCGCTGTTGATAGTCGCCTTTGGAATTCTTGGGCCCTGGACCACACTAGTGCTCTTTGAATGGGCACGTCATATGCTAGGCACCTGTAAATTATTCTTGTTAGGGCACAACAGCCATGAAGTACATTTTTCTGCTTCTTATTCCAGCACTGATGGGCTAGGTGTATCTGATCGATGACCCAGTGCGGTATGTTGAGGGTGAGGTTCTCTGTTTCTGCCAAGTATAGGCTGAACCATATTTTCTTAGGGGGCATAGTGAATCGTTCTTGTGTGGGAAAAGCAAAATGTTGCATAACATTTCGTAAGTGGAGAGCAATGGTAGGCGTCATTGCCACCATGTCCTTCAATTTATTGAGATCCTTATGCTTCATCCTACCCGGAACCATTGTTTCTTTCTCGGTGGGAATGTGCATACCTTGCATGTTCAATGCCTCCCGTACCAGGTTGAGGGTCAGTTTGAATCTCTTGAGTTCGTGTCCTGGCAACAATGATGGTAGTACAAAAGTACTATCGCCTCCCTTGACCCTGCTAGGAGTTATGGTACTTATGAAATAGGAGCAGCGTAGAAAATCAGGTTTAGGCAAGTGTGCTCTGAAATATCTATCCAGGCCTGCCTTGGTCCAAACTGATCGCATTACCTCTACATTCTGATAGTTCTTGAATTCCCGAGTGAAAAAGTGGTAGCGTCCCCATTTGCCATTAAATTCAATTTCTGCTTCCCAGAAGTAGGTGCCGTCACCCAATGGCCCTGCTACATCACTGAACCAATGAGCATGTTTCCCCACTTGAGAAGTGTGCCCCTGAGGAAGGTCCTGGATAGGAAGGACATGCACCGCTTGAAGTTCTTGAGGCCTTTCGGTGAGTGGCGGTTCCAGAAGAATAGTTTCAATGTCCACAATCTGTGCGCTGGACCCTGCTTGGGAACTGGTGCCTCCAGCTTCTGCCATCGTTATTGCTTGCTAGCTGGTTCTGTCGAGAATATAAAAACATGTGTTAACATTGTAAGGGACATGATAGAACGCGTGTTGCCCCCGTTACAGTATTATTGTGATGTGAGTAATGGGTTAGTGGGTTAGTAAGTGCATGATGACCGTGTGTGTAGTTAGGAATTAGGTAGACCTAAGAGCTAAGCGGAATGATGTGGTGTGAGAGTGAAGTAGTTAGTAGGTGGACATGGATTTACAATTGGGGTCCGGGGGTTTATTACAAGTTTTAGGTTGCCAAATGCAATGGATAGGTTTTGATTTTGACTTTTTGGAGGCTCTAGAGAGTGTGATAGGGTATGTACTTGAAAAATGGGGCTTTTTAGGGACCCATTTACCAGTGATTCTACTTGTGCTCATGGAAGAATACGTGTTAGTGCATGATGTGTGAGACTGGGCCTCCGATGTTCACATGAGTGAAACATGTTGTACAGGGTTTGGCCTTGGTGTAGCTATTTGAGCCCGCAAGCAAGCCTTAGGCACCCAGATTTGTCGTGATTGTGGGTTGGCCTTCATTGACTTCTTGGGTACCCAAATAGACTTCACTTTCGCAGAAGAATTTATGAAGGACTTCTTATTAGTGTTGTGTGGTTGATTACTAATAAGAGGTTTTGGTCGTGGTGTTGGCCTGGTCGGAACAGGGTGTTTGCCTTTTCGCCTCCATACTTGTTTCATCGACTGAAACAATCTGCTTTGCTCCTTTTTTTGGCCTCTAGTATAGGTAGTGTTCTGCTTCTTCTGTATTCGATCTGCCTTTGGTTGCTGCATCCCTCTGGCCTTTGGAACAGAAGGGAGTGCCTTCTTATCCTTGACTCCGTTGTTGAGACAATCCTCTTTCTACATCATACATTTTTGGACAAGAATAGCATTGTCAACTTCATGTGCACCCCTGGAAGGACCAGGAGTTTGTGCTTTACCTAGTTCCTTGAGTGCCTCATTTTCCACTTCAACTATAATTCGGCTATGATCTACCCATACCTGAAGAAGTCCACTTCTTAGGTTGAGGTTGACTGCATGATAATAGATCCAGTCCTGACCCAAGACAAGAGGCTCAGTGAGGTCCTCATCTTGACACACTAGTACTTTGACTGTCATCACTTCGGCTTGAATGGAGATGGGAAGATCCACCTCACCCATGCAAGGGGTTTCC
This sequence comes from Ceratopteris richardii, assembly GCA_020310875.1. NCBI lineage: Eukaryota > Viridiplantae > Streptophyta > Polypodiopsida > Polypodiales > Pteridaceae > Ceratopteris > Ceratopteris richardii. The sequence continues at coordinate 151,368,885 of CM035433.1, read as the reverse complement.
ACACCTCCCAATCCTATGAGATATGCTTCTATAGGATCGACAGTTAATTTCAATTCTTGACAGTAAGATAACTTAACAGCACTAGTGGATGCACCTGAGTCAATCAAAGCTCTTATAGTCTTTGCACCTTTTCCTTGTCCTATATCTAAGGTTATAAAAGGACGTCGATCAATTATCCTATGAGAGCTGATACCTGAAACTTCACACATAGCCACATGATATCCTTGGTCTGCATATGCATCTGTCTGAGGTTGCTCTCTACCCTGTCTTCTCAACTTCATTCTCCGGATGCGTTCTAAAGCTTCTGCTTGGGCCTCTTCTCGAATTCGCTTTTCTTCTTCTTTACTTTTCTTAGCAGTATTGAGTCGGCTTAGCATTTCCTCTGTGAGAGGTTCCTGATATAACTTGACCCTGCATCCGCTTATGTAGCTCGGGAGAACGTCACCTTCTAATGTGGCTAGTTGTACTACTCCACTTGTTGAGATTCTATTAATGATCATGGGTCCGTAGCCTCTTTTCTCTAGTTTTCTCGCGTGTTGTTTCAAACTAGTACTAGGTCGCCTGCCTTCAAACCTTTATCCTTAACGTGGGCGTCAAAATATGCCTTCTGTCGTTTCTTAGCTGCATATATCCCTGCAGCTGCCCTCAGTCTTGTTTCTCCTAATCGTTCAAGGTCAAAAAGTCTAGAGGATAGTTCATGACCCATCCATTCGTGTTCTTGTGCTACTTTCAATGTAGGTATCAAAAAGTCCATCGGTAGCACTACGTTTTGGCCAAATACCATCTGAAAGGGTGTGGCTTGGAGTACTGTTTTATAGGCCACTCGGTATGCCCAAACAGCATGGTGTAGCTGTTTGTCCCAATCAGAGCGTTTATTATTCACTAATTTCGTCAGTACATTGCACAGAATCTTGTTTGTGCTTTCAGCCTGGCCATTTGCTTGAGGGTGGTAGGGGGCAGACTTTTTATGTACTACCAAGAATTCTTGGAGTAGATTTTCAATCACTTCGTTCAAGAAGTGAGTGCCTCTATCACTGACTAGCTCTATAGGTAACCCGTATCTTGTGAATACATTCTCAAACAAGAATTTAGCAGTTGTTTGAGCATCGTTCTTCGTTGTGGCTTTTACCTCTACCCACTTTGTTAGATAGTCTGTCACAACAATGATATATTCTGCATGGGAACCCTTAGCTGGGGGATTAATAGGACCTACGAAGTCTATTCCCCACTTAGAGAATGCACGTCCACCCATCATAGGTTTCAGTGGCATCTCATCTTTACGTATAGGATATTGAGTTCTCTGACAGACATCACAGTGTTTCACATAGGTATGTGCATCCATGTGAAGGGTCGGCCACAAGAAGCCCGCAAATAGTATTTCCTTGATCACCCGATCTGGTCCAAAGTGTCCTCCTGCTACACCTTGGTGAGCAGTGTCCAAGATCTTGAGATATTCACCCTCATGGACACATAGTCTCAGGTAACCGTCTTTACCACGTTTGTATAGATTATCACCAATAAGTGAGTAATCCTGGGCTTCTTGTTCTAAACTCCTTTTCCTAGCCAGAGTCATGTCTGGAGGGAATGTTTCCGTCCTCAGAAAGGATACTAGTGGTTCACTCCAATCCGGCACTATGGACACTTGATAAAGAGTGGCATGTTCCACAGGTGGTTTAGTGCAGCAGATTGGGCATTCCTTGCACAACTTTTGGACATCAGCTTCCATAGTTGGCCAATGCACTCCGAGTCTCCGTAGTGTCTGTAGGGTTCGTCACTTTGAGTAGTGTTGCTCTAAGGCACCTACATGTGCTAATTGCAACCACTTCGCATACTCGTCCTCTTCTACACAACAAGCCAAGATCCCTTGATCTGTGTGCTTGTACGTACTTCCAGCCATGATGTGGTACTTTTGGGCTTTTACTACCTGTCTATCCTGTGTGGCTATTACTGGGTGGTTAGGCCCGTACGTCAATACTGGCACTAATGGCTTAGCCCACTGCGGCACCACTTCCAAATTAAACAAGTAAGCATCAGGAAGGTCATCTAACACTCCTTGTGGGGCTTCTCCAGATGTGAGCCTAGAGAGATGATCTGCTCTCAAATGAGTCCTCCCTTTTCTCACCACTACCTCAAAGTCATATTCCATTAGTAAGAGAAACCATCTTACTAATCTACCTGTATTGCATGGTTTGTTTACCAAGTACAACAATGCCTGATGGTCAGTAAAAAATTTAAACTTATTTGCAAGCAAATAATGTCTAAACTTTTTAATTGCATATACCATGCCTAATCCTTCTCTCTCCGTAGTGGTATAATTTTGTTCAGCTGCATTCAATTGTCTACTAGCATAGGCAATTGGAAGATCCATATTACCTTCACCAGTAGGTTGAGCAAGCACACATCCAATGGCATAATTGGATGCATCCACATGAACATGGAAAGGCTTATTCCAATCTGGTGTGGTTAAGATTGGTGTTGAACATAATCTTTGTTTAAGCTCCTGGAAGGAATTCTCACACTCATCAGTCCACTCAAAGTTAGTCAGAAGTCCGTACATGGGCTTTGCAATGACAGCATACATGTGAATGAACCGGCGATAGTAACCACAATGCCCCATGAAAGCCTGTACTTCCTTGACATTCTTTGGCCTAGGTAACTCGGCTATGGCTCTCACTTTCTCTTCATCAGTGGATATGCCATTCTTTGACACTATGTGTCCTAGAATCTTGCCTTGCCTGACCATAAAAACGCACTTTTTTGGGTTCAGGCAGACTTGATATTCTCTACATTTGTCAAAGATTTGTCTGAGTTCAGGGATATGGGTTTGTTTAATGTTGGAATGAGCACAAAGATCATCAACATAGACTTCTAAATTCTTCCTCAGGAACTCCTTAAATACATGGCACATCAGCCTCTGGAAGGTTGCTGGTGCATTGGTAAGCCCAAATGGCATTACTCTAAAGGCAAAAATGCTCCATTCAGTGGCAAATGCCGTCTTATGCTGATCTTCTGGCGCTATGGCTACTTGATTGTAGCCCGAAAATCCATAGAGGAAGCTGTACACTTCTTTGCCTGCTACTCTTTATAAAAGATGCTCTGTGATAGGAAGCGGATAGTTATCTCGAATTGTGGCTGCGTTAACCTTCTTCAAGTTAATGCACACACGCAGCTTTCCATTTTTCTTGGGCACCACTACGATGGGGGATACCCACTCAGTGTGCTCAATTTCATAGATGAATCCAGCTTCGACCAGTCTATCTATCTCCTCTTTGATCTTAGCAGCATAATTATCATTGTATGTGTAGGGCTTCTGCTTCGAGGGTCTGGCGTCTGAGGTCATGGGGATTGTATGTGAACATATATCAGGGTCTACCCCTTTTAAGTCCTTATAACTCCAAGCAAATACATCTCGGTATTCTCTTAGCAAGGCTATTAGCTCTTGTTCTTCCTCTCCTGTCAGGTCATGGCCTATGTACGTGCATCTTTCTTCTCCCTCTTCGATGGCTACAACCACTTTCTTCGTGGTTTCTTTGTTATCATAGGCCTCCCCTGATTGCGCCTCTCGTTTAGGCATTCTGATCATGACTCTCCTGTCATCTATCTCATATTTCTTAAAACTTTCCGGGACCTCAAACAAAGATTCTTCCTCTTCTTGTGTGACTTCTCTCTTCTTTCTTTTCTTTCCTTCTTCCTTAGGAGTTACATGCGTGGCTAGCCTTACATCATTTGTAAGCTCTCCATGCCTCTGGGGTTGAAATTCTACTTCATAGAAGTATTCTTCATCTGATGCAAAAGGTGGGTCCATAATGATCGACTCTAGATCGGAGTCACTTGCCTCCTCAATTGCATCAGGGCTAGGTTCGCACTCTTCTAATACTGCCTCTCCCATGATTGGCTCTAAGGAAAAAACTGAAATGTCATAGCCATCCTCATCACAATGGGGTGTCCATTGTTCCTCATTGATGGCTACATCCATTGTTGCTAGGATTTCTGCCCAGCCGTGGGGTTCAAATTCTTCGTCAGGAAATACTACAGGTGCATAGGCTGGGTCTTGAATGGGTCTATGTGTTTCGTTTGAACCTATATCTCTGGCCTTTTCTCTTTTCTCCTCTTCTACTGCCACTTTGCACATCCATAAGTGGGTGTCTTCATGCATCCATGAGGATCCTGATCCTATGGAATGCACAGATTCCGTATCATCTTTGGCTCTATGGATGGGATTCCATTGGATAGGGGGAACATCTCTATGAGAGTAATCTTTGAGATTCACTTTGGTCGTAACACCTAAGTGCTGCAGGTACAAAGAATTGGTTCCCCAATCCTGTACCACTTGCAACTGTCGCATAAAAGGTCGTCCCAAGATCATTTCATAGGCATGGTTCTTGCTAAAATCACATATAGCAAATGTATGCTCGAACTCGACACCACAAGTGGTGAGAGTTATTCCTTCTAGCAATCCTAAGGGCCTTTCAATATGCCCATCGGCCATCTGCAATTTCATTCTCATTGGCCTGAGTGCTGGCTTGCCCCAACGCTTCCATAGGGAAGTGGTGGCAATTGCAACTCCTGCACCTGAGTCCAAAATTGCCTTGGTGGTGTACCCCTGGTAGGTAATGGGAAGATAGGTGTTCCCTTCTTCACCTTCACACATGTCTCCTATCTTATCCAAGGGTATCTCTGGCACTGTCCTATGTGATCCTACCTGGGAATGAGGTTTCACTATCACTGGTACTTGTTTGGCGATATGTTTCCATAATTCAGGTCTAACCTTGAGTAGCTCTTCTAACTTGAGATTGCACTGCACTTTAGTGTTTTTCACTACCTCTATGTTCCTAGGTAAGACTGAGTCCTCATTTCGCACCATGACCGTGGGTGCTCTCATACAAGTAGACTTAGCTTCCCATGGGCCTGTGAAGTGGGGTAATTCTTGTAGAGAGTTAGACTCAAAGTCTAGTCTTTCCTGAGAGTGGGTGCTCTCCTGCTCCTCATAAATGGATGGGATGTCTTGTGGGAATTGGTCGTGTGCATCATCCACCAGTTCAATGGGAGGAGGTACTTCACTTTCTTTAGCCCATTTGTCTTCTTGAATCTCTCGTAGGAATTCTGGTGTGAATCGATTCATAGAGGATGATGTGTCTGGCTCCGTAGAGTTAGGCACATAAGCTTCATGCACATATGCTTCCTGGGCAGGAAGACCTGCTCTTTCACTTGCCTTGTCCTTATGTTGAGAGGCGGGTTCCTTTTCTGATTGTGCAATTATCTTCTCTATTCTTTCTAACAATCCATCAAAGTGCAATTGTGTCTTCGCTGAACTAGAGATGTTAAATAGGCGACTGGCTTCAAACATGGTCTGAGCCAATTCCACCATCTTAGCACAAATTTTGGTTCGTTCAAGCTCTAGTTCTGCTCTAGGGTAACACTTTTCATGATCAGTTACGTTTGGCCCTTCTTGGATTCTGGCTTGATATGCTTTAAGCATCATATTAAGGTCTTCGGGAGTGGGATCTGCTAGGACTGATCCTACTCTAGGGGGTGGTGGAATTAGTTGAGGCGGGTTGGAAGGTGGAGGGTCGGATGGAGTTGGGAATGGTGGAGGTGGGGTAGTGTGAGAGGGAGTTTGAGATGTGAGTTCAGTTATCCTGGCCTTTGTTTCTCTGAGGCTTTCCTCGAGTTCACTCATCTTTTTTGCCCATTGCCTTTTCATTCTTTCACGGCTATCTCTCCAAGCTCTAGTCCTCTTCTTTGTCATGCTCTCTGTTTCACTAACATCTGGGCTCTTTTCGTGGTCTACCCCTTGGTTTTGCTACAATGCTTGAGCTCTAGTGATCACTTGCACTGGTGTAGTGGACATCACACTTCCTGTGGAGTCTACAACTAACCCAATAACATTAATGGGAGTTATTTTTGGCATATTGCTGGGATTCTTTGGACAATCTCATAAGAGATGCTCCTTTCCACATTCCTGGCAATAGCCCTGGATTGTCACTGATTGGGGTTGTGGAGGTGGAGGCAAGGGACAATCACGAATGAGATGATCTCCCTGACATCTGTAGCATGGTCCTTTAGGGAATGGGGGTCTTACTTGCCTAGGTTGAGGCCTAGGGTTGGGGTTTGCAAACATGACGTTTGTGTAATCTGACTCCCAACTAGGTTCATTTGGCTCTTCACTATAGTAAGACTCAGCATATTCAGGAGACTGCATGTAGTAAGCCTGGGGACTATTAACATGTGTAGAATCGAAGCTATGGTCACTGGGATCACTTTCTGAAAGCAATGGTGTTACGGGGACTATAGCTCTATTCAGGTTTTATTCTGCAGCTGCATACTTTACAGGGATCACGTTGGATGGAACTGGAGGTTGTTGGGCTAACACAGGTTGAGGCCTTTGCTGGGCTTGATATTGTGGTTGGTAGGTTTGTTGAGGCCTAGCATACTGCTGTGGTGGATATTGGTTCTGATATCTTCCTTGTTGAGGGTATGTCTGAGGGTAGGTTTGCCTAATTGCTTGCTTGTTGTATGGACAATCTTGTGCTGTGTGATTTGTGTATCTCCGTTCTATGGTGCAGTACTGGCTACTAGGATTTACTTGGGGTTGGGCCATAATGGGACATACATTCGCCATGTGGTCACCACCACAAGTATCGCATCTTTTCACAGGGGCAAACCTTGGGATTTGTTTGCTAGAGACACCTAGTTTCTGCGCCACTTTCTCAGCGAGTTCCTCAATTGATGTGGACTGTGTGGAAGAGAGGCTAGAGGCACTATCAGAATCTTTGTATATTTTGGAAAGCTCTAGCTCCTCCCCTAGGTTATCCTCGATGTCAATGCACATGCGTACACACTCTTCTATGGTGCTAGGGTCTTTCAAGTACACATAGGATCTCAATTTTGTACTTAGCAATCCATCCAAGAATAAAGCCACTTGCTTAGCTGGTGTGGGGAGCTCCGAAACAGGGCATCTTTCAAGATATTGCCTAAATATTCTTCCTGCAAGTCTCATGGTCTCTTGAGGGGTCTGCTTGAAACTGTGAATCAATGAGGAGGTATTATGTCTAATGCCACTCTTAGAGAATTCAATAATGAAAGCCTCTAGGAGTTGGTCTATGCACCTGAACTGTCTCTCATTCAATGGTTGGAACCACGTGAGGGCTGTGTTCCTAAGGGTTAGACCAAAGGCATTATATTGTGTGAATAGGTCCTCCACTTGTTCTACTCTCAAGACTTGCCTAAACTCTGCCACATGATCGTATGGGTCTCCTGTGCCATCGAAGTAATTTTTCATGGACTTGACTAACTGAGTTGGTCTCAAAATCTTGGTGTGTTCTCTAGGTCGTGGTAGAGGGAAGTCTTCCATATTCCTTTGATTTCTTGGGGCTCTATGTACCTCAGGCTCTACTCTATTTGTTTCCATCCTCGTTCTTTCTCTGCCCCCTAGGTTAGCAAAGCTTACTTCTGGCCTATCTCTACTTCTGTCTCTTTGAGTTCCATGAGCTTGGGATGTTCCTGCTCCAGGGTGACCATAGGACACATTTGATCTTGGTTGGGGGAAAATAATTTCACCTTTCCAAGTGTAAGCATGCCTATCATTTTCTGTCACCACAAAGATCCTCTCTGAAGCGTGATCTAAGTAGGTCACTCTGCCTGGGCTATCAGGATCCTTAAACTCATAGATCATGATTGTTCCTATATCGATTGGCCGATCAGATTTATACCTCCAAAAGGCTTCGTTAGTTTCTCGGTTCAGAAGCAGATCTATGCTCTTATTATCTTGGGGAATCCACTCTGGTGTGATAATCCTAGTGAGAACAGATTTGCCTCGGGGGGTCCTTGGTTCTTCACCCATGCTTCCTTGCTCTAGGTCACCTAAGTCCGTTCCTGGGATCTCATTCCCAAATTCATCAGTCCTATCTGGATGACTAGTGACTACATATATTGTCCCTTCCTTGTCTAAGTACGCCCCGTTTTCAAACTTGACAGCTGGGCGCTCTAGTCCAATGGATTGGTCAGGATTCTTCATCTATACCACAGATCTTCCTAGGCCGTCCTCATAGATGCTAGCACCCAATCGGTTGGTCCTAAGGTATTCCAACTGCGTTTTGTAAGGGCCTTCTACCCTGTGCAAGTATGGCACTCCTGAACTTCCCGTAGGTCTGTCCATGCCTTGAGACATCTCTGATTCACTAGTCTCAGAACTAGGGTAGTATGAGTGGTGGCTCAACTGCTGGGCCCAAGACCTAGCAGTGTGGTTAACACTAGCCTCAGACGACCTAAGACTTTGTCTATCTCTCCCTAGATGTCGCCCTGATCTAAGGTTCATAAGCCTGATTGAACAACCCAAATTTGCCCAAGTACAACCTCGTTGCAGAGTCCTTTTGTATCAGTTACTTGATTCTTTTTAGTTGATTACCGTGTTAAAATTCTTGTCTAATATCACGTCGTAAGGTATATTTGAGTGTAGTTCCGCACTTAAAGTTGATCGTTCCACGTTAAGTTCTTTTCCTTTAAAGTTCCCGACAGTACAAAGATTATGCCCTTAGCTTGAACTTGAAAGTTTAGGTATTCTTCAACTTGATAATTGCCTATCGTCGCCCTGACTTACTCCTACCTCTAGTCGTTCTTAGCCTAAGCTAGGAATTGAGGAAGGGGAGTTCAGAATATTCCGACCTTTCTTGCTGATCCTTGCTCTTTAGTGCTTGAGAAGTTGATTCTCAAGCTTGCACAAAGCCCTTGCTTGGATGCTCTCAATTGCTTCTCAATAGACCTGCATCGGTCCCAAGATTAGCTCCAGACTTAAATTCAAATGACAGACTAGACCACATTCATGCATGTAACTCACCGACCAAGTTATCCCTTGCCTTTATAAAAAACAATCCCAAGGATCCCTCAGTTCTCCTACCTCGGGTATGGTTAACTTCAAAAAACCCAATCTAATAATCCTGATCTTAATTTTCACATAACCAGTGGAAGTTTTGGTTGTACTTCCCACGAGCTTTCCAACAAAACAAGAATCACAGCAATTGGATTTTGTATGAGGAAGTTATGTCCGATCAGGGTTTAGGTGCTAAAACAGGGTTCGAAACAGTTTACTCAGGCAGACAGGAATTCTTGAATTACTTGGGTTGCGGCCTCACAATGTAATGCTAAACCCTTAAAAGTTCCCCAAAAAATTAGACCACTATTTTTTTGCCCTTAAAAATTGGCCAAATTTGCCCTTCTATCGCGTTCACAAGTTCTGTCAGTCGCGATTGATAGGTCAGTCGCGATTGATGTGTCGATCGCAATTGATGTGTCGATCGCGATTGACAGGTCCGTCGTGGCTGTCAGTCGCGATTGATGGGTCAATCGCGATTGACACGTGGCTCAAAAAGTCAATCAGTCATGGTCAAAGGGTCGTTGACTCTGTCAGTCGCGATTGATGGGTCGATCGCGATTGACAGGTCGGTCGCGAGGGTCTATCCGTCGTGGTCAAACAATCGTTGACTCTGTCGGTCGTGATTGACAGAGCCGTCGTGGGCTGTCAGTCGTGATTGATGGGTCGATCGCGATTGATGACTCGATCGCGATTGACACGTGTCACGCGTATGATCCGTCAGTCGTGGTCAATCGGTCGTTGACTCTGTCGGTCGCGATTGACAGAGCCGTCGTGGGCTGTCGGTCGCGATTGATGTGTCAATCGCGATTGACAGGTCTATCCGTCGTGGTTTGTCAATCGCGATTGACAGAGCGATCGCGATTGACAGAGCGATCGCGATTGACAGAAATCTGATGAATTTCAAAAATCTAAACACAGTTTTGGGAAGCTCTAGGCCTGTAGATCATGGTTTTGCACTTTGTTTGGCAAATGGAGCATTTTTTTTGTCAGTCGCGATTGACAGAGATCGGCGACACAGAGACAGTTGCCAAGATTTCCGTACCTGCACGGAGTGCTGGAGAAGATGATGCAGCATGTACTTGCAAGACAGCTCAAGAAACATGCAAAAACAGCACACACAATATTGCTCTCTCGCTCTCCCTCACAAGTGAAATGAGGGAAGTGAAAGGGGGAAGGAGATATAGTAAAAAAACGGAAATTTTTGTGATGATGGAGATGGTGATGATGATGATGGTGATGAAGGAAACAAAAGGAAATAGATAAAAGTAAAGAAAATACCTATAATTCCAACGCTTCAACTCTACGTCTTACCATCACACGCTCGTCCTCAAAGCTCGATCCCCGGCAACGGCGCCAAAATTTGGTGTAGCTCAGCGATGAGTAGCACCTCCTTTAATGTCAATCCGGGAAGACGAGAGGATGGTATGAAGACCTCGAGCAAGTGGAGGCACAAGTGCGTGAGTGAGAAGCACACAAACATGCACACACATACACACACACGCGCACACACGGCAAGACAAAGAGTGAGAAGCAATGGAGTTCTTAGATTACTTTCAAAAAGCTCTTACAAGTTCCTTTCAATTACAATCTACCCTAAAAAATGAGCTCTCTAGCTCTATTTATAGTTTCTGACTAGGTTTTGGCCCTGTCCAGACCTAGTGTCCGGCCTAGTTAAAAATTAGGTTCCAAGGCCAATTTGAGGGCTTAAACGGAGTCTAAAAAATACGAAAATTGATATGTAGGCACTTCTAAGGCTCCTCAAGCTCAAGGACTCCTTGGCTTGCACAAAATGGAGCTACAAAAATACGAAATGGTATTTACAATGGTTTTTAGTGATTAAAATCACTATTTGTGTAGGGATTTTCTCTGTTGATTTGTCGTACACATCTTTGAGCTCCCTCCTTGCTCTTTCTTCTTGTGTGCTCCACTCCTTGATGTCTGAAAAATTTAGATGGCCTACTTGCCAGATCTTCTTTGGCTACTGTGTCTGCTTGTGCTATCTCTTCGTTCTGACCCTCTTTGTCTTGTGGCTCCTTCGGTTCCCTGACTGCTGCCAACAATAATGCATACACATGCACACACATATACACATGCACACACATATACATGCACACACACATACACATGCACACACACACACATATGTACACACACACACACATATGTACACACACATATACACGCATAGACACACACACACATACGCATAGACACACACACACACATACACACAAATACACACACATAGACACACATACACAATGCATAATGCATACACATACACACATGCACACATAATGCATACACATGCACACACATATACACATGCACACACATATACATGCACACACACACATACATATGTACACACACATATACACGCATAGACACACACACATACGCATAGACACACACTCACATAATGCATACACATGCACACACATATACACATGCACACACATATACATGCACACACACATACACATGCATAATGCATACACATACACACATGCACACATAATGCATACACATGCACACACATATACACATGCACACACATATACATGCACACACACACACATACACATGCACACACACATACATATGTACACACACATATACACGCATAGACACACACACACATACGCATAGACACACACACACATACACACAAATACACACACATAGACATACATACACAATGCATAATGCATACACATACACACATGCACACATAATGCATACACATGCACACACATATACACATGCACACACATATACATGCACACACACATACATATGTACACACACATATACACGCATAGACACACACACACATACGCATAGACACACGCACACACATAATGCATACACATGCACACACATATACACATGCACACACATATACATGCACACACACATACACATGCATAATGCATACACATACACACATGCACACATAATGCATACACATGCACACACATATACACATGCACACACATATACATGCACACACACATACACATGCACACACACATATACACGCATAGACACACACACACATACGCATAGACACACACACACATACACACAAATACACACACATAGACACACATACACAATGCATAATGCATACACATACACACATGCACACATAATGCATACACATGCACACACATATACACATGCACACACATATACATGCACACACACATACATATGTACACATACATATACACGCATAGACACACACACACACATACGCATAGACACACACACATAATGCATACACATATACACATGCACACACATATACATGCACACACACATACACATGCATAATGCATACACATACACACATGCACACATAATGCATACACATGCACACACATATACATGCATAATGCATACACATACACACATGCACACATAATGCATACACATGCACACACATATACATGCACACACACATACACATGCACACACACACATATACATGCACACACACATACACATGCATAATGCATACACATACACACATGCACACATAATGCATACACATGCACACACATATACACATGCACACACATATACATGCACACACACATACATATGTACACACACATATACACGCATAGACACACACACACATACGCATAGACACACACACACATAATGCATACACATGCACACACATATACACATGCACACACATATACATGCACACACACATACACATGCATAATGCATACACATACACACATGCACACATAATGCATACACATGCACACACATATACACATGCACACACATATACATGCACACACACATACACATGCACACACATACATATGTACACACATATATACACGCATAGACACACACACATACGCATAGACACACACACACATACACACAAATACACACACATAGACACACATACACAATGCATAATGCATACACATACACACATGCACACATAATGCATACACATGCACACACATATACACATGCACACACATATACATGCACACACATAATGATGCATTCACACACATACACATGCATACACACATAGACACACATATACACACATATACACTTACACATCCAAACATACACACTCATAGACACACATTCATACACACACACATCCAAACATACACACTCATAGACACACACACATACACATAGACGCGCACACACATACACACACATAGACGCGCACACACATACACACACATATACAGACACAGACACATACACACATAATGATGCATCCACACACATACACATGCATACACACATAGACACACATATACACACACACATGCATACACACACACACATAGAGAGACATACACACACATACACATACATGCATACACATACACACATAAACACATACACACACATAGACACATACACACATAAACACATACACACTCATAGGTACACACATACACACATAGACACATAGACACATAATTATGCATACACACACATACATATGCATACACACACATATGCATACATACATGCATACACATACACACACATAGATACATACATACACATAAATACATACACACTCATAGACACACACACATACACATAGACACACACACATATACACACACATACACACATAGACACATGCACACGTAATGATGCATACACACATACACATGCATACATAGACACACATAATAATGCATACACACACATACATATGCATACACACACATGCATACACACATATACACACACACATGCATACACACATATACACACACATATATACACACACACATACACATATACACATACACATGCATACACACACACATGCATACACACATACAAACACATATACACACACACATACACACATAGACACATACACACGTAATGATGCATACACACATACACATGCATACATAGACACACATACATATGCATACACACACATATGCATACATACATGCATACACATACACACATAGACACATACACACACATAGATACATACATACACATAAACACATACACACTCATAAACACACACACATACACATAGACACACACACATACACACATAGACACATGCACATGTAATGATGCATACACACACATACATATGCATACACACACATATGCATACATACATGCATACACATACACACATAGATACATACACACACATAGATACATACATATACATAAACACATACACACTCATAGACACACACACATACACATAGACAACACACACATATACCTACACACATACACACATAATGATGCATACACACACATACACATGCATACACACACATACACATGCATACACACACATACACGTGCATACACACACATACACGTGCATACACACACATACACGTATATATATTGATTTCTAACCATTTTGTTTTATATGTTAGGTATTATGGATCCCAGTAGAGAGAGAAAGGCGAAACTCACTCTCATAAAAAGTCTTATGAGAGCAAGAGATCCGTCAGATACTCTAGGGGCCATAATGCGGGACTACGCAGAGATGTCCGATGAGGAGCTGGATTATACGATCCAGATGCTTACGCGATCAGACGAGGGCTCTTCTGTGGATCCACACGCAGGAAGAGAGCTATCTGCTCATAGGTATGTTTTTTTTCATAAACTTTTTTAATGATATTATAGCACATATTTTTATTTATTTCTATCTATCTATTTTCAGGACACCTATACCACCTCCAGCACGTGATAGGAGAGCAGAGACGTTGCCTATGAGGACATGCATAGGCATGTTAGGACTAGAGTGCGACATAGAGCCAGAGGGGAATATTGTATACATAGGAAATGGATTGGAGTTCAAGAGGAGAATGCGTGCACTATGCGACTCTTACCTGCGCTTTATCCACTTACCGTGGAAGTAAGTAAACATTTTACATATAAATTGAAATATATATCTTATGTTTTATTTATATTATGTTTTTTATTTTTGTAGTGAGCATAATGAGAGGGATAAAAAGTACGTGCTCAGTTCACTTGAGACGGAGTTTGGGACAAGGTGGTCTCTTAAATGGTGTTTAAAAGAGATGCGGACACTTATGGCGCATCGTCGTGACAATGCACGGTATGTATGTATATGAGAGAGAGAGAGAGAGAACACTAATCTCGATATTAGGGTTTTGAAATCCCTAATTTAAAAACTCTAATTCAACCTTTTAGCCATATGTTTGAAGTATATGTACACCTCCGACGTCCTACTAGAGAGATGTCTCTCCTCCCAACCTTATGCCTCTATATATAGCTACTCGAATCAACGAGGATCATGATTCATAATATATGTAAAGATATATACACATCATGTAGATAGGATACATAAATATAAAATGGAGTAGATATATTATGCATCACACATACATGCCTAAATGCACACATAAATATATATATACATACTAACATATTTACATGTACATATTTACACATACATGTACATGCCTACATGCACACATAAACATATTTACACATAGACACATATACATATATACATGTACACAATTATAAACACTTGCATATATTACGTACATGAATACATGAATATTTTACATAAATGCATATGCATATATACACATATGCATATTTAACACATGTATACATATATCACACACATGCAAACACATACATATACATGAAATACATATATATGCATACTAATATATGTATACATATAATACACATGAATACACACACATATGCATACATACATGATAAAAATTTACTCCTCGAAGATAAAGCTATATATAAAATAATTAGGCATACCCCCGAGCTTCATGTTCTAACTTATAAGAACATGATTTCATCTCTCTAGTAGGATTCATCGTTATTCAAGTTAATTAAAAAAAACCTATTATCTGATATCCATTCAGAAGCTTCAAGTTACTATCTAATCTGCTCATATGTTTTCATTATTGCCATCATTTTGGTAAGACATCAATATAGTCTCATCTTCATTATCCTTAATGATTTCATTTATTTCTTCTATTGTTAAATCTATGTTCTCATGAATCACATCATCTATTGGTGGATTAATCTCTATTTCTGGTAATTCCTCTTCCTCATCAGTAGAATCAACATGTAGAGAATTATCCTCTTCATCAAAAAGATTAGTATCATTATCACGTATAATGAGTCTAATTTCTATTCCAGATGTTGATGTATCAGTATCTGATGCTGAATCATCAAGAGGACTTTCTTCAATCTCTCTAACAATAAACTGTTCAAACAATGACCTACCTCTAGGTTGCACATGAATGACTTGCCACCAAGGATGAGCATCTGGGTTTTTATAAAAAAATGCTTGTTCAATATGCCTAGGAAGAATATATGGTTCTTTAGTAGATCGCATTACCTTGGAAGAATCAATTGCCCAAAACCCAGATAATTCCTTTCTTATTGTAGAATTACTACCTTTATACTCCGCTCGATACCAGTCAACCTTCAAAATGACCTATCAAAATATATAACAACAAAAACGTCCCATTATTAGGTGCTTAAAAACTAACTCTAAAAAAAATATATAAACTTTTTTCTACCTGTTTGAATGTACGAAATGAAATTTCGTAGATACCAACAATAGTTCCTACGTAACCAAGTTCGCTATCTATAAGGTTCGTGTCTTTAGCACGTGATAGTTGCTTGAAACAAGCAACAATACTAGAATCCTCTGTTTTACGTAAAGAATCAATGGCTTTGATTCTAATATGCTGTCCAAAAGCCCACATATTAGTGAACATTCGAGCCTGCAAAATAAATTCAATTAGTAAATAGAAACTAACATACATATATGAAAAAAATAAAATATATATTTTAATAAAATTACCTTTTGTTCACAACCTATCATTAACTCTCTTTGCTCATCTGAGATTTCTTCATTATTTGCGTTGGCGCGTTGCAAACGACTATATAGCCAATCCGTGAAAGAAGGTATATCTGTAATCTCATTATTATCGAGATTACGTCTAGATCTTTTGTTTTTTCGCCTTTTACTTTGGAGACTTTGAAGTTCCTCTTACTCGCTAACGAATGCTTGCATGCATTCACTATTATATGCTACAAAAGTAGAAACATCATTTTTTTCTTGAAATGTAAATAAGAATGGAACCCCCTTACCTGATAATACCTCATCTGTTATTTTTGAAGAAGACTCGTTGGTCCATGCACGTGGAGCTTCTTCATGAACTCTTTCAAGGTACTCACTAACGTAATACATGCACTCTTCAAGCATCCAACCCTTTGCCATGGATCCTTCTGGTTTTGCTCTTTGTCGCACGTAACCTTTTAGTATTCCCATAAATCGCTCGACCCAAAACATCCATCGAGTGTTGACAACACCAGCAATCTCTATCTCATCTACAAGATGGACTAGTAAATGAACTTGAATATCAAAAAATGATGTAGGAAGTTCTTTTTCCATCAAACATAGTAGCTCTTTGCATTCACATTTTTTTTGTGGGATCGAATTTTTATCGATCTCTTTGGATGTAATCCACCTATACAAATCATAAAAACAATTGTAAAGAAGTTAATTAAAAAATAAAAGATATCCAATATTCATACATATTAAATATAAAAGTATCATAATTACCTTATAAGTGATCCAAGACGATAGATCACATCTCGTACTCCTTTCGTTGTACATCCATCGATAACCAAAGGTAAAATATGTTTCAAAAAGTTATGCCAGTCATGGGTCTTTAATCCAGATAAGCTCTTATCATCCATAGTAAACATGTTTTGAAACGATGCTCCATATCCTGTAGGAGTCTTGATCAATTGAATTCTATTGTTGATAGTCTGTATCTCTTTTGTTGTAAGTACCCAAGGAGCAGATGCATAAGTCGTTTCTTGTCGATGTCTATCAAAAACTGGCCATAACTTTGGTTTGGATTTTTGATCTTTCAAATCATTCCTTGATGTTGTGGTATCTTTTAGTCCAAGAAGATGCTGCCATAATGAATAACCAATATTTTTGAATATATGCATAGGATCAAGAAGATGACATACTTTTAACTCTTTCCAATACTCCAAAGAATACCATATTGATATGTTCTCTGCGAGTGCCAATTTCCCTTTACCTCTGTTCACATACTCATTATCTGAATCATCACTGAAGATTTCTGCTTCTGGATCTATCAGAGGTCCATCTGTCCATTTTTTATACCAATCCATAGGCGTCATAGGTTTTGGATACTGGCGTGTTTCAAGCTTTCCATTAAAATGTATCGCTTCTCTTTTAGATCTTAATGGATGATCATCAGGCAAGAATCGTCGATGTCGAAGATAAATATTTTTGTTGAGATTCTTACTATAGATTGATCTCAACCAATCACCACAATATGGACAAGCTTTATAACCCTTAGTAGATATTCCTGCATCATGGAAAATGATAAAAATATAATTAGATTAAATCATATTTATTTACATGCATATTGAATAAAAAAATTACATCAATACCTGAACAAACGCCATATCCAGGAAAATCGTGAATAGTCCAAGCCACAATACCACGAATCGTAATATGTCTTTCATTGATGCTTTTTTATATATCAATGACATGAATACCTCTCCATAACTCTTGAAGATCGTCAATGAGAGGAGCAAGATATACATTCATATCTTTAACTTGTCTTTTGCCTGGGATTAAAAGTGAAAGCATTAAATGTTCCTTTTTAATGCTAAGATATGGCGGAAGATTGTAGTTTATGACTACCACTGGCCATGTTGACCATTTACTGGATTTCATGGAGAATGGATTAACCCCATCTAATGCAACTCCTAACTTTAGATTCTGTGGATTTTGTGCAAATTCAGGCCATGTAGAATCAATATGCTGAAAAGCAACACTATCATGAGGAATTCTGATTATTCCATCAGTACTTTTGTGATCATGTCCCCAAGTCAAAAGCTTTGATAATTCGGGGCTTTGAAACATATGTCTAATCCGTGGAGCCAATGGAAAATGTCTCAATACCTTTTTCGGGATTTTACCTTCTTCACCCTTATATCGAGGAGATTGACATTTGGGACATGTCAAAGAGTCTACATATTCACCTCTATATATAATACAATCGTTAGGACATGCATGTATACATTGATAATCTATACCAAGATTGTTGATTATCTTCTTCATTTCATCATGTGAGGTAGGAAGAATATTTTGACTTGGTAAAAACTTTTCAGATAATAACCTGTAAGTTTATCAAAAAAAGATATATTAAAAAAGGTAAATAAATATATATACATATATACATGCAGGTTTTTATTCTTACTTTAGATAAGGTAAGAACAAGAACTTGAATTGAATAGATACTTTTTGTCCGCGCATCTTTTAAAACTATTAATGCATCTTTCAAAATATTTACACAAAACAATCGTATCCTGTCAATTCACACATATGTTCATATAATGGTGACCTGGATGAATCGCATGCACAGAGGTTAGTCAAGATAGAGCAGGATTTCTCGGGTATGCAGTAAACCTCTTGCATGTCAATGATGAGCATCTGAACTTTAGGATACAAAGTGGACTACTCCATTATAATCAGATTGCTGTCTCTTGAGTAACCTCTGTGCATGCGACTTATCCAGGTCACCATTGCGAATATTTGGAAAGATGCATTAATAGTTTTAAAAGATGCGCGGACAAAAAGTTTCCATTCAATTCAAGTTCTTGTTCTTATAACCTTATCTAAAGTAAGAATAAAAACCTACATGTATTTATATATGTATATATATTTATGCATATATATATATATATATATATATAAATAGATAGAAAATTGAAATTTATACCTTAATAGTGCCGAAACAGATACATTACTCCATCCAAAACGATTTTGAAGGTTGAGAATAAGTAAGCTCGCATTTAGTCGTGTCAAATGACTTCCTTCATATACATGCTTTAGACATTCCTCTCGAAGATATTTCTCATTTTTAGAAATATCCATGCTCTCACTGTCATTTTGATACCAATCCTCAATAAAATCTGTCATGCCATCATCTTCATCATTGTCACACAAATCTTGTACTTTATCATCTTTTGAATATAGATCTTTCAACTTTGCATATTGCACGGGCTTAGTTTTGCGTAGCCTCCTCATGGAAGCTTCTGATAATGAGGTCTTATTGGTAATTGTGAATGTTGTGGATGAATATCATCAACATCATACGTTGGAATCTACACATATAAATAAAACTCATTAGTATTCCATAAATGAATAAAAATTAAACTTCAAATATAAAATTAAGTATATAACTTATTAAATATGGATAGAAAATTTTTATTCTCTCTAGCTAAAAGGTGCTCTTGGAGGTCTACGCCATCCATAATTCACTAATAGTTCATCACCAGCATGTAATGTAGTAATAGCATTGACAACTATGTATCTTGATACATCTCTACTCATGTATGGTGATTCATGACTATTTTCACACTCCTCAAATGTGCAATTAGTCCTTGAACTATTATGTAACCCTCGACTACTATTTATTAAACCTGCTATATTTCCATGTGTGTAAGGTCTTCCATCAATATATAATCTTTCATTTTCTGCATGTAAAATCCTTCTACTAGTAAGAGATGCTGCGTTCAAGCATATTCCATAAGTACTCATGCTTTGAACATAACGTGAAAGTCGATGCCAATCTCCCCATCCATATATAGGACCACAAAATGACATAAGAGTGACTTCAGAGTTCGGAGGCACATACAAATCCTCTACAATAAAGAGACCACGACCAACATTAGTAATAGTGGATGGAGCAATCATATAGCGATTACCCCAAAAGTTGAAAACCTCTCCATCTAAAGGAAGTGGTCCTCTATTCCATCCTCCATATCTTCTTCTATCATATGTTTGTACTAAAGAACGATCACGAGCTGGCAATGGATAATCTCCAGCCGTTTCATTCTCTAAACCAGGAGGTAGAGGATTTCTAGAAACCTCTGCTTGTAATTGATGAACAGCAAGTTCATGACGTGTACGAGGTATATTCACATTATGAGAAAAATCATCATCATCATCATCATCGAGCAAGTATTCCTGTATATCAATAATAATTTGATTTTATACATGGTTTTTAAATAAAATAATGACATTAATATATATAGAAAATACATACCCAAGCATTATCACGTTGACTAGGTGATGGTGCATGCTCAAAAGTACCATACTCTGCCTCATGTTGAATACATTCCAATCGTGGTCTTCGATACGTGCCATAACAAGAGTTACACCAACATATAATATGCTCTTGATAGTAAAATTCATCATAATTCCTATCGGAGGACACATGTGAAGTCGTTGCATGGGTAGGAGGTGGTGGAGTACCCTCTGATTGATCAGAATCTGCACATCATAAGAAACATAAAAAAAAATATAAGTTATGTATCCATCAAATATAGTTAAAATTAAATATTTCATATACTTACAGTATAAAGTCGTTGCACAATGAGGAGACGGTGGTGGAGTTCCATCTGATTGATCAGAATCTACAAATAATGGTATTTGATATTAATAATTTGATTATCTACATAAATAAAAAATTCACATATACATATTTACACATACACACATATTCACATATACACAACTACATATTATTGTGGGATAAATGCATGTATTTTGTATGAATGAGTGTATATGCATGCATGTGTGTGTACGTATATATGTGGATATGTATATGTGTGTTTATGTTATATGTATGTATATGTGTATATATATACATATATGCATGCGTATATGTTTGCATGTATATGTGTATGTGGGTATGTGTATGTGTATGTGTGTGTATATATGTGTATGTATTCTGACTTTTTTTTCTGTTTGAGATTAAATTAACAGGAGATATTGTATGGTCGAAAAAAATAAGAGGCGAGCTAACATCACCTGAGTCGTGGCAGTTTTTTCGTAGACAACTACGTCTTCAGGAGTCATTTCCTCAGTAGAAGGTACACAAATTAATAGTTTATATTTATAATTTTTAGATATCTTAGTAATTTTTTAATTTAATTTATGTATTTTTTTCCTTGAATAAACAGGCTGCTGCAAAGAAGAGAGTGGAGTCGGGCTACACATTGCACTTAGGCCAAATGGGCCATAATGGTTTGTAGCTACGTTTGTAAGTATATGTGTTATTGTGAGTATATTTTTTATTTTAGTTAAAATGCAGGCAACTAATGTTTTTTATTTGTTTCATTGCAGCGAAAGGGCTGATATCCTACGAAACACGAGATCGAGTATGCTACACATTTTGGATATCGGCGTTTGAGTGAGTATATACAAGATCATCCTGATGCCTTTGTGAGTATTTTTAAATTTTATATAATTATTTTGTTGTTATGAATGTTTTAATTATTTTATTGATTTATGTTTGTTATATGTAATACAGGAGTATTATGGGGAGACAAATATGGATGAGGTGGAGAGACAAACACAGGAGGGACGATCTCGATCGTCACAGGGTGATCATGACGATGAGGATGAGGAAGATCAGGATGATCATGATATTGCTGCTGATGATGATGATCATGATGATGATGATTAGGATTTTAGTTGATTATGACATTGGATTATATGTATTTACATTGATATATATATATATATATATATATATATATATATATATATTTATCTATATATTTTTCATTTCAGTTATGTTTTGAATTGTGTGTATGGTATTAAGTAATGAAGAGTTTTGTTCTATTGATTGTTATTATTGTTTATATTAAGTATGTGTTTTAATACTTTAATTATATAATTCATTCATATGTGTGTACCTAAGTGTATATGTATGTGTGTGTATATGTATGTATGTGCATGTGTATGTGTGTGTATATGTATGTATGTGCATGTGCATGTATAAGTGTATATGTGTGTATGAGTATGTGCATGTGCATGTGTATGTGTGTGTATATGTATATGCATGTATATGTATAACTCTATGTGTATGTGTGTGTATGTGCATGTATATGTGTATATGTGCATGTGTATGTGTGCGTATATGTATGTATATGCATGTGCATGTATAAGTGTATATGTATGTATCAATATGTGCATGTTCTTGTGTATGTGTGTGTATATGTATAACTCTATGTGTATGTGTGTGTATGTGCATGTATATGTGTATATGTAGGTATATGCATGTGTGTGTGCTTCTTCATCATGTATAAGTGTATGAGTGCATATCAATAAGTGTGAGTATGGTATGTAATGAAAATAACACAATTCAAATGATCTACAAATAATAGAAACTGTACTTACAATTGTGATCCATAGTTTTTGCTTGGTTAGCTTCTTGAATAACCTGCAATAAAGAGAGAGAGAGAGAGAGAGAGAGAGAGAGAGAGAGAGAGAGAGAGAGAGATCTAGAGAGAGAGAGTGAGAGCGAGATCTAGAGAGAGAGAGAGAGAGAGATCTAGAGAGAGAGATCTAGAGAGAGAGAGAGAGAATTCAAAGAGAGAAAGATGTAGAAAGAGAGAAACAAAGACAGAGGGAGACAATAACAGAGAGCTTAAGCAAAACAACAATTCTGCATATACTTGCTTCAGCTCATAAGCGCAGCACAATTGCGAACGTTGGAGAGCTCTTCGATCGGATGCGTGAAAATGCTGATTGCAGAGCCTCCAACATTTTAATTTTTGTCCGTCAACAGATCGTCGTGTAAGCGATGCTATGTGTCGTCGTATAAGCGACATTTCCTTAGCGTCGCTTATACGACGGTGTGCACCGTCGCTTATGTGACGCAAAAAAGCGTCGCTTAAGCGACACCTTTGACAAGCGTCGTTTAAGCGACGTTAAGCGGGAGCGTCGCAATACAGGTCGCAAATACCGTCGTTTTTTGCCTCGTATAATCGACGGTCCTCGCTCGACGGTAATTCCGACGCAAGTTGCAATTTATAGCGACGAAATTCTGTCGCGTTAACCGTCGCTACACGCCCGTATTCCTTGTAGTGAGTGCATATGCCAAACAACCAAAAACACGCAGATGAGCAACAGATGGCTTGCAGTCATGCCAAGCCTCATATGGAGTGATAGACTGCAGTGCTTTAGTGGGACACCTGTTCAGTACATATGATGCACACATGACAGCCTCAAGCCAGAAACTATGTGGTAAAGCCTGACTCTTGACCATGCACCTCGCCATCTCCATGAGTGACCTGTTCTTTCGTTCAGCAACTCCATTCTGTTGAGGTGTATATGGCACTGTACACTGGTGTTTTATCCCAAGTTCAGCCAGAAATGCATTAAAATCAGAAGATATATATTCCCCCCCTCGATCAGAACGGAGGGTGCCCATTTTACATGCTGACAGATTTTCAACAAAACCAAAAACTGTTTAAAGCACATGAACACTTCAGACTTTGCTTTGAGTGGATATACCCATGGATGCCTGGAAAAATCATCAATGAAAGTTATGAAGTAAAGAAGGTGTCTGCATAGGACCACAAACATCACTATGTACAAGCTGCAATTTCTGAGTAGCCTGAACTGAACCATCTTTTGGAAAGGATGAATGCTGCATTTTGCCCAAAATACAGCCTTCACGAACATGTTTTCGAGGTGCCTCAAGTTTGGGCAACGAGGACACCATTTCAGATTTCTGCACGCGTAGCAAACTAGCAAAATTCAGATTACCAAAGCGTGCATGCCAAAGCTTTGCATCTGACATAGCCTGAGAAAATGTGAGAAGCAATAATCACATCGCCATTTGACAGATCATGAACTGTACACCTGTCATCAATAAATTTCACAACCAAGCCAATCTTGGCTAATGCAGAAACTGATAACAGGTTCTTTTTTATCCCTGGCACAAATAAAGCATCTGACAAAGTGAAAGAACTACCATAAGCAGTAGTCAAAATGATCTTACCAACTCCCATAACATGATAAGAGGAGTTGTTGGCGCATGTAACAGTATTCCCTGTAGGGGTAGGCTCGAGTGAAGAGAAGAAACTGCGCTGCGAGGTAATATGTTTGGTCGCCCCACTGCCAAAATACTGACAAACATCTGAGTCTACTGCAGACATGCACTACTCATGAGAAGATGGGTCAAAACTACAGACAGTAGTAAACGCCCATTCTTCTTCCTGCACAAGATTTGCAGACTCTGTTTTTGGTGTAGAGGCCTCTGCAACAACCATTCCAGCCTCTTTCTTCTTTGCCTCTTTAGCAGCCAGTTTTGGACAGTTCTTTATGATATGATCATTCCCTACACAGTACTTACAAAACAATTTCTGCTTTTCTGATTTCTTCTCATGTTTATCTTCCTTCTTCGAATAAAATTAGCAGATTTCTGCTTACTAGTTGAAGAGCTCCATTTTCCTTTGCCCTTCTGACTAGCCAGGAAAGCTTGATCTGCAACTCGCATAATGGACCTGTTTTGCCTGGACTGATCTTCCTGCAACAGAACAGAGACTAACTCCTCAAATGATAAGGCATTTGGATTGCCTTTCATCATCAACCGAAGAGTAGAAGCAAAACTCTGATATGAATCAGGAAGACCATTCAGAACGGTCTGCACAAGTGAGCTATCTGGTATAACCTCATCAACAGAAATCAACTGTTCCTTCAAGTCTTTGATCTTCGTTAGGAAACTGTCCATAGAATCACCTTCATTCATGTGCTCACTCTCCAACTGTTTTCGGAGGTAAGCAACACGAGCCTCATTCCTAGCTTGGTACAATGTGGTAAGTGTATCCCAAGCATCCTTAGCTGTTCTACAAGAGCGAATGTGAGGAATAATGGCATGTTTGACAGACAAAGCTATCAATGCATGTGCCTGGGCATCTCTACCATCCCAACAAATCTGCTCTGTAGTAGGTGCAGCAGAAACAACAGCATAAACAGGAATCTGCGGAATATCATCTTCGACACCATCTTCATCAGCTCCAGCACCTGTATTTGCAGTACCTGTAGTAAGAGGTGTAAAAGGACGTCTTTCAACACCCTGCACAATGCTCCACAATCCTTTTGCAACCAATACATGTCGCATCATATAAGCCCATAACGGCTAGTTGGTACCATCCAACTTATCCTCAACAGCCAACATACAGAATACATCACTGCTTTTAGCCATGGCCGGTGACTAAAATACCTTGATGCAGAAAATTGACTGTATCTCAAAAAGTTGAACAGAACCGCCTAGATGAATTCCGCTAGACCTGTAGCAGACTTCGAGACGCTTATACTGGCGAACAGAAACTGGTATATACCTTTGGGACAAAAAGACGAAATAGGTTGCACAAGCATTGTGATAGTGTGTTTGGAGGCTGAAACGAGCTCAGATCGCGATTTCGGCACCACAAAGCGAAGATGTTTTGATCTCTGAAACACCTTGAGTATGCTCACCAAATTTCGTGCGAATCTGAGACTGCAAACGGAGGAGTGTCGACGGCGCCCTAGATGAAGCGACGACCTGCTTTGATACCAATTGTTGGAGATAGACGTCTGCGGAAGCACGCGAACAACACAAGGAAGAAGACACAAGGAAGAAGAAGAAGCTTGGAGCACAAACACACAATACTGAATGTATTACTAGAGAATGTACAAAGATAAGTAGCCCATTAGGGCAATAGGCGTATATACAAGCCGGGGAAAAAAAACCTCCGAAAGAGGGAAAAAAGTGGCCCGGCGGTCCTAGTGTGGTCACACACATCACTACCTAAATATATCAACATAACTCACAAAAGATAGTTACCACCACCTTGTAGAAGACTTCTTGCTCCAAGAGTGTAGCCTCTCGTTCACCAAAACTCCACCTCCTCAAGAGTGTGAACACTCTCTCTTCAAGAAGACCTTCAAACTCTAGCTTGAAATCTTTGAGTGAGTGATTGAACAATGAGCCAAGGACCTCTTTATATAGTTTTGTATAGTCCTCTAAAAGCACCATTCAAAAGCAATAAAACTTGCGATCGTTTTTTAAAAGATCATGAAAAACGGGAAAAGGACCGCCATACTTTTTGCTTTTCAAATACAAATCCTCCACGCGCTACCGTCGGTGGGATTTGAACTAGGGTTGATTGTTTGAGAGTGATTTATTCTATCCATGCCATCCACATTGATTTCCTTGAAGAAAGTACCCAAAACTATATACTATATCTATTTTGAGCAGTTTTGGACCAATGTAGACATTGTTTCCAACAAGCTATATAGAGGCATTTGGTTGGGAGGAGCGTCATCTCTCTAGCATGTGGTGGATCGTAATCCTCGTTCTCTTGCATTGGTATCAGAGCTCTAGGCAAGCTTTCATGGTGAACTTGGTGGTTCATCATCATCTTCCCTGATGTAGAGCTTCCATGGAGACCTTGATGGGATTTCATAATCTTCATGCTCTTTGTGTGTAGCATTCTTTTTATCTTTGCATGAGGAAGAGGTGGATATGCTTTGTTTCTTTTCGATAGTTCGCTCGTCGCCTTGCGCGTGATTTTCTTGCATTGGTTTTAGAGTAGCAAAAGATTACGGTGACGTGCATCAACGTCTGTTGTCTACTTCAGGCTTTGAGCTCACAACTTGCCACTATAGTTTTCGACTGCTCACGCTATCCAAATGATCGCTTTTGATGTTGCCTTTTACTCCTCGTGGGTTCCATATTGCAAAAAAACTTCATTGACCACGAGATGAGGCATGTGTGATCGTCATGGAGTCAGCGTTCTAGTTCGTGGAATTGTATGAGAATTCTGACTTGAATCTAGAAGCTGGGAGGGATTTCGAGGTATCTTCAATATCATGAAGACCTCTTGAATTTGCCACCGAGTTTCGTTCTATATTGCGCAAGGTGTAAAAGCTTGATCACTGACAATATCATCAGGCAATCTATGAAGCCGAAAGATATATCTGAGGAAAAGTCTAGCAATGGTTGCACCTGTGATTGCCTTGGTAGTTGGAATGAAGTGTGCTATCTTTGTAAATCTATCCACTATAACAAGAATGGCATCATACTTATTTGACTTTGGTAGGTCTGTGATGAATTCCATAGCTGATGAAGCCCATGGCTTTTTGGAATAGGTAAAGGCTGTAAGAGGCCATGAGGTTTATGTCATCACATGTTCGAATATATTCTTTGACTTCCTTCCAAACTATCATTGGTCAGGGAAACTATGGACATCTCATCACTAGGTAGAATCCGCCCGACCTCCTCTTTCCACTACACCACCTCCCCTATCCCCCATTCCTCCTCCACCACCACCACCACCACTCACCAACATCAACACTTCCCCAACAAAGTGCAAAAGCCTATCACCATCTATTGTGATAATCTTAGCAACATACAGTTAGCACGAAAGCCTATTTTTCATGGTAGAACAAAGGCATATTGAGGTGCATTATCACTTCATAAGAGAGAAGGTACTAGCAAGAGATATTGATCTTTTTTATGTAAGGATAGATGAGCAAGTTGATGATATTTTCCTAAATCATTTGGGGCAGAGAAGCTGAAGAAGTTTTGAAAGATGCTTGGATTACAGGACATGACATTGAGCTTGAGGGGGAGTGTTCAGATACCAAGCTTAACATGTGATGATCTAGGATTACACATATCACTTTTTTGTTTCTTTGACATATATAGTAGTCACGCCGATATATGTCAGTGATACTTCATTGAGTTTTATTAGATTTATCTACCGAGAGTGATGACACATTTGTTTCTTGCTAGCCCATTCATTCGCAGACATTAGGATTTTCCTTATGTACTGTTCTTTATATATTGCACTTGTTGTATTCTTGTTTTATGTCATTCTTGTACATTCATTTTATGTAATAGAAGAAGAAGAAGAAGAAGAAGAAGAAGAAGAAGAATTAGAAGAAGAAGAAGAAGAAGAAGAAGAAGAAGAAGAAGAAGAAGAAGAAGAAGAAGAAGAAGAAGAAGAAGAAGAAGAAGAAGAAGAAGAAGAAGAAGAAGAAGAAGAAGAAGAAGAAGAAGAAGAAGAAGAAGAAGAAGATCATTCTTCCTTGCCTCAATCTCTGTGTGTGCTCCTCTTTGATTGCGAGAGTGTGTGTGTGAGCTCTCTTCCTTATCTCCTTCCTTGTGATAGTTCTTTGCTAGAGAGATGATTTTGGCTTATGTGCCCACACATGATAATGTTGAAAACCTTTTCATAAAGGCTCTACCTAGAGAGAAGTTTTAAGCTTTTCACAAAACTTTGAGCTTACTTACTTTTGTGGATTGATATCTTCCACATAGCTTGGCACTTCCTTATACACGAGTGCCAACTCCTTCTTGCCAAATCACTCTCAAGGGGTATTTGTTGATAACATCGATACTGATGTGTGTGAACACACTTAGGACCGATGAGCAATTTCTTTTTCTTGTTAGGAGGTTCTTTTCCCTCAATTTTTATATATGCATATAACTCGAACAAGTCACTTATCCTTTTTCATTCACTTGGTAATACATTTTGCATTGTGTTGTGCTCCAATCTTCTTCTTCTTCCTTGTGTTGTTTGTGTGATTCCACATATCTCGAAATCCAACAAGTATACCTTGAGCTGTTTATGTGAATTATTAATACCCAAACTTCAATAATCTGATTGCTAATGCTTAACAAAGCCCATAAAGTAAAAGAAAGTTCATATAGGATGCATGCACGTGGGATATGGCACTCATGATGTTACCATTAGTGTCCATGTGAAAGGCCAAATGGTTGCCAAACACTTTTGTATATGCTCTTTGATAAAACATATAGTGGCCTCGTGAGCGATAGACTGTAAGTTCGACCACATTTATAACACCCAAGAAATTTGTGTTCATCTCTCTGTGTACTATGTTTTTCTGTGTATTCTACGAGTAGTGCATAGCAATGTGTGTGGCATCTAGAGCTCGATTTTCACCCTGCCAAGGCTTTCTCCAAGGCTTATGAATAAAGTAGATACCAAGGCATAAACCTTTGCATACCTTGTCATCCAAATCATCGAAGTCATCGTTGGCACCATTGGTTGCGTGCAAGGGAGGACCTCAACGTTCAAGGAAGACGGAAGTTATGAGTACTTGATCCCAACAGGTCACCCATCCCAGCACTGTTCCCCCTAGAGCTCACTTAACCAACAATATCTTGCCACTAAGATACACTCTTCTAGTGTTTGAAGAAGGGGAAAGACTAAGGTTAACATTACCTTAAACATGTTTTGGGTCCTCAAAGCTTCATTCTTTGCTTTCAAAGCTTATTTTGAAGCATTTTTGGGGTGATCCTTGGAGCCATTTTGGAGTACTTTTGTGCATAGTTCTCTTTACACATGTCCAAGAACATCAAGAAGAGTGCCCTTTGTACTTCTGTGACAATGAATATTCACCTTTGGGGCTATGTTTTCAGCCACACTAGTAAATCTACAGGTTTCTTGAAAGATTTAGTTGTGGTGGGAGCAGCCACTACAAGTCTATGCAGGTTTTTTGAGCCGAAAGAATAGGTTTGACAAATAATTATAGGTGTTGTTGGCTAGCTTTTTGGCTATGAATTCAGCCTTTCAATGCCATTTTACTGCATATATTGAGCCCATACACACTATGTATGCTTCTATGGATGCCATTTAGAGATCAACAAATTTATAAATCTAAAAAAAAAAGATCCAAAATGTAGTAACATTTAATGTGAAATGTTCACCAAAGCCACCATAAAGATGCCTGAAATTTCCAAGACAAGGATAAGAATACTTAGATCTAGCATCAAAATTCTCTAAGAATGACCATCCACACTATATGTAATGAAAAAACCACCAAAATGAAGATCCACGAGGATGCAAAGATAGGAAAGTGGAAAAATAAAGCAAAATGAGTATTGAGATAATGACCACAAGCTTCTACAAGTTGAAGAAGGCCACCACTACCACTACTAAAAGAATTTTGCCACAAGCATCACCAACACAAACCACTAAGAAGTTACCAAAACCATTGGGTATGCTTTGCTACATGTAGAAAGTACACATGCATATAAAAAAAATGGAATCCTCACACAACGAAAGCAGAAAGCAAAAAAGAATGAGTAGACAATGGGATGGCAAAATAATATATGGATTAGAGTGAGCTTGCCAAGAGCATAAGAAAATCTCTAAGATTCTAATCAAGAATACAATTTCCGTGAGACTCTCAATATGTACATTGAGGGAAGAATCTCTGCAAAACAAAACCACATGGAAAGGATTCTAACTGCAAATAAAAGAGGGCTACAAAATGAATTTATTTACAAGGATCCTTGCCACATCACCTTCTTTGCTTGGAGGTTGTTCCCGCCTACGTCTTGCTTCATATGAAGGCAAAGAAGAGAAACCCAAGGGAGGGATTGAACCTTGACATCTTGGGCATGGCTCAAGGGTGAACACAAAAGAAGCTTTTTTTGTGTTGACCATGAAGATGTAGCACAAGGTTTGCTGTTTGTGGCTGAAGGGAACATGTACATTGACAATCATTGAGCGACTTGAACTAAATCATAGAACTTCTTTTCAATGGATCATCATTGTTTTGGACCATTGAATCTTGAATTCCCTACTTTAGTGTAACCATCTCTCAATTTGCTAAGAGCTTCCTTCAGGATCATGTCATAGATGATTATTAGCCTGTACATGCATCTCTTAGGCAGACTTCAGTGTTTGTATGCCAAGAGTTCTTGAACATCCACCTACAACCGTTCACGGCACTTTCCAGCAGTTGTGCACATTCCTGAAATCTGCAAGGAAAGTTCTGCATTTCTTGGCGCATGTGAAAGCGAATGAATTCATATTCTGCGTCGAGAAGGGAAGAGAACCAGCCAAAGATGGAGACCTCAGAGTATCGGACACTGAGTGGACGGATTGCAGAGGGAAAGGATCCCGAACGCAGCAGGAGCCGGAGGAGGATACGCGTAGTTTCAGCATCAGGAATCACGTAAGAACTGAACAAGGCAATGAATCGTCCGAAAGGTCTTTGCTATCTTCTCTTAGAACTTGTGCCCAGAATCAGGATTTGTACAGAGGAAGCCAGCTACATTCTGAGATTGCCAGAAGAGGTTTGCTTAAGCAGAATGTGTTTTTGGGAAGCGCCGTGGTTAACATGTATGCCAAGTGTGATGCACTTACTAAAGCAAAAGAGGTATTCAATGAGCTTCCACAGAGGAACGTAATTGTGTGGAATACGTTGATCGCTGGATACGTGCAATGGGGATTTAGTGACGTGGCAGTAAGCTGCTATGATCAGATGCTGCTTGAACGCTTATGTCCTGATGTAGTCACATTCACATCTATTTTGAAAGCTTGTGCAGGTATTGGAGCTCATGAGAAGGGATATGCAGTGCACGATAGTGTAGCGAAATTTGGGCTACTTGACTCTGATGTTTATTTGTGTACTGCATTGGTGGATTTTTATGCTAAGTGTGGCTCACTTAAAGAAGCACAACTAGTATTCGACAAACTGCCAGTCCAGGAGCTTGTCACTTGGAATGCACTTATTGCTGGATACACATGGCATGGCTATGCTGAGGTAGCAATCAAGTGTTACAAACGCATGCAATCTAAATGTATCCATGCAAACACATCTACTTTTGTCACTCTTCTTAAATCTTGCGGCATGATAGGAGCATTAGATGAGGGGCTCGACTTGCATGCTAGTATTTTAAGGTATCATTTGCTACAGACAGAGAAGGTTGGAAGTGCATTGATAGAAATGTATATCGAATGTGGTATGCTTGAGAGAGCCAAAGAGGTATTTGAAGAGCTTTTACACCGGAGTGAATCTGTGTGGAATTCATTAATTGGTGGATGCGCAGACAAAAAACATGTTGGAGAATCCTTTAGGCTTTTTGCAAGGATGCAATGTGAAGGACACTGTCCTGATGCCATCACCTATACATGTATTATCAAAGGTTCTTGTACCACAGGAGGCTTAGTTCAGGGAATGGAGACTCATGCTCGCATTGTTGGTAATGGTTTCTTGGAATCAGAACCTACTATAGGTACCCCATTAGTACATATGTATGCCAAGTTTGGTCTTATGAAATTTGCTCAAGAAAATTTTAGTAGAATCAGAGATCCGACCATTGTGTCACGGACTGCTTTGATTGGGGGTTATGTACAACTTGGCCATTTTGAGGAGGCATTGAGCTCTTATACACAGATGCAACTTGAAGGTTTCTATCCCAATGCTGTGACATTTTCTTGCATGTTGAAAGCATGTGGAAGTGTAAAAGCTTTAGCAGAGGGCCAAAAAATGCATGCTCAAATCACAAGGATTGGAATACTTCAAGAATGCTCTACAGAAAAGGCATTGTACATTCCTGCATGTCACGATGCAGAGCATATTCATGTTGGGAGTGCATTGAAAACATTGGAATGCACTCAAAATGCACATGATTGTGAAGCTTTCCCGTGTTTGGGACAGGTGAAAAATGAACAAAACTTTGAAGATTTTGATATCTTGTCTTGTATCTTAAAAGTTTGTAATAGTACAGAACCTCGATACAATCACAGAAAGGTACATTCGGAAGCACTTCAGAGGCAAATATTACTGGAGCAAGATGTAATAGTGGCTACTTCTCTTATAGATATGTATAGCAAATGTGGTATGCTATCAGATGCCCAAAAATCATTTGATTTGCTTCCAGTTCATGATCTGGTACTGTGGAATGCACTTATTACAGGTTATGCACAACAAGCCCAGGGTGCGGAGGCACTTCATTATTTTGAGAGCATGCAACTTGAAGGTTTTGCACCCAATCTGGTAACGTATTCTTGCATTTTGAAAGTGTGTGGCAAGTTGGGAGCTATGTACAGAGGGCAAGAAATGCATGATGAAATTGTTAGACAGGGGTTCTCAAAAGATGAGATCATTGTTAGCAACACCTTAATAGGGATGTATTGTGACTGTGGCATGCTTCATGAAGCTCAGGATACATTCAACAGGATAGGAACATATGATCTTATATCATATAATTCACTGCTTATGGGACTTGCCCAGTCAGGGGAGAGCAAAGTTGCATTCAGTCTTCTAGAGAGGATGTTGGCAGAGGGGTACAATCCAGATACTATAACATGCATTTACCTTCTGACTGTGTGCAGTCATTCAGGATTGTTTGATGAGGCCCAAGTGATCCTGAAGAACATGAACTTTACCTATGGTGTGAATCTGGACTTTGAGCACTTGACTTGTATTGTTGACTGTCTTGGACGTGCGGGATGCCTAGACAAAATAGTAATACTTGTAAAGGAAATGCCTTTTCATTCTAGCTCTCTCATGTGGCATTGTGTATTGGGTGCTTGTCGTAATGAAGGCAATGTAGAACTTGGGCAATGGGCCCTTTGGAATGCGCTGGAACATTTTGAAAGTGACGTTGGAGCTTATGTCTGCATGCATAACATATTTGGAGTAGCTGCTGCATGCAATTAGAATGATTTCCTGAGCTAGGCAATGGAAACTTTCAAGAAAATAGACATGCCTTATCAATAAAGGCCGTACAATACACCTTTCAGCTGTGTCCCCTTAAAAGAGCTCTACCTTAAGTCTGATTTTCTATGCAGTGTATTTAGATGTATAATCATTTCCATCTCTCTTCAAAGAGAAAAAGAAGAGAAAGAAATGATTATACATCTCAATGTGGAAAATAAGATTAAAGTGGATATAGTAAGTGTTTGCTTGCCATGTAAAAAAAAAAAGAAGCGAATTAGAGAAAGAAAGAGTGAATTAGATCCAATTGCAAGTATTGAAAATGAAATGACCATCATGAGCCCTTTTTACGTTGGTTAACCTAGACTTGGGTGTGCCACGTGGCACCTTTAAACTGGACCAGAATCGATGGTTTGTATCGACGTGGAGACGGAAGGCTTTGATGCAGAACCTGCTGCCAACGTACTCTGCAAGTTCTTCTCGGGCTGGCATTGGTAAGGTTATATCTGCACACTGAGGCTGCGGTTCTGTCTAAAGCTGAATTGCTCGGTTGTGGACCTTTGTGCCCATGCAGCGCATGGTTAAACTTTAAAGTAAGTGGTGGGTTGATCAAAAGCCCACTTGTACGATCTTTGTCGGGGAAAGAGTTGTTTGACGTCCCACGGGCTGAAGCTCAATGTGGGGCTCCGCATGCGAGAATGTGCCAGACGTGGTCGGCCTTCTGCAGTGAGGGGTAGAATTCAGCGATGCATCAAGGAAGAGGCTACTTCCATCGACACGGACAAGTTTCTTGCAGAGCTGCGTGGCTGGAGACAGCAGCAATGAAAGCCCAGATGTGACAAGGCTGCTCACATCGTCTGGGGTAGAGTTTCCCAGGAACGAAGCGCTTGTTTTGGCCGTATGGGGCAGGAGGTTGTCTGCATTGTGAGAGGGGTAATTGTGACAGTTGTCTTTTGCTGAATGTGCAAGAGGCAATTCGAATGGAGAGATCTTCATTCGTCTGCAGAGACGAGTTACAGACCCACGTGGAGAGAAGATACACGGAGTCCGGAGGAGCTGCACATACCAGGCGGGGCAGAAGGAGAAGTCGAAAGCGCCATGGATTGGCCGTCGGTGACAGGAAATTCACGCGCCATCACAGGAAGCGTGAGAGGCACAGGGTGCTATGTCGCACGCAAGAGGCTGAGGAACCATCAGCGTGAGCAACCAAAAAATGGCTCTGATTCCATGTCGAACAGCAACAGAGGCACATCAAGGAATATACGCACAGATATGTTAGCGTTGTAGGCAGGAAGAGATATTGTATTATGAATGCCAGACTCCAGGTGGTGGTCTTTTGCACACGCGTAGTTGCTTAATCAGCTACAACTTGAGTTCCTATGATAATCACGGTATAGACGTATGAAGCTACATTATCCGTAGCATTACCATTTTGCTATTTCCAACAACTCGGACGAGTGTGGCCGAGATGTCTTTCATAAAGCATGGAGGGACAGAAAACATTTGAATGTGCATAAGGTCACATCGCAATATTATCAATCTCGGCTGTCAACCATCCGGCATGGTTGCTCAATACTCTTAAGATCGAATTTTATTTCGTGGTTTACTTGCATCTCCTCTGGGAGTCATGAATGTATCAGTAAAGCACTACAAATCTACTGCTTGTCATGAAGGTATCAGAAGTAAGCACTACAAATCTGCTGCTTGACCTTAGATTTCTGATGTTATTTTTTTCAAATGCTATTTTTTCCAAAGTGAACACTACAAATCTACTGCTTGACCTTAGATTTCTGATGCTAATTCTTTCAAATTACTTTTACGATTTTCATCTCAAGCCAACACTTCGTGAACGTCTTTATATGCAGCTCTCACGACTTCCCTAGATCCATGCATTTTAAATGAATTCAGAACCTCATCTTTAGCCTCAAAATAATCAGTCCGCAGCCATTCTAGGCTAAGCGACTACTTTCTCTCCATATGAAAGCAGCTGCGTATGTAATTCAATATATGGTGTGTTCGATTGAGTACTTTTGGTGTCTGCATGGTTCATGTGATTTGAAGCACCTGAATCAACATACCAGACATTACCATTCGATTTTGAAACATCAACAGATATTGTATTCATCATGTGATGTTGGACCATGAACAACTCCAAATCATCTGCACTTGTGGATGCATAGTTGTTTTGTTGCTTTCTGTTGTTTTGATTCTTCAACTTGCAATCACGTTCAAAGTGATCACGTTTACAACAATCCCAACATCCATTACTATCATTATTTGAATAATTTCTTTGGAAAATTTTGCGGCCTCTTTGGCTCCCCTTACCTAGAAACTGTTCTCTATCTCCTGAATTAGTCTGTTATTCTCCCTTAGCTGCACCCTCTTTGAGAGTATAATACCTACTTACAACTAGCTTTTCCTTGGGAGTTTGAGTCTTCATCGAGGCTCTTTTCTTCAATAATCAGCATGGACAAAGGATCAACCAAATTTGAAATATTCTTCCTTCTTTGAATAGAAGTTTTAAATTGTTTATATGCAACTCCTAAATCTGGAAAGCATACTTCAACCTTATGATCATCATTTACATTGACACGAGTAGATGCTGTCATGGACAAGGAAACCATCCTGAACATCAAATTCCATGTGACTTCCATTGGCTCAGAATTTGGAGAAACCAATGCTTCCATTGCGTTCGGAGCATGCCAAAACCCTAAGATCAACTGTTTACTTGCCTCATTCGGATATCCAGAGCTCATGTTTCGAATTGATGATATCATCAATGACCACATTCATAATCAGTCTTGCCAATACCAGTCTTGGGAGCTCAAGGAGTCGTGACTACCAAGTATGTACTCTCCAAGTTCGAGTTCGAGTTCTTGTCTTGTTCCTTGTTCCAATCTTGTCTAGTATAGTTCTTGGACATCCCGTCTTGTCCTCTTGTAATCTCATAGTACACGATCTTGTCGAGTTCTTTCTTGTATCTAATTCATCTCCTAGAAGGGAGTTCTTGTAATCTAGGTATCTTGTTTTCATACTTACGATTCCAGGTTGTGGGATGTCCTATATCATTTCTAGTCGAGTTATTCATACCTATCAATCCCAGGTTGTGGGACACCTTGTATAAGTTACATATTTTTGTATCATTTTCCCTACATAAGTGTTCTTGTAATCAGAAGTGTATTTCAAAAATCTTGTCTAGTTAGAGAGCACAATCTAGTGCTCCCTTGACATTTTGGCAAGACTAGCTTCTATCCAAGATTAGGCATCATGGAGAACGCTTATGAACAGATTGTAGCATCACTTCAGAGTCTCCAACAACAAGTCGAGGACCTAACTCATCGACAAACACAAGTCGAGATGGGATATCCAGTGCATGTAGGTGCACTCCAAAAATTACAAGAATGAATTAGGAGTCTTCAAGCAAATCAAGGTAGTATTCAAGTGAACCAACAGCCTAGTACATCCTTCGTAAAGGAACCCAAGATCTGCATGCCAAAAAAATTCAATGGGGATCGCACAAAGTTTTGTGGATTTCTCTAGCAAGTTAAAATTTACACCCGTATGCAACTTGATAGATACCCTAACAAGGCATCCAAGGTCGGGTTTATTGGAACCTTGCTCTATGGCCAAGCATTATCATGGTTTGCCCTAATCTTGGAGAAGAACATGGTAGTACACAAAGTTACATCAAGGTAACCGCCTTGCCTCTACCTATGCATCAGAATTTAGAGAGTTGATATGTGATCTCACTTGGTATGAAGATTATTTCATAAGACAATTTAGATGGGGTTTAAGAGATAATGTAAAGGACCTTCTGCTCACAATGCCAGAGATTAAGACATTGAATGAATACATCATGCAAGCTATTCAATGTGATACTCGACTTTTTGAAAGGAAACAAGGAAAACAAGTAGAAGGAAGACCTCGCCAATGGAAACCCTTCCAGCCCACTCCTAAAGATGAGTCTATGCCTGAACCTATGCAAATAGATGTAAATAGGTTCCAACCTCTAACACCACAAGAGAAACAGAGAAGGAAAGATAACAAGTTATGCCTCTATTACGGAAACCCTGGGCATATTGCAGTTAATTGTCCCAACAAGAGAACAAACTCCAGAGTCGTAGCCACCCTTGTAGAGTAGGGAAATGAAGAAGTCTAGTTGTAAAAGAGACTATATAGTTGGACCATGATATAATGAAGGGTCTCATAATTCCAACTACACCCATAGAAACATATCTTGCACCTGTCAAGTTAATCATGCCCAAGAAGATCCTTTCCCTTACATCCCTAGTAGATGTAGGAGCCTCCTCATGTTTCATCGATGAAGGATTGGTTAAGAAACATGGAATTCATGTACTTGAGAAGAACAAACCAGTAGTAGCTGAATAGTAGATGGACAACCTCTAGCATCTGGGAATATAACCATCAAAACCACACTATTAAGCGTATGCCTTGGTGACCATGAATCCCACATATGTTTCAATGTAATATCGAGCCTAGTACATCTAGTTATCATTGGAATGCCCTGGTTAAAGAAGCATAATCTAGAAGTCAATCGGGAAAACAATATAATCACCCGTCGAGATATCCAAAAGAACCCAACATATGTTGGAGCCAAAGCCTTCATACATGTAGTAAGGAAGGAAACGGCATATATGATCTATGCCATACTAGCTCAAGAATCGAAGAAAGTTGATCCAGTGCAATTATCCAATTAGTACAAAGGCTTTGAAGATGTTTTTAAAAAGAAGAATGCAGGTATCCTCCCAGAGCATAGACCTTATGATTATCCCATCGATCTTCAAGAGGGAGCACAACCACCCTTTGGACCAATCTATAGAATATCCCCAAAGGAACTTACATAACTATGCAAGAACATTGATGAGAATCTAGCAAAGGGGTTTATCAAATGCTCAAAGTCTCCAACAGGAGCTCCTGTTTTATTTGTAAAGAAGAAGGATGGGACTCTCCGACTCTGTGTAGACTATCATGGATTGAATAAAGTCACCATAAAGAACACATATGCTCTACCACTCATATCAGAGCTCTTGGAAACGCCTTGGAAAAGCAAAGCTCTTCACGAAGATTGACCTTCGAGGAGCTTACAACCTTGTTAGGATTAGAGAAGGAGATGAATGGAAGACAACATTTCGAACAAGGTATGGTCACTTTGAATATGTAGTTATGCCATTTGGTCCCACAAATACTCTAGCTGTCTTTCGACATATGATGAATGATATCTTTTGAGAGTATTTAGATGATTTTATGGTAATATATCTCAAAGATATCTTGATAGTCTCCAAAAATCTAGAGGATCATGAATATCATGTAAAGATAGTCCTAGAGAAACTAAGAGAAAAAAGGATTATATGCAAAATTGGAGAAATGATCTTTCCATAAGACAGAAGTGGAATTTTAAGGGTACATTGTATCAGATAAGGAAATTTTTATGGACCCTAAGAAGATTGAGACAATCTGTCATGGAAAAAGGAAACTCTCAGATTTCATGTGAATCCTATATCTCATGATTGGTTCAGAATTTGGGGAAACTAATGCTTCCACTGCGTCCGAAACGTGCAAAACCCTAAGATCGACTGTCTTCTTGCTTGATTCTGACATCCAGAGACCATGCTACAAATCGATGACATCATCAATTCGTAACCACCCTAGACCTGCCCTTGGAAAACCTATATAAGGAGGGGTTGGCCACATTCATAATCACTCTTGCCAATACCAGTCTTGGGAGCTCAACGAGTCGTGACTGCCAAGTAAGTACTCTCTTCAAGTTCCAGTTCTAGTTCTTGTCTTGTTCCTTGTTCTAGTCTAGTTCTTGGACATCCTATCTTGTCCCCTTGTAATCTCATAGTACGAGATCCTGTCGAGTTCTTTTGTGTATCCAGTTCATCTCCCAGAAGGGATTCCTTGTAATCCAGATATCTTGTCTCATACTTACGATCCCGGGTTGTGGGATCTCCTGTATCATCTCTAGTCCAGTTTTCCATACCTATTGGTCCCGGGTTGTGGGACGTCTTGTATCAGTTACATCTTCTTGTATTATTTTCCCTACGTGGGTGTTCTTGTAATCGTAAGTGTATTTCAGAAATCTTGTCTACTGTAGTGAGAGAGCACAATCTAGTGCTCCCCTGACATTTTGGCAAGACTATCTTCTATCCAAGACCAGGCATCATGGAGAACGCTTATGAACAGATCGTAGCATCACTCCAGAGTCTCCAACAACAAGTCGAAGACCTAAGTCATCGACAAACACAAGTCGAGATGGGACATCCAATGCCTGTAGGTGCACTCCTCCAAGAATTACAAGAACGAATCGGGATTCTTCAAGAAAATCAAGGGAGTATTCAAGTGAATCAACCGCCTAGTACATCATTTATGAAGGAACCCAAGATTTGCATGCCAGAAAAGTTCGATGGGGATCACACATCATGATAAAGAACTTCTTGCCATAGTGGACGCATTTGATACTTCGCGTCACCATCTAGAAGGAGCAGCTCATAAAGTTATCGTGTATATAGATCACAAGAACATAGAGTATTTTATGACCACCCGCATCCTCAATAGAAGGCAATCTGGATGGAGTAACTTTTTGTCCAGTTCGACTTTGTCATCACATATCGTCCAGGATGGCAACAATGTCAATCAGATGCCTTGTCAAGAAGATCTTACCTTGCACCAAAGAAGGGTGAAGAGGCCTTTGATCAACAAGAGAGTGTATTACTCAAGCGTGAGCATCTCCAGTTAGCAGCTATCTCTTCAACCCATCCTGAAGAGTCAGCCTTGAATCATTTGATCCGTGAGAATCAACCACAAGATGAATTATTTTGTAATGTTAAGCAAAAAACTCAAGAAGGAAAAATCCAAGAAGTAAATGAATTCCAGGAAAAGGACGGGTTACTATTCTATAAGAACCTATTATATGTCCCTCTAGGAAAGCCTAGGATCCAAGTTCTTCAACAACATCATGACAACCGTGCAGCAGGATATTTTGGAGTAAATAAAACAATAGAACTCATATCTAGGGATTTTTGGTAGCCTCAAATGTGGAAGGACGTCAAAGAATATATCCGAACCTGTGACACTTGCAATAGATCTAAGG
This sequence comes from Ceratopteris richardii, assembly GCA_020310875.1. Lineage (NCBI taxonomy): Eukaryota > Viridiplantae > Streptophyta > Polypodiopsida > Polypodiales > Pteridaceae > Ceratopteris > Ceratopteris richardii. Next base: position 151,327,500 of record CM035433.1, on the reverse strand, counting down.
TACCATGACATAAGCCTCATGGCCTCTTGCAACCTTTACCTATTCCAGAAAGGCCATGGGCTTCATTATCTATGGATTTCATCAGAGATCTACCAAAGTCAGATAAGTATGATGCCATTCTTGTTATTGTGGATAGATTCACAAAGATGGCACACTTCATTCCAACTACAAAGGCAATCATAGGTGCAGCCACTGCTAGACTCTTTCTCAGATACATCTTTAGGCTTCATGGATTGCCTCATGATATTGTCAGTGATCAAGGTCCACAGTTCATATCCAGCTTTTGGAACAATCTTTGCAAGCTCCTTGGTGTTCAAGTTAAAGTATCTACAGCAAATCATCCACAGACTGATGGACAAACAAAACGGGTGAATCAAGTCCTAGAGCAATATCTCCGTTGCACTAGCAACTATCACCAAAATGATTGGTTTGAGTTGTTACCCTTTGCAGATTTTGCCTATAACAATAGTGTTCATGCATCTACTAAGCAAACTCCCTTCTTTGCAAACTATGGACAACATCCAAGGATGGATATACAACTCTTAAATCATGTCAAGAACCCAACTGCTAGAGACAAGGCCCAGTACCTGATGGACATTCACAAAGAACTCAAGGAAGATATCCATAAAGCTCAACAACAATATAAGTACTATGCAGATCAACATCGTGTCCATAATCCATCGTATCAAATTGAGGATAAAGTATGGTTACTCATAAACAATTTGCAAACTTCAAGGCCTTGTGCAAAGTTAGATCATCAAAGATTTGGTCCATTTACCATCTTGGCCAAGATTAATCTAGTCACCTTCAAGCTCCAACTACCAAGTACCATGAGAATACATCCAGTTTTCCATGTATCCATGTTGGAACCATATCAGATTTCACCATTGAGGGGGGAGAGACCTAGTCCTTCACCACCTATCGAGATTGATGATCATGAAGAATTTGAAATCGAGCATGTCCTAGATTCGAGGATATCCCGAGGAAGATTAGAGTACCTTATTCATTGGAAAGGGTATGACATCAGTGATCGTACTTGGGAACCTGCAGAAAACCTTCAAAGAGCACCAATCAAGGTTCGAGAATTCCATAAGAAAAATCCAATGAACCCGAGACCAGAGAACGTGACCGCTCCTCGTGGAACTCGTCGCTTGAGGGGGAGGTAATGTCATGGACAAAGGAAACTCTCAGATTTCATGTGAATCCTATATCTCATGATGGTTTCAGAATTTGGGGAAACTAATGCTTCCATTGCGTCCGGAACGTGCCAAAACCCTAAGATCGACTTTCTTACTTAATTTTGACATCCAGAGACCATGCTACGAATCGATGATATCATTGATGATATCATCAATTCGTAACCGCCCTAGAACGGCCCTTGGAAAACCTATATAAGGAGGAGTTGGCCACATTCATAATCAGTCTTGCCAATACCAGTCTTGGGAGCTCAAGGAGTCGTGACCGCCAAGTAAGTACTCTTCAAGTTCCAGTTCTAGTTCTTGTCTTGTTCCTTGTTCTAGTCTAGTTCTTGGACATCCTATCTTGTCCCCTTGTAATCTCATAGTACGAGATCCTGTCGAGTTCTTTCGTGTATCCAGTTCATCTCCCAGAAGGGAGTCCTTGTAATCCAGATATCTTGTCTCATACTTACGATCCCGGGTAATGGGATCTCCTGTATCATCTCTAGTCCAATTTTCCATACCTATTGGTCCCCGGTTGTGGGACCTCTTGTATCGGTTACATCTTCTTGTATTATTTTCCCTACGTGGGTCTTCTTGTAATCATAAGTGTATTTCAGAAACCTTGTCTACTGTAGTCAGAGAGCACAATCTAGTGCTCCCCTGACACAATCCTTGATTAGCAACCACCTTTATGTCTTTGAGATGTACAATGTTTTCTAGGGTTTGCCAATTTCTACAGGATATTCATTAGAGATTATTCCAAGATAGTAACACCTCTTATCAAGCTTATAGGGAACTCCAAATTCTTGTGGACCGAAGAAGTAGAAAAATCCTTTCAGACCTTGAAATCAACATTCGATACTGCTCCAATTCTAGTTCATCCTCATTCTAGTAAGCCCTTCTTCTTAGAGATAGATGCATTAGACTTTGCCCTAGGGGCCATTCTTTCACAATATGGGGATGATGGACACCTACATCTAGTTGCATATCATTCAAGGAAATTTTCCCCTCTAGAAATTAATTATGAAATTCATGATAAAGAACTTCTTGCCATAGTGGACGCATTTGATACTTGGCATAACCATCTAGAAGCAACTCATAAAGTTACCATATATACAGATCACAAGAATCTAGAGTATTTTATGACCACTCCCATCCTCAATAGGAGGCAATCTTGATGGAGTAACTTTTTATCCAGGTTCGACTTTGTCATTATATACTGTTGAGGACGTCAATAGTGTTAGTTAGATGCCTTGTCAAGAAGATCTAGCCTTGCACCAAAGAAGGGTGAAGAGGCCTTTGATCAACAAGGGAGCATATTACTCAAGCTTGAGCATCTCCAGTTAGCAGCTATCTCTTCAAGCCATCATGAAGATTCAGCCTTCAATCATTTGATCCGTGAGACTCTACCACGAGATGAATTGTTTTGTAACATTAAGCAAACAATGCATGAAGGAAAAATTCAAGAAGTAAATAAATTCCAAGAAAAGGATGGGTTACTATTCTATAAGAACCTATTGTATGTCCCTCTAGGAACTTCCAGGATCCAAGTACTTCAACAACCTTACAACGGGACATTTTGGAGTGAATAAAACAATAGAACTCATATCAAGGGATTTTTCGTGCCCTCAAATGTGGAAGGAAGTCAAAGAATATATCCGAACCTGTGACACTTGCAATAGATCTAAAATGCCATGAAATAAACCTCAAGGCCTCTTGTAGCCTTTATTTATTCTAGAAAGGCCATGGGCTTCATTATCTATGGAATTCATTATAGACCTAGCAAAGTTAGACAAGTATGATGCCATTATTATTATAATGGATAGATTTACAAAGATGGCACACTTCATTCCAACTACCAAGGCAATCACACGTGTAGCCACTGCTAGAATTTTCCTCAGATACATCTTTAGGCTTCATGGATTGCCTGATGATATTGTCAATGAGGTCCGCAGTTCATATCCAACTTTTGGAATAGTCTTTGCAAGCTCCTTGGTGTTCACGTTAAACTATCTACAACCAATCATCCACAGACTGATGAACAAATTGAATGGGTGAATCAAGTCCTAGAACAATATCTCCATTGCACCATGAACTATCATCAAAATTATTGGGTTGAGCTTTTACCCTTCGTAGAGTTTGCCTATAAGAATAGTATTTATACATCTACCAAGTAGACTCCCTTCTTTGCAAATTATGGACAACATCCAAGGATGGATATACAACTCATAAATCATGTCAAGAACCCCGTTGCCAGAGATAAGGCCCAATACCTCATGGACATTCACAAAGAACTCAAGGAAGAGATCCATAAAGCTCAAGAATCATATAAGTACTATGCAAATCACCATCATGTTCATAATCCATCGTATCAAATTGGGGATAAAGAATGGTTATTAAAAAATAATTTGCAAACTTCAAGGCCTTGTGCAAAGTTAGATCATCAAAGATTTGGTCCATTCACCATCTTGGCCAAGATTAATCCAGTCACCTTCAAGCTCCAGCTACCAAGTACCATCAGAATACATCCAGTTTTCCATGTATCCATGTTGGAACCATATCAAATTTCACCATTGAGTGGGAGAGACCTAGTCCTTAACCACCTATTGAGATTGATGATCATGAAGAATCGATGTCGAGCATGTCCTAGATTCAAGAATATCCTGAGGAAGATTGGAGTACCTGGTTCATTGGAAAGGGTATGACATCACTGATCATACTTGGGAACATGTAAAAAAACCTTCACATAACACCAATCAAGGTTTGAGAATTTCATAAGAAAAATCCAATGAAGCCGAGACCGGAGATCATGACTTCTCCTCGTGGAACTTGTTGCTTGAGGGGGAGGTGATGTCATGGATAAAGGAAACCATCTTGAACCTCAAATTCCATGTAAATGCTATATCTCAGGAGAGGTTTAGAATTAGGAGAAATCAAATCTTCAATTGCATCCGAAATGTGCCAAAACCCTAAGATTGACTGTCTATTTGCTGAATTCTGACATTGAGAGGTCTTGCTCAGATTGCTGACATGATTGATGACATCATCAACTCGTAACCGCCCTTGAAATCCTATATAAGGAGGCCTTGGTCACATACATACTTAGTGTTGCCAATGCAAATCTTGGGAGCTCAAGGAGTCTTGATCACCAAGTAAGTACTTTCAAGTTCCAGTTCCAGTTCTAGCCTTGTCTTTTGTTCTAGTCTTGTCTACTCTTGTATTTGAATAAGTCACTATAAAGAACAGATACCCTCTACCACTCATATCAGAGCTCTTGGAACACCTTGGAAAAGCAAAGCTCTTCATGAAGATTGACCTTCGAGGAGGTTACAACCTTGTGAGGATCAGAGAAGGAGATGAATGGAAGACGACATTTTGAACAAGGTATGAACACTTTGAATATGTAGTTATGCCTTTTGGTCTCACAAATGCTCTATTTGTTTTTCAACATATGATGAATGATATCTTTTGAGAGTATTTAGATGAATTTTTGGTAATATATCTCGATGATATCCTAACATTCTCCAAAAATCTAGAGGATCATGAATATCATTTAAAGATAGTCCTAGAGAAACTAAGAGAAAAAGGGTTATATGAAAATTTGGAGAAGTGCTCTTTCCATTAGATAGAAGTGGAGTTTTTAGGATACATTGTATGAGAGAAAGGAATCTTTATGGACCCTAAGAAGATCAAGAGAATCCTTGATTGGCAACCACCTTCCTGCGTTTGAGATGTATAATGTTTTCTAGGGTTTGCCAAATTTTATAGGATATTCATCAGAGATTACTCCAAGATAATGACACCTCTTACCAAGCTTACAGGAAACTCAAAATTCTCATAGACCAAAGAAGCAAAAAAAGCCTTTCAGATCTTGAACTTAGCATTCACCACTGCTCCAATTCTAGTCCATCCTAATTCTAGCAAGCGCTTCTTCTTAGAGACAGATGCATTAGGCGTTGCCATAGGTTCTATCCCAATATGGAGATGATGGACACCTACATCTAGTTGCATAACATTCAAGGAAATTTTTCCCTCCAGAGATTAATTATGAAATCCATGATAAAGAACTCCTTGCCATAGTAGACACGTTTGATACCCGGTGTCATCATCTAGAAGGAGCAGCACACAAAGTTACTGTGTATACATATCACAAGAACTTAGAGTATTTTATGACCACCTACATCCTCAATAGATGGCAATCTCAATGGAGTAATTTTCTATCCAGGTTCGACTTTGTCATCACCTAACGTCTAGGACGTCAACAATGTCGGTCAGATGCCTTGTCCAAAAGATCTTACCTTGCACCAAAGAAGGGTGAAGAGGCCTTTGATCAACAAGAGAATGTATTACTCAAGTTTGAACATCTCTGGTTAGCAGCTACCGCTTCAATCCATCATGAAGATTCAAACTTGAATCATTTGATTCGTGATAATCTACCACAAGATGAATTGTTTTGTAATGTTAAGGAGAATACTCAAGAAGGAAAAGTCGAAGAAGTAAATGAATTTTAGGAAAAGGACGGGTTACTATTCTATAAGAACCTATTGTATGTTCCTCCAGAAAAGCCCATGATCCAAGTACTTCAACAACGTCATGAAAACCTTTTAGTAGGAGATTTTGGAGTAAATAAAACATAGAACTCATATCAAGGGATTTTTGATGGCTTCAAATGTGGACGAAAGTCAAAGAATATATCCGAACCTATGACACTTGCAATAGATCTAAGGTACCGCGACATAAACCTCATGGCCTCTTGCAATCTTTACCTATTCCAGAAAGGCCATGGGCTCCATTGTCTGGATTTCATCACAGATCTACCAAAGTCAAATAAGTATGATGCCATTCTTGTTATTGTGGATAGATTTACAAAGATGGCACACTTCATTCCAACTACAAAGGCAATCACAGGTGCAACCACTGCTAGAATTTTTCTCAGATACATCTTTAGGCTTCATGGATTGTTCTGATGATATTATCAATGATCGAGGTCCACAGTTCATATCCAGCTTTTGGAACAGTCTTTGCAAGCTCCTTAGTGTTCAAGTTAAATTATCTACAACAAATCATCCACAGACTGATGGACAAACAAAACGGGTGAATCAAGTCCTAGAGCAATATCTCTGTTGCACCAACAACTATCACCAAAATGATTGGTTTGAGTTGTTACCCTTTGGAGAGTTTTCCTATAACAATAGTGTTCATGCATCTACTAAGCAAATTCACTTCTTTGCAAATTATGGACAACATCCAAGGATGGATATACAATGCTCAAATCATGTCAAGAAGCCAATTGCCAGAGATAAGGCCCTGTACCTCATGGAAATTCACAAAGAACTCAACGAAGAGATCCATAAAGCTCAAGACCATTATAATTACTATGCAAATCAACATCGTGTTCAAAATCCATCGTATCAAATTGGGGATAAAGTATGGTTACTCAGAAACAATTTGCAAACTTCAACGCCAAGATTAATCCAGTCACCTTCAAGCTCCAGCTACCAAGTACCATGAGAATACATCCAGTTTTCCATGTATCCATGTTGGAACCATATCAGATTTCACCATTGAGGGAGGAGAGACCTAGTCCTTCACCACCTATTGAGATTGATGATCATGAAGAATTCGAGGTCAAGCATGTCCTATATTCAAGAATATCTCGAGGAAGATTGGAGTATCTTGTTCATTGGAAAGGGTATGACATCAGTGATCACACTTGGGAACCTATAGAGAACCTTCATAGAGCACCAATCAAGGTTCAAGAATTTCATAAGAAAAATACAATGAATCTCAAATCAGAGATCATGACCACTTCTCGCGGAACTTGTGGCTTGAGGGGGAGGTGATATCATGGACAAAGAAACCATCCTAAACCTCAGATTCCATGTGACTTCCATATCTCATGATTGGCAAAATTTGGGGAAAACAATGCTTCCATTGCATCCGAAACATGCAAAACCCTAAGATTGATTGTCTACTTGCCTAATTCGGGTATCCAGAGCTCATGTTTGGAATTGATGACATCATTGATGGCATGGTTAATTCGTAACCACCTTTCATGAACCGCTTTTGAAAACCTATATGAAGAGGGGTTGGCCACATTCATAATCAGTCTTGCCAATACCAATCCTGGGAGCTCAAGGAATCGTGACTGCCAAGTAAGTTCTAGTTCCAATTGTTGTCTTGTTCCTTGTTCTAGTCTTGTCTAGTTTAGTTCTTGGACATCATGTTTGCCCTCTTGTAATCTCATAGTATGAGATCTTGTCGAGTTTTTTCTTGTATCTAGTTCATCTCCTAGAAGGAGGTTCTTGTAATCTAGGTATCTTGTTTCATACTTACGATCCAGGTTTGTGGGATCTCTTGTATCATCTACAGTCGAGTTATTCATACCTATCAATCTCGGGTTGTGGGATGTCTTATATCAGTTACATATTGTTGTATCATTTTCCCTAAATGAGTGTTCTTGTAATCAGAAGTGTATTTCCAAAATCTTGTCTACTGTAGTCAGAGAGCACAATCTAGTGCTCCCTTGATAGATGCAAGTGAATCATATATGCTTTTGATTTTTAAGGTGTAGTCACCTATTGACATGCTCTTTTTCTCCAATGTATGCGGCTCATTCTTGACTTGTAATTTACATGCCTTTGTATTGGTCTCATACAATGTGACCAAATTGTTCCAATCCTCTTTCGGGGTTTTTGCATGTTGTATGTACCCAATTATGCTATCTTGTATGCTAATAGACAACCAATACATTACCTTTTGTGCTCCTTGGTTCCACACTTCATATGCTCTTAACTGGTTTTCTTGATTCCTTTGTGGTAACTATGAAGGTTTTCATTGTCTCCTTCGATGTACTTTCAGTATCATTTTCCCATCAAGAAATTCATCATTATGAATCCCCAAAAATCAAAGTTCTTCTTTTCCAACTTATCGCTCATAAGTTGACTCATTTGATCAACATTTTCCATTTGTGTAGCTCTTGCTCTAATACAATGGTAAGCACCATATTAAGAAGCTCCACCTCCTTAATGTTAATCCGCAAAAGAGATAGGAGTGATATGAAGATTGTGAACGCGAGATATAGTGAGAGTGAAGGTGAGAAGCACAGAGATGCACATACACATACACACACACAAGGAAGAGACAAGCGACACAATGGAAGGTTGAAAGTAGATTCTATTACTCAAGAACACTCTCATTAAGTCATACAAACTACACTAGCTCATACTATCTAACCTCAAAAAGAGGACTTGCTCAAAATGTGATTAGTTGTATGTACTGCATCAAACCTTAACATAGAAAGCTTTTTGGATGACATTATGGTATGCATCATCTCAACAACTATCCCATTCCTTCTCTCCCTAACACCATTCTATTCAAGAGTGTAATCAATAGTGAGTTGATGAGAGATACCTTTGTCTTCAAGAAAATATTTGAAGTCTTGTGACATGTACTCTTCTCCTCTATCACTTCTCCAAATCTGATTTTTTTTCTAAATCTCATTTATAACCATAACTAAGAACTTCTTGAAAGTAGGAAAGACCTACGACTTTGCTTTAAGACCATAAAACCATGAATATATCATGAAATCATCAATAAATGTGAACAAATACCTATAACCTTGAATGGAATCTATTCTCATAGGACCATTCACATCTAAATGTCTGATTTGCAACTTCCTTGTGACCATGATGTATCCATGTTTCTTGAAAGGAAGTTTGTAAAGCTTTCCTTCAACACATTCTTCAAATGATTTTGTATCATTCGTTAAAGCAAAAGTAGGTAGACTCTCTACCATTTCTTGATCTTTGATGTGCTTAAGAGCTGTGTAACTGATATGACCAAACTTATCATGCCATAACTTCATGTTCTCCTTAGGTGTAGAAGACTTGGCATCAACATGAGAAAATTTTGATAATACAAACATGTCACTTTTGTTTTCACCTTGAACTAGACAATGCTCCTCATTAGGTGAGAGGATCTGACATAATTCTTTCTTAAAAACAACTTTATATCCATCTATCAAGAAAGTAGATATCGAGAGAAAATTCTTCTTCAATTTTTGGAACATAAAGAAATTGTGAAATTTCCACCTAATCTTGACTTTAGGTTTACTTCTCCAACACCTATAATATCCAAACCATGATCATCTGCAATGGTCACTCTTTTACCTAAGGAATTAGAAAGTGAAGCAAATACCTTCCTGCAATCTGTCATATGCTTAATAGCTCTTGAATAAAAAATCCAAGGATTATCATAGATTGCATTTAATACTACTTTATTGAAAGCTAATTCTTCAATATTGACACATGCATAAGATTCTTCCTTTGAAGACATAGGTTTGAAGTCAAAGAATGAAGCAAAGATCAACATATGAGGCTTGAAGTTTAGTGCATGGTTAGAAGATGAAGACTTGTATATACATGTATACTAATCTTGTAATTAGTTCATAAAAACTTTGCATCTATGATGAGTCGTGATGTAAACATCTATATATACTTGATATAGATGTACTACAAAAAAGAGGGATGATGAGTGAAAAGTTTTAGAAGTCATTAGAGACTTTAGAAAGTGAGAAGAACTTGAAGTATCAATCAGATGTAAGATTTCTCTGAATAGAAGAAAGTTGCACCTCGATCTTTTGATCAGTGCTCCTTCTATGTTTACCTTCTTGATGAATGCTTTTGTACAAGTCTAATTCTATAGTTGAGCGACCTCTGTACAAGTTTTGAGAGTTTAATTGTGTAAATGTGACCTCTGTACAAGTTTTGAGAGTTTAATTAGTAGGAACATTTACATGTGTAAATGTGAATAAGTGAAGACAGGAACATGCACAATCCCGTTGGTCAATGTTTTGATCAGATGTCCCTCCATAGTGTAAAGTTTTGAGCAAGTAGGCACTCATTCTAAGTTGAAAGGTAAGCTACTTGTTGCTAAAAGCATTTGAATAAAAAAGTTCTAGTTTGGGAGAACCATGCATTAGAAGTTGCAGGTGTCAAAGTCGACTACACAGAAGAATAGTTTCAAACATAGGTACATTGTTTGAAGTAAATCTCAAGATTTACAGAATCCTTTGGAGAGCTTTAACTTGGACAAGGTATGAAAACTTTAGGAGACACCTTGTATAAAGTTTTATTGAAAAATTTGCACATTTGATCAGTCAATAAGTGAATTAAGTGCAACAGACTTTTTTGAATAATTAGTTTCTTCACAGTTAGTGCAAAGTTTCATAATTTGGCATTGGTCTTCCAAAATTGGTTGAGGTTTTGAGTTTTTCTTGATATAGAGGTGCTTTAGCATCAAGGATAACTTGTTCTGTTGGAGATTAACACTCTCCATCAGTGGTATCAAAGCATGAGTCATTAGATTTGAAGAAAGAAGGACCCTGACTATTACATATATACAAAAAATGAATCCTTGAAGATTCAAAAGATGAAAGCTTGCAGTGAAAGCTAGAGATGGAGACCTGAAGCTATCAAGAAGATCAAAAGGAACTACATTAGAAGTAAAGGTACATTTATTATTCACAAAGCTTGAAGAATTTATTGCACAGGTGAAGAAAATGGGAGATTCTCTACAGATAGAGAAATTGGATAGAGAAAACTATCCTGCTTGGTCAATGAGGATGGAAGCTCATCTCATGAGCAAAGATTTGATAGGATACATCACATGTGAAGAAAAAAAACCAAAATTTAGGGATCCTAGTGTTCCAACTAGGGAAGAGTTTTTCAGATTTGAAGACATGGATGAAGAATGATGCTCAAGCAAGGAGCATTATCTACATGGGAGTCAATGATTACTTGCTACCTCACAGTAGAGGACTTGAAAGTGCAAGTGACATATGGAATGCTTTGGAGGAGCATTTCCAAAATACTACAAAGTCACGGAAGGCATCTCTATGGGCAGAGTTCACCACATTCAAAAAGAAAGCTTCTCAATATATTTCTAATTATGTTGCAAGGATGGACATTGCAAATGCATTAGGAGCAATTGATGAAGACATTGAAGAGGATAAATTGGTAAGAAAAATTCTCACAGGTTTGAGAGGAGATGAGAATTTGAAGCCTTTCATTCTATCCACTGAATTGTCACTAGATCATTTCACTCTTGATTTGAATCAATTGCTAGGACATATGCTAACCTTTGAGCAGGATGTCAAAGGTGATGTTGATAAAAGTACATGCCAATCAGTGTATTCAGAGGACAAGAAGAAGATTAACAAAGGCAAGAAACAATTGAATGAAGATGAAGGTAATACTAGTCAAGCTAACTTCCTAAGAGGAAGAGGTGGCGACAAAGGAAGAGGAAGAGGCAGAAGAAATAAAGATGGTGTCAAAGCTTGCTAGATTTGTGGTAAGGCTAATCATTTAGCTCATGAATGTTGGCATAATAATCAAAATAGTGGAGGATACAATCAAAACTTTAATTCAAGAGGAAGAGGTAATAGAAATCAGAGAGGTAATTTCAAAGGTAGAGGTTACTTTGGAAGATATGCAAGTAGAGGCTTTCAAATTCAATCCTACAATAATACCTACCTCAACTATGCTTCAGATCAGAAAGAGGATTCAACCTTAATTATGAATGCAAATTTTGAAAGACAAAGTGAAGATCAAAGAGTCTTCTACATTGACTAAGGGTGTAGCAATCACCTGAGTGGCAATATATCTTTGATGATTGATTTTGAGAATAAGGTAACTAATCATATAGTTCAAACAGGTGATAACACAAAGCACAATGTGAAGTCCATTGGATCAGTAAAGGCCAAGGATGGAAGCACTCTTCTGAGTAAAGTTTTGTATGTTCCTACAATCCCAAAGAATCTGATAAGTGTAGGGCAAATTGTAGACAAAGGTTATGAAGTAAGGTTCACTAATGATGGAGTTTTTGTGGAAGGCCCTAACAATGGGTATAAACAAATTGTTTCAGGAAAGAAAGAAGGAAGGCTATTCACATTGAAGATTCAAGGCAATGTTGGTCATGCCTTGTTCACTTATGGAGGACATAAGATCTCTGAGTTAGATCTTTGGCATAAAAGGCTTGGTCATTTCAATGAAAGAGATATTAAGGATATGATTAATAATGGTTTCGTGCTTGGATTACCTAATGTTATAGGTCAACACATGACATATAGATGTGAAGCATGTCAATTAGGTAAGGCTCATAAACAATCACATAATAAGCATGGTTTAATGTATTCAGAGAAGCTTGAGATGGTACATAGGGGAGAGTATTTCTCTAATGAGTTCAACGATTACTTACGGAACTAGGTATAAAAAGGGAAGTTACTTGCATGTCCTCTCGTCAAAAGAATGGTGTAATAGAAAGGAGAAATAGAACTCTTGTTGAGTTTGCAATGTCAATGATGAAGGAGAAAAATTGTCCTAATTATTTGTGGGCTAAGGCTGTAAATACAACCACATAGTCGGTGAATAGGCTACCATGTAAAGCTTTGCAGGGTATGACACCATATGAAGCATGGTGGGGTAAGAGACCTACCTTAGATCATTGCAAAGTGTTTGGAAGTTTGGCTTATGCATATGTGCCATCTCAGTTGAGGTATAAATTGGAACCTAAAGCTGAAAAGTATGTGTTCATTGGTTATGATGATAAGCAGATGGGTTATAGGTTGTGGAGTCCATCCACAAAGCAATTCCTTGTGTGAAAGGATCTTACATTTGATGAGAAAGGTACTTGGTATGTAGATACAATTAACATTAATGCATGTGATGAAGAAACATTGAACTAGAAGAAAGGTAAATTAAAGGTTCAAATATTTGATGAAGAAGAGAACAATGAAGCATTAGTTGAAGTTGGAGAAATGCTAAGGTTTGATCCAGAATGTGATGAACCAGAAACTTCAAGAAGTGGAGAACTCAGAAGATCATCAAGGCACAAATGACAACCTACAAGGTATAGCTATGATACTTCATTTTTTACCACTAAAGATTATGCTTATATGGTGAAAGCAGAGGAAGACCCTTCTACATATGAAGAGGCAAAAGGTAAGGAAAATTGGGAGAAAGCTATGCAGGAGGAATATGATACATTGATGGAGAATGAGACATGGGATTTGGTTCGTAAACCAAATAGTCAGAAGATTATTGGATGCAAATGGGTCTACAAGACAAAGATGTATGCAGATGGAAGTGTGTCTAGATATAAAGATAGACTTTTTGTGAAAGGGTATGCTCAGACATATGGTATAGATTATGATGAGACTTATAGTCCTGTGGCAAAGATGAAAACTATAAGGACTCTCATAGCTATTGCTGCATGTAAAGGTTGGAAGATATGTCAATGAAGAATGCTTTTCTAAATGGTTAGATTTAAGATGATGTTTTCATGGAGCAACCATAAGGTTTCAAGGATAAAAGGTATCCAAAGTATGTATGTAAGCTCAAGAGAGCTTTGTATGGTTTGAAGTAGACCCTAAGTGCGTAGAATTATAGACTTGTGAAGTTCTTGAAGGAGCTTGGTTTCCAAGTATCTAAGGCAGATAGTAGCTTGCTTGTTAAAGCAAGTGATGATGGGTTCATTTACATGTGCATATATGTTGATGACATAATTCTTACATGTACAGATGAGAAGGGCATACAAAGTCTTAAGACGCAAATGAAGAAAGAGTTCAAGATTAGTGACTTGGGAGACTTGTCATATTTCTTGGGCATGGAGATTTCATATACTCAACATGGAGTATATGTGACTTAAGAAAGGTATTTCAAGAACTTACTAATCAAGCTTAAAATGGAAGATTGCAGGGTAGCACCTACTCCAATGGAGGTGAATCATAAATTGAGCAGATATGGAGGAGAAGAATTCAATGACATGAATCTATATCAAAGTCTGGTTGATAGTCTAATCTATGCTACACTATCCAGGCCTGATTTGTCATATGCAGTTGGAGTGTTGTCTCAATTCATGCATTGTCCTAGGAAAGAACGTTGGATTGCAGGACAAAGGGTGTTAAGATAAATTAAGGGTACACTCAAAGAAGGTTTGTATTATGGATTCACATGAGATACAAACATCAAGATATATAGTGATACAGATTGGGCAGGTGATCCTGATGATAGGAAATCAACCTATGGATATCTATGTTATGTGGGAGATAAGTTAATCTCTTGGTGTTCTAAGAAGCATAATACAATTGCCTTTTCATCCACAAAAGCAGAGTATAAAGGTATGGTTGAAGCTGCAAAAGAAGTTATATGGTTGAAGACTCTCATGAAGAGTTTTGACATCATTCACAGTACACCCACTATTCATGGAGATAATATGAGTTCATTGTATCTAGCTGCTAACCTCGTATTTCATGCCAAGACTAAACATATTGAGATTCAATATCATTTCTTGAGAGAGAAGGTGATTGATAAAGAAATTGAAGTTATACAGACATCAACAAAAGATCAGATTGCAGAGATGTTAACCAAAAGCTTAGATGGACCTAAGTTACAAAGGTTCAAAGACATGGCAGGTATAAAGAAGTTGGAGAAAATCACAATTGAAGATTGAGGGGGAGGTGTTGGTGCAAGACAATCATCAATTGATGATTTGGACAAAGTTTGAAGTCAAAGAATGAAGCAAAGATCAACATATGAGGCTTGAAGTTTAGTGCATGGTCAGAAGATGAAGACTTGTATATACATGTATACTAATCTTGTAATTAGTTCATAAAAACTTTGCATCTATGATGATTCATGATGTAAAAATCTATATATACTTGATATAGATGTACTAAGAAAAAGAGGGATGATGAGTGAAAAGTTTTAGAAGTCATTAGAGACTTTAGAAAGTTAGAAGAACTTGAAGTATCAATCAAATGTAAGATTTCTCTACATAGAAGAAAGTTGCACCTCAATCTTTTGCTCAGTGCTCCTTCTATGTTTATCTTCTTGATGAATGTTTTTTTACAAGTATAATTCTATAGTTGAGTGACCTCTGTAAAAGTTTTGAGAGTTTAATTGTAATCAGGATGAGAGAATTTTAAGTAGGAACATTTAAATGTGTAAATGTGAATAAGTGAAGATAGGAATAGGTGCAATCCCGATGGTCAATGTTTTGATCAGATCTCCCTCCATACTGTAAAGTTTTGAGCAAGTAAGAACTCATTCTTTAAGTTGAACGGTAAGCTACTTTTGGATAAAAGAATTTGAATCAACGGGCTCTAATTTGGGAGAATCATGCATTAGAAGTTGTAGGTGTCAAAGTCGACTACATAGAAGAACAATTTCAGACATAGGTACATTGTTTGATGTAAATCTCAAGATTTACTGAATCTTTTGGAGATATTTAACTTGGAGAAGGTGCAAAAACGTTACGAGAAGACACCTTGTATAAAGTTTCATTGAAATCTTTACAGATTCAATCAGTCAATAAGTGGATTAAGTGCAACTGAATTTTCTGAATAATTAGTTTCTTCATAATTAGTGCAAAGTTTGATAATTTGGCATTGGTCTTCCAAAATTGGTTGAGGTTTTGAGTTATTCTTGATATATAGGTTCTCTAAAATCAAGGATAACTTGTTCTTTTGGAGATTAACACTCTCCATCATTTTCTTCTCACTATAAATCCTTTTTTTGCACTTTGCTATGAAATGACCTGATTTCTTGCAATACTGGCAACTTCCTTTCTTTGAAGTAGACGTACTAGAAATAAAATTCTCTTTTGGTGTGGAAGAAGTAGTAGGGGTATATGTGGTAGAAGATGAAGTGGAAGGCTTACTTTCTTTTTTACTTTGATGAATCTTCTTCTCCTTCTTTGTTATCTCCTTCTTCTTCTCACCCTTTGATGATGATAACATGGCTTCATCATTCTCTTCTATACTCTTTTGTTGATATGAACTAACAAGAACTACAACTCTTCAAGTGAAATTTCTCTATCTCTTGTAGAGAGAGATAAAGAAGTAACAAAAGAATGAAATGAAGATGGAAGTGAATTTAAAAGTGTGTTTACATCTCCTCATCTAAAATAATGACTCCAACATTAAGTACTTGATCACGTAAATTCTTGAGCTTCAAAATATGTGACTGAGCTGACTTAGAAACTTTCATCCTTGTGTTGGCTAATTGTCTCCTTAGATAAGCTTTCCTAACAAGATTTCTACTTTGATAGAGATTCTCTAACTCCAAGCAAGCTTGACGAGAGGTTCAGGATGACCTGATTTGGGGTATAATATCCCTGTTGACTCTCAGAGCAATGAATGAAAGTGCTTGTGCATCCGTTGAATCCCATCTAGATTGCTCTTCTGTAGGAAGTAATTTGGTAGTATCATAAACCCCAAATGATGAAAGAGTTTGTTCTTTTTCTTCAATAACCTCTTATTGAGTAGTAATTAGGGTAGCAGGTCTTTTGGAAGATGAAGCAACATACTCTCCTATTTGTCTTGGTCTTGGGTACTTTCCATTGACAATATTCCACAAGTCTTAAGATAATAAAAAATTCATCATCATAAACTCCACATTGGATGGTTAGAAATTCCTCCAAGTTGATCTTTATTTTCACGTATATAATGACTCATCTTGTTAAGGACTATGCTCTAATACCAAATGTTGGAAATGGGGTGGGCCCTAATATTAATATTCATAATTTTACAAGATCTTTCAACACATGAGCCTTTGCATACACACCTTAAGACTCAACTTTAGATGAATGAGAAATAGAGAGAGAATACAAAAAAATTCAAAGTGTCAAAGTAAGCTAAATGCTTACTTATACACACTATCTAATATGAATGTCAAATTACAATGTGTTTAATGATATAAAATTGAATGTATATTAATACAAAATTGAATCTAGGCTGAATTTAGGGTTCTAGATACAAGAGTTTGTGCATAAACCTCTAAATTCTTCCACAAGAATTCCTTAAACACATGACACATCATTCTTTGAAACATAGCAGGTGCATTGGTGAGCCCAAATAGTATCAAACAAAATGCAAAAATCCCCCATTCAATGGCAAAAGTCATCTAACATTGATCTTCTAGGGTTGTGGCTACTTGATTGTAACTTGAAAATCCATCAAGGAAGCTTTAAACTTCCTTGCTTGCTACTTGTTCTAATAGATGCTTGCTGATAGGAAGTGGATAACTATCTCTTATGGTGGTCGCATTAATTTTCTTCAAGTTAACACACACTTGTAGATTTCCATTCTTTTTGGGCACTACTATGTTGGGGGATACCCATTTGGTATGCTCAATCTCATAGATGAATCATGCTTCTATCAAGCAATCAATTTCCTCTTTGATTTCGGCTACATAATTATGATTGTATGTGTAATGTTGTTGCTTGATTGGCTTGGCTTCTTAAGTCATCAAGTTCCTATGAGAAGAGATGTCTAGATCCACTCCTTTTAGGTCCTTGTAGTTCCAAGTGGACACATCTTTGTATTCTCTCAACAACCCTATTAACTCTTGTTCTATATCATCACTCAAGTCATGTCCTATGTAATTACATCTCTCTTCTCCATCTTCTATGGTCATCATTATCTTCTAGGTCTTTTCTTTGTTGTGATAGGCTCTTCCTATGAGAGTATCTTATTTAGGCATTCATATCATGATTTTCCTATCCTCAATCTCATATTTTTTGAAAGTCCCTAGCAAGTCAAACAAGGACACTTCCTCTTCTTGTATTGGTGATTTCTTCTTTCTTCTTTTCTTCGCACTCTTGTCATTCTCTCGTATAATTGACTGCCTTTCAGGTGCACATTGATGTGGTTAATTTGCTCTGATACCACTTGTTATGGTCGACGCGGCAAAGGCCCGAACCTTGTCAAGCCTGCGGAATTTGCTGCGCCACCGAAAATTGGTTGCCAAGCTAGAGTGATATTAGAACACCTCTATAATCAGCAGTAGCTTAGCAGAGTTACTGTCACTCAAACGTATAAGACTTTGTTTTGAATTTACTGAGAAATTCACTGGGACTTCACCGGACTGTCACCAGACTGTCACCGTAATTATACCGGAATCTTACCAGAATCAACTCCTATTCTGTTTGTAATTACTTCAAGTGAGTATACAAGAAGTAAGGAAGTGATGCGTGAACTTCCTTCACTGAGTGAACTCTTTCTGAAGGTTAAGAGAAAACTTCTCCAGTTCAAAATGTCTCTTTCCAGTTAGACTTTGTACTGTGTGTACATATCCATTTCACCAAAATCCTTGACGAAGTGATATTAGAGATGTCTAGCTATAAGATAAGCTAACTCTCATACAAACCTTTAATTTACTCTGCAAGATATACTTCGTTGTTCTACCGGAAAACACGTTTTC
This sequence comes from Ceratopteris richardii, assembly GCA_020310875.1. Classification (NCBI taxonomy): domain Eukaryota; kingdom Viridiplantae; phylum Streptophyta; class Polypodiopsida; order Polypodiales; family Pteridaceae; genus Ceratopteris; species Ceratopteris richardii. The sequence goes on along the minus strand of CM035433.1, from coordinate 151,309,055 downwards.
TGAGAAAATTGTAACTGACCGAAACATTCTTTTACTGAGATAGTACCGAGGGACACGTTTACTAACGAACTGTAACTATTAACGGTTAACGAAATTTCTACCGTAACACGAAAATACTCAGAGTTCTTCACATACGAACAGTGCGCGCAAACTTCCACATGAACATGTGTTTTCTATTAGAGAAGATGTGTACAAATTAGCTTGGCCTCTTCTTGCTCAAGCGATAGAAACTCTCCTACACTGAGTAGTTTCTGTTTACCATCTCTCTCAGATGAATACCTGACATTTCAGGTTTCTGTTATTCATCTGTACATACGCAATCTCTGGCGTCTTCTGAGAACTTCTCTCTCTCTCTCTCTCTCTCCACTCTCTATACATACGCGATCTCTGGCGTCTTCTGGAAAACCTTCTCACACACTCCCCCCGGTCTGACCTCTATATGTGCTCTATTTAAACTGCACGCTCTTCTCACGCACGTTCTAGCTCGCACTTCCCTCTTATTATTCTTATGCACGTTCTCTCTATATATACAGTTTGATTCGGTGTAATGAACTCTATCAAACTCTGATTCTGCAAGATTCTGCGATGTACATAACAATCGTGAATTTGTCCCTTCATTAAGGCTTTTGATTTTTTGAATATTTGATTCCGCTTCTCTTTATCTTCCTTTGTCTATACGTCAAATTTGTGAGTGATTCTTCAACAGCTCCCCCTCAATCACTAATTTGACTCTTCCTGTCTTCATATATTTTTCTTTCTTTTATACCTGCCATTTCTTTGAATCTGCTTGTCTTTGTTCCATCCAAGCTCTTTGTCAAAATATCTGCAATTTGATCTTTTGTCGGAGTGTATATTATTTCTATCTCCTTCTCCATTACCTTTTCCCTCAGGAAATGATACTGAATTTCTATGTGCTTTGTTCTTGCATGAAATACTGGATTTGCTGCAAGATACAGCGAGCTCATATTATCTCCATGTATGATGGGTATACCTTGATCAATACCCATGCTTTTGAACAAGGTCTGCATCCATATCACTTCTTTAGCTGCTTCTACAAGTCCTTTATATTCTGCTTCTGTTGACGATAAAGCCACTGTGTGTTGTTTCTTCAAACACCAGCTTACTAGCTTATCTCCTAGGTATATCATATACCCATGTGTTGACCTTCTATCATCTTGGCTTCCTACCCAATCTGAGTCACTGTATGCTCTCAGTTGTATATCTGACGTAAAAGGATAATATAATCCTTCCTTTATAGTTCTTTTTATATATCTAAGAGCTCTCTGTCCTGCAACCCAAGGTTGATCCTTCAGACAATGCATGAACTGTGAGAGAACTCCCACTGCATAGCTAAGATCCGGTCGTGTTAGTGCAGCGTAGATTAGGCTTCCTACTAACGACTGATATTTCCTCATATCTTTAAACTCTGCACCACTGTATTTGCTGAGTTTATGATTTGCTTCAGGCGGTGTTGAAGCTTCTCTGCAATTCTCCATATTAAACTTCTTCGGTAAGTTTAGGAGATACCTTTCTTGCATAACATATACACCATGATCTATGTATGTGATTTCCATTCCTAGAAAGTATGACAACTTTCCTAGGTCACTGATCTGAAACTCCTTTTTGAGTAATCTCTTTACTTCTTTAATTCCTTCATCTGAAGTACCTGTAATTATAATGTCGTCTACATAAATGCAAATATAGATCATTCCTTCTTCTGTTCTCTTGATGAGTAGACTTGCATCTGCTTTCAAACTTTGGTATCCAAGTTCATTAAGATATTTCACAAGCCTGTAATTCCAAGCTCTTGGAGCTTGCTTCAGTCCATAAAGTGCTTTTCTTAATCTGCAAATGAAGTTTGGGTATCTGGAACTTACAAACCCTTCCGGTTGTTCCATGTAGACTTCATCTGATATGTATCCATTCAGAAATGCGCTCTTTATATCTAGCTGACTTAGCTTCCATCCTTTTGATGCTCTTATAGCAATCACTGTCCTTATGGTTGACATCTTTGCCACCAGACTGAACGTCTCATCATAATCTATGCCATGCATCTGAGCATAGCCCTTGATAACCAGTCTAGCTTTGTATCTGGCTATCCTTCCATCTGCAAGCTTCTTAACTTTGAAAACCCATTTATTTCCGATTACTTTCTTAACGTTTGGTTTCGGAACAAGTTCCCATGTCTTGTTCTCTTCCAGTGCGCTAAACTCTTCTTCCATTGCTTCTTCCCATTTCTTCTTACCTTTAGCTTCGTCATAGCTCTGAGGTTCTTCATCATCTTTGACCATATATGCATAATTTTTCTGAGTTATGTACGAAGTATCATACGAATACCTTTCTGGTTGTCTTCTGTTCCTGTTTGACCTTCTTAGTTCAAACTCTTCATGTGTATCTGAATACACATCTTCATCAAATCCTTGTTCATCTCCATTTCTCATACCTGATCCGATCCTGGATGTACTTGCCTGCATATGATCTTCATCTCTATTCACCTGCACAATTGATTTCCCTTTCTCTCTTCTTCTTACTTCTTCTTCAAATTCTTCCGTTGTGTGACTTTGATCTGTATACCAGCTCTTCTGTTCATCAAATGTAACATCTCTGGAAACAGTAAAATGTTTTGTTAAAGGACTCCATAACCTGTAGCCCATCTGCTTTTCATCGTATCCGATGAACACATATTTCTATGCTTTTGGTTCAAGCTTATGTCTAAGTTGTGATGGTACATAAGCATAAGCTACTGATCCAAACACTTTGCAATGATCAAGTGTTGGTTTCTTTCCCCACCAAGCTTCATACGGGGTCATTCCATCTAATGTCGTACATGGTAATCTGTTTACCAAGTATGTAGCTGTATTTACAGCTTCAGCCCAAAGATAATTTGGACAATCCTTTTCCTTTAGCATAGCTCGTGCAAACTCGACTAGATTTCGGTTCCTTCTTTCTGCTACACCATTTTGTTGTGGTGTGTACCTGCAGGTTATTTCTCTCTTAATACCTGCATTCCAAGATAGTCATTGAACTCTCGGGAGAAGTATTCTCCCCCTCCATCAGACCTCAGTCTCTTCAGCTTTCGTCCTATGAGTCTTTCAGCATATGCATGAAAGTGTTTGAAAGCTCCAAACACTTCTGATTTCTCTTTCAAAACATAAAGAGTTATCCATCTTGTAGCATCATCAATGAATAGAACATAATACCTCGATCCGCTGATTGATCCTTCTTTTGTGGGACCCCATACATCTGTATGAATGAGTTCAAGTACTCCATCATGTTTGAATCTTTTCTTCTGGAAAGGTAACCTGTGGGCTTTTCCCATCTGACATGCTTCACACTTGTGAATCATGTGTTGGTTCTGTACATTCGGTAATCCCAGTACTGACTGATTTGAAATCATAGCTTTAATTCCTTTTTCATTGAAATGACCTAATCTCTTATGCCAGAGATCAAGTTCTATAATCACCTTTTCACCATGTGTGAGCAACGCTTGGCCAATGTTTCATTGTACTCTTAAAGTACATACTCCTTCATTTGTAAATCTGACCTGAAAACCTTTCTCAACTATCTGTCCTACACTAATTAAATTTTTCGGTATTGTCGGAACATACAAAACATTGGTTAGAAAATCAGCTCTACTTTTACACTTCACTTTTCCAATTGAATGTACACTATGCCTCATATTGTCACCTGTTTGAACAGTATGACTGGAACTACGTTTTTCCAATTCTGACATCAGTTCTATATTTCTTGACAAGTGATTAGAACATCCAGAATCAATGTAAAATACCTTTAGGTCTTCGTTATATGATGTACTGATTGAGTTCATCATCAATGATGTATGACTTTCATTCTGAGTGTCATTTGCGTAGTTGTTGTAGGTGGTGTTGTAGGATTGATTCTGTCCCGAGCTTCTTGCTCCACCTCTACCATAGCTTCCTGTTTGATTTGGTCTTCCTCTTTGAAAATTACTCTGATATCTTCCGCTTCTGCCTCTGCTATTACTGTTCTGATTTTGATTTGATCCTTGGGAATTATGCCAGCAATCATGAGCCAGATGATTACTTAGTCCACAGATCCAGCAAGCCTTTTTGTTGTTATTCTGGCTACTTCTTCCTCTTCCAAAACCTCTTGCTCTTCCTCTGTCGGTGCTTTTACCTCTTGCATAATAAGCCTGAGAACTCGACTCTTCTTTGTCTTTTGACTTACCTTTGTCTTTCTTCTTGTTCTTCATGTACATTGCAGAACTTTGTCCTTTATCTGCATCTCCTTTTAGGTCTTGCCCATATGTGAGCATCAAACCAAGCAACTGATTTAAATCTGGTACAAAATGATTTAAAGATAGTTCAGTCGAGAGTACGAAAGGTTTCCACCTTTCATCTCCTCTCAAACATGTTAGCAGTTGCGCTATCAATCTGTGATCTTCGACATCTTCATTTATGGATCCAAGACTATCTGCTAGATCCTTCATCTTAGTAACATAGTCACTAATGCTTTGACTCGACTTCTTTTTGAACGTTGTGAACTCGGACCATAAGCTAGCCTTCCTAGCTTTCGTAGTATTTTGGAAATGATCTTCCAACACACTCCATATGTCCTCCGCTTTCTCCAGGCCTCTTATGTGCGGTAGTAGATGATCTAAAACGGTATTATAAATGTAAGCTCTTGCCGTTGCATCTTTCTTCTGCCACAGCTTCAAGGCTTCTAATTCTTCTTTTTCTGGTTGACTGTCATCTTCGAAAGTCGGCTTCTTTTCTTCTCCGGTCACATACGTCATTAAGTCCTTACTCATAAGTAAGGCTTCCATGCGCATTACCCATGCGGGATAATTGTCTTTGTCCAATTTATCAATTTTGACATGATCTACCATGATCTTCTTGTTTCCGTTACTTCCGGTGCACTTTTGAGAATCTTTCTGCTCTTCAGAATCTTTCTCGTTCTAGTTCCACTGTTGTGGTTAACCTGCTCTGTGATACCAATTTCGGTATGCTGGCTTTGATACCACTGATGTGGTTAATTCACTCTGATACCACTTGTTATGGTCGACGCGGTAAAGGCCCGAACCTTGTCAAGCCTGTGGAATTTGCTGCGCCACCGAAAATTGGTTGCCAAGCTAGAGTGATATTAGAACACCTCTATAATCAGCAGTAGCTTAGCAGAGTTACTGTCACTCAAACGTATAAGACTTCGTTTTGAATTTACTAAGAAATTCACTGGGACTTCACCAGACTGTCACCAAACTGTCACCGTAATTATACCGGAATCTTACCGGAATCAACTCCTATTCTGTTTGTAATTACTTCAAGTGAGTATACAAGAAGTAAGGAAGTGATGCGTGAAATTCCTTCACTGAGTGAACTCTTTCTGAAGTTTAAGAGAAAACTTCTCCGGTTCAGAATGTCTCTTTCCGGTTAGACTTTGTACTGTGTGTACATATCCATTTCACTGAAATCCTTGACGAACTGATAGTAGAGATGTCTAGCTATAAGATAAGCTAACTCTCATACAAACCTTTAATTTACTCTGCAAGATATACTTCATTGTTCTACCAGAAAACACGTTTCCGGAGGAAATTGTAACTGACCAAAACATTCGTTTACTGAGATAGTCCCGAGGGGCACGTTTACTAACGAACTGTAACTGTTAACGGTTAACGAACTTTCTACCGTAACACGAAAATACTCAGAGTTCTTCACATATGAACAGTGCCCGCAAACTTCCACATGAACATGTGTTTTCTATTAGAGAAGATGTGTACAAATTAGCTTGGCCTCTTCTTGCTCAAGCTATAGAAACTCTCCTACACTGAGTAGTTTCTGTTTACCATCTCTCTCAGATGAATACCTGACATTTCAGGTTTCTGTTATTCATCTGTACATACGCGATCTCTGGCATCTTCTGAGAACTTCTCTCTCTCTCTCTTCACTCTATGTACATACGCGATCTCTGGTGTCTTCTGGAAAACCCTCTCAGACACTCCCCCCGGTCTGACCTCTATATGTGCTCTATTTAAACTGCGCGCTCTTCTCACGCACGTTCTAGCTCGCACTTCCCTCTTATTATTCTTATGCACGTTCTCTCTATATATACAGTTTGATTCGGTGTAACGAACTCTATCAAACTCTGATTCTACAAGATTCTACGCTGTACATAACGGTCGTGAATTTGTACCTTCATTAAGGCTTTTGATTTTCTGAATATTTGATTCCGCTTCTCTTTATCTTCCTTTGTCTATACGTCAAATTTGTGAGTGATTCTTCAACACACATGCATCTTGTTCTTGAGTTCTAATATCTACTTAATAAAGGTATTCTTCTTTTGGAGTGCGAAAGTGTTCTATGATGATGGATTCATTCTCCTCATCACTAGCTTTAGTTATCACTGATGTATCGATAGTACATTGAATAATTGAAATTCTCGATCTGTATTATTTGAGTGTTTTCAAACAAAACGCAAGTTAGAGCTTTACAAACTCTTCATTTTTTCCCTTCTCCATGAGATCTCTATAGACACATTGGATTTGATACCATGTCAAAAGAAAGGAGATAAGGAAGAGGGATCTCACACACCCTCACTCACAAAGAGAGGAGCACACACAAATTGAGGTAAGGAAGAACAATCTTCTTCTTCTTCTTCTATTTCATAAAGAGAATATACAAGAATGGCATAATACAACAATACAAGTTCTATAATATATAAAGAACAGTACATAAGGAAGATCCTAATGTTTGCGAATGAGTGAGCTGGAAAGAAATAAATGTGCCATCATTCTTGGTGGATAAATCTAGTAAAGCTCAATGAAGTATCCTTGACATATATTGGCGTAACCACTATCTGACTACAGTAGACAAGATTTTGGAAATACACTTCTGATAACAAGAACACTCACGAAGGGAACACAATACCAGAATACATGACTGATACAAGATGTCTCACAATCCAGGACTGATAGGTATGAATAACTTGACTAGAGATGATACAAGAGATCCCACAACCTGGGATTGTAAGTATGAAACAAGATATCTGGATTACAAGAACTCCCTTCTCGAAGATGAACTAGATACAACAAAGAACTCGACAGGATCTCTTACTACGAGATTACAAGAGGACAAGATAGGATGTCCAAGGACTAGAATAAGGGACAAGGCAAGAACTAGAACTAGAACTTGAAGAGTACTTACTTGGCGGTCACAACTCCTTGAGCTCCTGTTGAAGCTCAAGGTCAAGGACAAAGCATGGAAGCGCATCAAGGAAGTGGACACACAAGAAGAAAGATCAAGTAGAGATCTCCAAGAAGCACCTGTCAAATTTTCAGAAGAGATCCCTACAAAAATAGTAAGTTTTATCACTAAAAACCATTGTAAATACCATTTTCCATTTTTGCAACTCCATTTTGTTGAAGCAGAGGAGTCCTCAAGCTTGAGGAGTATTAGAAGTATCATCATACCATTTTTCATAATTTTGAGACTCTGTTTGAGCCCCCAAATAAGGCCTGGAACCTAATTTTTAACTAGGCCGGACGCTAGGTCTAGACAGGGCCAAAACCACTCAAACACTATAAAAAGGGTTGGAGAGCTCATTTTTGAGGTTATCTTGTTGTAGATTTGAGCTCTTGTAAGAGATTTCTTTTGTAATTGAAGTCCTTCCATTGTTCCACTCTTTGCTCTTACTTTGTGCACATGTGTGTGTATGTGTGTGCATGCTTGTGTGCTTTCACTCACGCATTTGTGCCTTCACTTGCTCATGGTCTTCATACCGGTCCTCATGTCTCCACGGATTGACATTTATGAGGTGAAGCTCCTCACGTTGGTTCTTTCCATTGTGCTAGAGTGACACCAAATTTGGCGTTGTTGCTGGGGAGAGAGCTTGGAGGACGAGCGTGTGACAGTAAGACGTAGAATAGCGATGTTGGAAGGTAAAAAAATCACCATTTTTAGTTCAGTTTTTGAGTTTTTCTTCATCTTCATCTTCATCATCATCACCATCTTCTTCCACCTTCATATTCTCTGTTTTTTTCCATTTTCGACTATGCATTCATCTCGTTTTTCACCTTTGGTTGCGAGCAAGAAGCATAGAGGTCGTTCAGAGCTAAAACTCTGAGGAAACACTCTTGAAAAACTCTCAAAAACACCAAAATCTGGCGATAGTATCACGGTGTGAGAGGAACAACATCTGGTATCACGGCGGTGATATCGTGCGTTTGGAGGGTGACCTTGCATTTACAGCACATAGGAGTGAGAAGGAGAACCTAAGCTACACATATTTGCAAAGAAATTTGAATTTGGACCTCAAAAACTCCAAGTATCATGTCCAATTGAGTTTTGGTATCGCGATACCAGAACTCCCGTGTATCGCAATACTTGTTGAGGTATCCTATCATGCATAGCCACTTGAGGTATCGCGATACCATTCTGGTGTCATATCGTCGAGTGCTCGTATCACGATTGCAATCGGCCTGGTGGTATCGTATTGTGTCGGTCAAGGTATCGTATCATCGACTGGGCGGTATCATACTGTCAGCCAAGTTGGTATCGTATCGCCAACTTAGTATCGTATCGTCTCTCATTCTAGTATTGTATCATGCACCTTGCGGTAAGGTATCACGTAGCAAGAGGTATCGTATCGTGTCATTTCAGTGGTATCGTAACACGGTGGAAAGTGGTATTGTATCGTCCTAACTACTGGTATCATATCGTCCATAGAACCAGTATCGTATCATGTACCTTGCAGTATCGTATCGTCCAACTGGAGGTATTGTATCATTAGACCAAGTGGTATCGTATTGTCTACTGAGTGGTATTGTATCGTTTACAGAATGGTATCGTATCCTCTCGAGCACTCACTGGTATTGTATCATGAACCAATCAAGTATCGTATCGCGGGGTAGGTCAGTATCGTATCGTGCAACTAGTGGTATCGTATCATGTTGACAGGGGTATCGTATCATGGAAGTTGGTATCACCTTGGTGGTATCGTATCTCGTGGGAAATTTGGTATCGTATTGTCTATTTTGAGGTACTCCCAGAGAGATCCTTTTTCACTGTTTTAACTCCTAGAACCCTGAACTGGCATAACTTTCTCATACGAAATCCGTTTGCGGTGATTTTGGGTTCGTTGGAAAGCTCGTATTTTGAAGTTGACCCTCAAGAGGGACTAGAAAACGAGGGATTTCCAAAGGATTTGAACAATACAAGAGAACCTTGGGACTAGAAGACAAGGCTTATGAACTTGAGATCTGGTAGACACCTAGGCAAGGATAGACAAAGCATTAGATCATATGAGGCTAGTGTCAACCATACACCCAAGTCTTGGGCTCAACAACTTAGTGGTTATCCCTACACAGTAAGTTATGAAACAAGTGACTCAGAAATGTCTTTTGGAATGGAAGGACCCATACGTACCTCAGGCATTGCCTATTTACAAACACTAGAAGGCCCCTATAAGACATAGTTGGAGTATATCAAGACCAACCAATTAGGTGCTCACATATGTGAGGATGGTCTAAGATGATCAGTGGTCCAAATAAAAAATCCCGATCAACCCTTTGGACTTGAACACCCAGTGGTCAAGTGTATGTGGTTACCAGACTTCCAGATAGGACAGATGAGTTTGGAAACATCATTCCTGAGAACGAGCTAGGAGACCTAGAGCAAGGAGACCTAGAGCAAGGAGACCTAGAGCAAGGAGACCTAGGGCAAGGAGACCTAGAGCAAGGAGACCTAGAGCAAGGAGACCTAGAGCAAGGAGACCTAGAGCAAGGAGACCTAGGATGAGAACCCATGGCTCCTAGAGCTAAATCAGTTTTGACCAGGGTGATCACTCCAGAATGGATTCCTCAAGACAACAAAAGCATAGAACTATTCTTGAATAGAGAAACAGAGGAAGCCTTTTGGAGATTCAATCCAGAACAACCTAGCCCAATAGTCTCCATCTACGAGTTCAAAGATCCTGAGACACCAGGCAAAGTTGTCTACCTAGATCACACATCACAGAAACTGTTCTTGGTAACAGAGCAAGATAGGCATGCGTACACTTGGTAGGGTGAATCAATTTTCCCTCCACTAAGATCTAGCGTTTCCCATGGTATCCAAGGAGCATGATCATCCAAGGCTCATGAAGCCCAAAGGGAAAGAACCAGAGAGAGACATGCGGTAAGCTTTGCAAACACTGTGGGCAGAGATAGATCACGACATAGGTGAAAGACCTGAAAGAGGGAGACACCGAGCACATAGGCATCAAGGAGACAAACATGATTTTCCATTGCCCAGACCTCGAGAGCACTCAAGAACCCTTAGACCCTCTCAAACGGTCAAGGCAATGAAGAACTATTTTGATGGATTCGGAGACCCTTATGATCATGTGGCCGAGTTCAAACAAGTGCTAAGAGCTGAAAAGTTTGAGGACTTGTTCACACCGTTTGAGGCATTTGCTTTGACTCTCAAGGGTACTACCTTAGCTTGGTTTCAACCCCTAAACAGTCGCAACTATAGAGAGATAGGTCAACTGCTAGAAGAATTTATTGTAGAGTTTTCCACGAGTGGTATCATGCATAATACATCATCCTTGATCCATAGCTTCAAGCAGACACCCCAGGAGACTGTGCGACTTGCAAGAAGATGCTTCAGACAGTACTTAGAATGATGCCCTATGCCAGAATTACCCACAACGACCAAACAAGTGGCCTTATTTTTAGATGGATTACTAAGCACCAAGTTGAGATCATACGTGTACTTGAAAGAGCCTAGATCCATAGAAGAGTGTGTGCGGATGTGCATTGACATAGAAGACAACTTGGGTGAGGAGTTAGGACTGTCCAAACTTTACAAGGATTCTAAAAGTTTTTCTAGTCATACCTCAAGAAACCTTGTAGCTCAGTGATGAGTAGCACCTCCTTTAATGTCAATCCGGGAAGACGTGAGGATGGTATGAAGACCTCGAGCAAGTGAAGGCACAAGTGCGTGAGTGAGAAGCATACGAACATGCACACACATACACACACACGCGCACACATGCGCACACACGGCAAGACAAAGAGTGAGAAGCAATGGAGCTCTTAGATTACTTTCAAAAAGCTCTTACAAGTTCAAAACTATTACAATCTAACCTCAAAAATGAGCTCTCTAGCTCTATTTATAGTTTCTGACTAGGTTTTGGCCTTGTCCAGACCTAGTGTTCGGCCTAGTTAAAAATTAGGTTCTCTACCCTATTTGGAGGTTCAAACGAAGTCTAAAAAATGTGAAAACTGACAGGTAGATACTTCTAAAGCTCCTCACGCTCAAGGACTCTTTGGCTTGCACAAAATGGAGCTACAAAAATGTGAAATGGTATTTACAAGGGTTTTTAGTGATGAAAATCACTATTTTTGTAGGGATTTCTTCTAACAATTTGACATACATTTCCTGGAGCTCCCTACTTGCTCCTTCTCCTTGTGTCCACCTCTCTTATATGCGTAAATGTCTTGAAAAAATATTGGCCTACTTGCCAGACCGTCGTTGACTGCTCTGTCTGCTTGTACTTTCCCTTCTCTCTGACTCCCTTCGTAAGCTTCCTTGCCTGGTGAGTCCTTCAGTTCCAACACCCCCCCTCTCTCGCGTCTGTCGTCCCTGACAGACCCTTGTTGGGTGGTTCGTTGGATGTAGTACTCAACGACGTCTTGTGCTAAGTGGTGTTCTGCAATGCGCAACCCTTTGGCCAAGTCCGTGAGTAGAGCATCCCAATCTACCGGCCCGGCAACCTCTGGATGTGGTATATGTAACTTTTCTGAATGGAGAGCTTGTTCCACTGCAAACAACTGCAATAAATGTGATGGTCTGAGAATGAATATCTCTGAGTGATATTCCCAGAATCCCGTGACAAACATTTCTTCAAACGTCTGTTTGAAGCAGGCTGGTAGATACTTGATACGCGCGTGCCATGCATATACAACAGTAATAGATGGGGTTGCGCTCATGTCGTAGACGAGGTCCTGATTTCCTTCATTAAATCCAAGGGCTGACAGATGAGGCTCCTTGACATTCTTGAAAGTCCGGAATGTGACCAACATGAGCTAAAAAATTTTCAAGCACATTTGGGCCATGATGTCTGGCACATTTTTAAACCTGACCCCCCAATGCCGAATCGTCGAGATCATGTATCCTATGGTAGGTTGGCCTTTGGGTGGTGCTAAGTAAACATAATTGAGCCATTTCTCACATCCTTTGTTTGTCAGCACCGTTTTTGTCTATTCCGGCCATGACCTTCTTCGAAACACAGGGCAGTAGCATGGGTTGTATTTGATGTACAAGGGCATGTTATTCCATGTTCTGACCATTTCTGGGTAGGTTTCCAGTAGACGAATCCTCCACATCGGTTGATGAATATTGCCCTGCTTGGCACTCGCTGGGATGTCTTGCGGTGCGAATTGTGTGGTGGAGGTTGGTTCCTTTGAGGTATGTTGCTTTATTTCGGCATTGTAGTCCGCCATTAAGACACAGAAGGGAACATACAAATCGTTGGATGTGCCGATCCACCTATGATGAGAGAGGTTCCTAAAATAGTCCGATTTTATGACTACCTCTTCCAAGCGTGACATAGATGCTATCTGGACTGCCACCCTATCATCATGGGTTGTGGCCAACTTTTCCAACTTTTGCATCCATTCAAGAGCCTCTATTTCAATGGTGTCCATGCCCTCGTCTGTTTGCTTGCCCCCTGGTGCAGGCATGGGAACATACGGATCTTTGAAAGTTTCCTCTATCTCGATTGGCACTAGATCTTCAGGCTCGGGCTCGACAAGGGGAGAGGGCTGACGTTCGTATTGCATGACCTTGCTGCGTAATTCTTCGAGTTCTGCTCTGAGTTTTGTGACTTCTTCGGATGTGTCGTCTGTGGCTGTGGCTTGGCTTGGTGACTCCTATTGAGTTGCCAGTTGCTTAAGTAGATCATCCCTTTCTCATTCTAGCGCTGCATGGGCCTCCAGGAGGTCGGCATGGGTTTCTAATGGAGTTTTCATATTCTCTGAGGGAATGGCCTTGAATTTTTCTGGGTCGATTTCCTGCGGGGAACCCTCCATGGCTGCTTCCAAGTTCTCTTCATTCTGTTTCTGCAGCCGTTTATTCTCTTCGAGAGCTGTAGACATGTGTTTTCGTAGGAGGGCCAGGTTGCGTCTAAGTTTGAGATTCTCCGTTATCTGGGAGTGTAGCAATTCATCCATATGTTGTCTTTCCTCTGCATCTGACTGGGGTGCATTGGCTACTAACTGTTCATGTTGTTCCTGTAAAGTGGCATGTTGTTGTTGTAGTAGCTGCTTTTCCCTTTCGAGATCAATGAATCGGAGTTGAAGTTCCTCATGGCTTCGAAAGAGTCGTGTGTGTTGGTTATCAAGATGTTGGTAGTGCTGTTGCAATTGCGACATACACTGATACATATTATTAAATACATTATTGATAGGGGTGGATGCAAGTAGGGTGTTGAATGTAGAGGGGAAGGGAAAGGGGAAGGGAAATGGAAGTGTGGATATGGTGCTGGAAAATGGTGATGTGGGAGGTGGGGGGATGGGAGATGTTGGGGGTATGGGGGGAGGGAGGGGTGCTGAGGTGGGTGAGATGTCCATAAAATCAACGGTGGATGCGGTAGTGGGAGTGACTGTGAATATTGGAATTGTGGGTGCGGTGATAGTGGTGAAAGTGTACAGTGGTGTGTGCAATTGTGAATACGAACTGCCGGGGAGTGTGATCGGGGGGTTGAGATTTTCTGTGGTAGCGGTTGGAACTACTGTTTCAGTGGCCGTATAGACAAAGGAAGTGGAGATGGGGTGTGCGGGTTGTGTGACGGACTGAGCTTTGGTATGGGTAGTGGACTCGGAGGCGGTGACGGTCGTGGTTACACTGGTTGTGGGAGGTGAATGTGGTGGAGTTGGAGGCAGGGGTGGCAAAGGGGGTGACGTAGGTTCACTTGATACATGGGTTTCCTCAGTATCGTGGACAGTGTGTGCGGTGCCCGTGGTTGTGGATGTGCCTTGTGGTTCTGATACTAGTACATTCATCTGCTTTCCTGCTCGAGGGGGGCGTCTGCCATATCTTCGTTCCGTTCTTCGTGCTTGTGCAAGGGCGGTATGCACCGTTTCAGGGACGCCTAATGCCTCAGATATCATGTCAAGGGTGGCACGATATTGCTCGTCGACGCCTTCCTCCTCAAGGATTTGATTCATAAGGGCCTTGCCTGCTGCTAGGGACAGTCTATGTTGCTGTTGAACTCTGTTCATAGTGTCATAGAGCTTTTTCAATGCTTTCGTATAAGCTGGGGCCCCTTCAAGTACCTGTAGAGCTTCCTGATCATATTCCTGCTCTTCTTCATTTGATAGCTCCTCGTGTTCCTCCTCTTGTTCTCCTTCTTGTTCACCCTCTACATCGACGACATCTGGTTGCCTGGGATGGGGTTGGTCTGTAGCCGTTTGTTGCCCACTAGCTTGTTCTGCCTCAACTTCTGCATTAACAGCGTCGATGATTCTGGCTACCTCCTCATCAGTTAGGTCTTCTAAAGTGAATACGTGAGGAAACTCTAGGTCGGTTGGTACGGGTGGGAACACCAGATTAGGTCCGTCAGTGCTGTGCTTTGGTAATCTGATAGTGAAGGGTTGCACCCTCCTTGGAAGTCGTGGAGTGGTCTCTGGAGTCAATGTCGCGCCGCGGGCTTGTGCGCAGGGCATCTGAACGGCGCCTCTCATTTTCTTGGATGGTGGTCCTGCGGAGGATAATCGGCGCTGAAACTCTTGTACCCTGGTCCAAATGAGTGCCCTTTGCACTGGTACATCATACGCGAGACATCTATACACAATCCTGGTCAGAGCACAACATCCATATAGTACCGACTTTTGTTTCTTGTACCACCTTTGATGAGCCAAGTGGATTTGGTCGATAATCCAATGGGGCATATTGATTGTCAAATCAAAGGCGTCAGCTAAGTATAGACTAAACCATATCTTCTTAGGTGGCATTGTGAACCTCTCTTGAGCGGGAAATGCAAAGTGTTGCATGACCATTCGCAAGTGAATGGCGATTGTAGGTGTCATGGCCACCATGTCCTTTAATTTTGTCAGGTTCCTGTTCTTCATATTATCGGGGACCATAGTCTCTTTCTCCGTAGGAATGTGCATACCTTTCATGTCCAGAGCTTCCCTTACCAAGTTGATAGTTAATCTGAAACGCTTGAGCTCATTGCCCCTTGTGAGAGATGGGAGGACAAAGGAGCTGTATCCCTTCTTGTCTTTGCTCGGAGTGAGGGTGCTAATCAAATAAGAGCACCTTAGAAAGTCGAGCTTTGGCAATTGGAATTTGAAGTACTCGTAGAGTCCTGCCTTCTTCCATATAGGTTTCAGTCCTTCATTATTCTGCAGTCTCTCAAATTCCCTGGTGAAAAAGTGATATCTGCCCCAGCGCCCATTGAATTCTATCTCGGCCTCCCACATATAAGTGCCTTCACCTAGGGGTCCTGCCACATCGCTGAACCAATGAGAGTTTTTGCTGACTGGCATTGTGTGCCCCTGTGGAGGGTTCTGAACCGGTATGGCGTGTAATGCTCTCAATGCCACTGGGCGTTCCTTCAATTCCTCCTCAACTGGAAGACTTTCAATGTCCACGACTTGGGGGCTGGTGCCTGCCTGGGAGCTAGCTCCTGCCGTATCTGTCATGTTACTTCTTGCCTCCTGATTCTGTGAGAATATGGAAACATGCGTTAACATTGTAAAGGACAAAATAGAACCGAGATTGTCCCCATTACAACATTAACATGAGGTTCGGGAGAGATTAGGGGGTTATTAAGTGCTCGGTGCTTGTGTGTGTAGTTAGGAATTGGGTAGAACTAAAAACTAAGTGGAATGATGTAGTGTGAGAATGACGTAGTTAGTAGGTGGGCATGGATTTACACCTAGGGTCCGGGGGTTTATTACAGGTTTTAGGCTGCCAAATGCAGTGGATGTGCTTTGATCTTGATTTTGTGGAGACTCTGAAGAGTTGGATAGGGGTATCTACTTGAGAATGAGGCTTTTTAGGGACCCATTTACAAGTGATTCTACTTGTGCTCATGGAAGGATATGTGTTCGTGCGTGATGTGTAAGAATGGGCATCGGATGTTCGAGTGAGTGAAACGTGTTGTATAGGGTGTGGCCTTGGTGTAGCTAATTGAGCCCGCAAGCAAGCCTTAGGCACCCAGATTTGTCGTGGTTGTGGGCTGGCCTTCATCGACTTCTTGGGTATCCAAATAGACTTTACTTTCACAGAAGATTTTATGAAAGAATTCTGATTAGTGTCGTGTTGTTGACTACTAATAAGAGGTTTTGGCCGTGGGGTTGGCCGGGTAGCAACAGGGTGTTCGCCTTTCCGCATCCATACTTGTTTCAACGATTGAAACAATCTGCTTCGCACGTGTTTCTGGCCTCCAGGATTGGTAGTGTTCTGCTTTTCCTGTATTTGATCTGCCTTTGGTTGCTGCATCTCTCTGGTCTTCGAAAAAGAAGGGCGTGCCGTCTTATTCTTGACTTCATTGTTGAAACAATCCTCTTTCTGCATCATACAGTTTTGGACAAGAATAGCATTGTCAACTTCATGTGCACCCCTGGAAGGACCAGGAGTTCGTGCCTTACCTAGTTCCTTGAGTGCCTCATTTTCCAATTCAACTGTAATTCGACTATGATTTACCCATACCTGAAGAAGTCCACTCCTTAGGTTTAGGTTGACTGCATGATCATAGATCCAGTCCTGACCCAAGACAAGAGGCTCAGTGAGCTCCTCATCTTGACACACTAGTACTTTGACTGTCATTACTTCGTCTTGAATGTAGAGGGGAAGTTCCACCTCGCCCATGCAAGGGGTTTCCACACCTCCCAATCCTATGAGATATGCTTCTATAGGATTGACAATTAATTTCAACTCTTGACAGTAAGACAATTTAATAGCACTAGTGGCCGCACCTGAGTCAATCAAGGCTCTTACAGTCCTTGCACCCTTTCCTTGTCCTATATCTAAGGTTATAAAAGGACGTCGATCAATTATCCTATGGGAGCTGATACCTGAAACTTCACACATAGCCATGTGATATCCTTGATCTGCATCGGCATCTGGCCTAGGTTGCTCTCTGCCTTGTCTTCTTAATTTCATTCTCCGTATGCGCTCTAAGGCTTCTGCTTGGGCTTTTTCTTCTGCTTTGCGTTTCTTAGCAGTATTGAGTCGACTTAGCATTTCCTCTGTGAGAGGTTCCTGATACAACTTGACTCTGCATCCGCTTATGTAGCTTGGGAGAATATCGCCTTCTAAAGTGGCTAGTTGTACTGCTCCACTTGTGGAGATCCTATTTACGATCATAGGTCCGTAGCCTCTTTTCTCTAGTTTCCTCGCATGTTGTTTCAAAGTGTATACTAGCACTAGGTCGCCTGCCTTCAAACCTTTGTCCTTAACGTGGGCATCAAAGTATGCCTTCTGTCGTTTCTTAGCTGCATATATTCCTGCAGTTGCCCTCAGTCTTGTTTCTCCTAATCTTTCAAGGTCAAAAAGTCTAGAGGAGAGTTCATGACCCGTCCATTCATGTTCTTGTGCTACTTTCAATGTAGGTATTAAGAAGTCCAATGGTAGCACAACATTTTGGCCAAATACCATCTGAAAGGGGGTGGCTTGGAGTACCGTTTTGTAAGCAACTCGATATGCCCAAACAACATGGTGTAGCTGTTTGTCCCAATCAGAGCGTTTATTATTCACAAGTTTGGTCAACACATTGCACAGAATCTTGTTTGTGCTTTCGGCTTGCCCATTAGCTTGTGGGTGGTAGGGGGCAGACTTCTTATGCACTACCAAGAATTCTTGGAGCAGATTTTCAATCACTTCATTCAAGAAGTGAGTGCCCCTATCACTTACTAGCTCTATAGGTAGCCCGTATCTTGTGAATACATTCTCAAACAAGAATTTAGCAGTTGTCTGAGCATCATTCTTTGTCGTAGCTTTTACCTCTACCCACTTTGTTAGATAGTCTGTGGCAACAATGATGTATTCAACATGTGAACCCCTAGCTGGGGGATTAATAGGACCTACAAAGTCTATTCCCCACTTTGAGAATGCACGTCCACCCATCATAGGTTTCAGGGGCATCTCATCTTTGCGTATAGGATACTGAGTTCTCTGACACACATCACACCGTTTCACATAGGTATGTGCATCCATGTGAAGGGTCGGCCACCAGAAGCCCGCAAATAGTATTGCTTTGATCACCCGATCTCGTCCAAAGTGTCCTCCTGCTACACCTTGGTGAGTAGTTTCCAAGATTTTGAGATATTCACTCTCATGGATGCATAGTCTTAGGTAACCATCTTTACCTCGCTTGTACATATTATCACCAACGAGTGAGTAATCCTGGGCTTCTTGTTCTAAACTCCTTCGTCTGACCAGTGTCATATCTTGAGGGAATGTTTTCGTCCTCAGGAAGGATACTAGTGGTTCACTCCAATCTGGCACTATGGACACTTGATAAAGAGTGGCATGTTCCACAGGTGGTTTAGTGCAATAGATTGGGCATTCCTTGCACAACTTCTGGACATCAGCTTCCATAGTCGGCCAATGCACTCCGAGTCTCCTTAGAGTCTGTAGGGTTTGTTGCTTAGAGTAGTGTTGCTCTAATGCACCTACGTGTGCTAATTGCAACCATTTAGCGTACTCGTCCTCTTCTACACAACACGCCAAGATCCCTTGATCCGTGTGCTTGTACATACTTCTTGCCATGATGTGATACTTTTGGGCTTTTACTACCTCTCTATCTTGAGTGTTCATGACTGGGTGATTGGGTCCGTATGTCAATACTGGCACTAATGGCTTAGCCCACTGAGGTACAACTTCCAAATTAAACAAGTAAGCGTCAGGAAGGTCATCTGACACTCCTTGTGGGGCTTCTCCCGATGTGAGCCTAGAGAGATGATATGCTGTCAAATGATTCTTCCCTTTCCTTACCACAACCTCGAAATCATATTCCATTAGCAAGAGAAACCATCTTACTAATCTTCCTGTATTGCATGGCTTATTTACGAGATATAGCAGTGCCTGATGGTCAGTAAAAAATTTAAACTTAT